>JAWNMV010000044.1:0-324140 GCA_035043635.1 Drosophila rellima | reverse complement strand
ATTATTATTATTATTATTATTATTATTATTATTATTATTATTATTATTATTATTATTATTATTATTATTATTATTATTATTATTATTATTATTATTATTATTATTATTATTATTATTATTATTATTATTATTATTATTATTATTATTATTATTATTATTATTATTATTATTATTATTATTATTATTATTATTATTATTATTATTATTATTATTATTATTATTATTATTATTATTATTATTATTATTATTATTATTATTATTATTATTATTATTATTATTATTATTATTATTATTATTATTATTATTATTATTATTATTATTATTATTATTATTATTATTATTATTATTATTATTATTATTATTATTATTATTATTATTATTATTATTATTATTATTATTATTATTATTATTATTATTATTATTATTATTATTATTATTATTATTATTATTATTATTATTATTATTATTATTATTATTATTATTATTATTATTATTATTATTATTATTATTATTATTATTATTATTATTATTATTATTATTATTATTATTATTATTATTATTATTATTATTATTATTATTATTATTATTATTATTATTATTATTATTATTATTATTATTATTATTATTATTATTATTATTATTATTATTATTATTATTATTATTATTATTATTATTATTATTATTATTATTATTATTATTATTATTATTATTATTATTATTATTATTATTATTATTATTATTATTATTATTATTATTATTATTATTATTATTATTATTATTATTATTATTATTATTATTATTATTATTATTATTATTATTATTATTATTATTATTATTATTATTATTATTATTATTATTATTATTATTATTATTATTATTATTATTATTATTATTATTATTATTATTATTATTATTATTATTATTATTATTATTATTATTATTATTATTATTATTATTATTATTATTATTATTATTATTATTATTATTATTATTATTATTATTATTATTATTATTATTATTATTATTATTATTATTATTATTATTATTATTATTATTATTATTATTATTATTATTATTATTATTATTATTATTATTATTATTATTATTATTATTATTATTATTATTATTATTATTATTATTATTATTATTATTATTATTATTATTATTATTATTATTATTATTATTATTATTATTATTATTATTATTATTATTATTATTATTATTATTATTATTATTATTATTATTATTATTATTATTATTATTATTATTATTATTATTATTATTATTATTATTATTATTATTATTATTATTATTATTATTATTATTATTATTATTATTATTATTATTATTATTATTATTATTATTATTATTATTATTATTATTATTATTATTATTATTATTATTATTATTATTATTATTATTATTATTATTATTATTATTATTATTATTATTATTATTATTATTATTATTATTATTATTATTATTATTATTATTATTATTATTATTATTATTATTATTATTATGGGGTCGGGAGTCATGTTTGCATGGCAAAGTGTCTGATTGGCTTCAACTTGGTGAAGCCCAGCATGATCCATGCAGGCATGCTCCAAGCATCTCACCGCCTCCAAGTGGCGGCCCCGGGAACTAGTGGCTTCTGTCATCCGACAGACTACTTGCCAAGGTGAGAAGGCGGAAATCCAGGACGCGGCTGTTCCCGAGTCGGGCGGCGCCCTGGTTAGCGTCTGTTTCCAAATTGGACGGCTACTTAGATGTCTTTTTCCGGATCGGTAGACAACAAAGAAGGTCCGACCGCTGATGACTGAGGCAATCCAACACCTGAGTAACCAGATTGAACCCCTGGCAAAATGGCTGTTGGGCTAATGTTGCAGTTACCTCCGTCCTATTAAAACTTGGCGAGTCTTTAAGTACGTTCAAATCGCATTACCGTTTAGTTGGCAGTACAGGTGCAGTTGAGTGAGCTCCTGCTTAGTGTCCGTCCTGGCTCTGAACACAAATGCTCATAAAGCCTTGTGTCAACCCCCGCATGGACCTCACTGCCTGCATAGGGACCCATGGGGACATAGTGGACAACTGTACATATGCGAGGAGATAGCGGCTTGAAGTTTGGACCCATATAGCATGAGTACAACAAATCAAACAAACGAAACACATGAAATGAGAGAAGTGCCCAGCGTATTTCGGAGTAGTGGAATGACCGCAAGATCGCCGGTCACAACACCAGCACGATGCGATAACGAAGGAGACAGAGCGAAAGAGCAGACCCCAAAGGTAACACACTGCGAACACAGAGAACAACCACTCAGAGCGACGACTTTGGCAGCATGTATCCCGACATTGGATTTACAGACACCTGACGCACAGCAGAGCGTAATCCAAGAGCACAACTCTCCTAGACAGGAGCTTATCCTCAAAATGAGAGCCTTAGAGGAAGAATCCTTGCTACAATGCAAAGCCGTTCTGCGCAAAATGAAGTTGGCTATGCTCAAGCAGAGAAACATAAGTATGGATGTTAAGGATGGTGCTTCGGAGTTAAGCGAACTCCTCGACGTAATCGCAAGCTATAGAAATAGCTGGAAAAACGCAGAAAAGGAGCGAACCGAAGATCTTCGCAAAAAACAGAAAAAGGGAATACAAGCAGAAGACGGGAACGCTACACCGACGTCAACGTTACAAAAAAGAAACGCCACTAGCCCAGCAGTGCAGGAGTCAAACAAGAAGCCTAAAAATACGGCTCTCAAAGCTGTTTTTCAAACTGTCACACGGAAAAAGGTGGCACAAAGACGAGGCAAAGAAAAAGACACCGAAACCGGGCAAAATAAAGAGACGGTAAAAGTAGGAAGGGGAGCGACCAAATCAAGAACACGCAATCGCCCAGATGCCGTTTTGATTAAGCCATCTGAAGGAAAAAGCTACGCCGAAGTGCTCTGTGATTTACGTAGGACCGTCAAACCAGAAGACTCTGAAAGTAGTATCTGCTCCATCCGGAAGACCAAAACAGGCGACATGCTACTGGAACTGTCCAAAGGAAGCAAAACACAAAAGCTGTGCGACTCTATACAAGGAATGCTCAAGGAAGCGGCTACAGTGAGGGTACTTAGCCCAACCGCCAAGATTGAAGTTCGAGACCTGGATAGCCTCACTGAAGCATCGGAAGTCAAAGCGGCAATAGCGGAGTTAACCAACGGCCCTGCCGACGAAATAAGGGTTAGCATGACAGGGACAAACAGCCTAGAACAACGTCGAGCTTTCATTGTCCTCTCCGAAGAAGATGCGGCCAAAATTCTTAAAGAGACCAGAATCAAAATTGGATGGATGCGATGCCGAGTTAAACGTGCGGAAGATATAAAACGCTGCTTTAAGTGTTTCGGTATTAACCATATTCAGAGCGAGTGTACAGGACCTGACCGAAGAGACCTGTGCATTAGATGTGGAGAGAGCGGTCATAAAATGAAAGGCTGCACCAAAAGTCCTCGGTGCTGTTTATGTGCTCACGAGAACCTCAAGGAGCTCAACCACTTCCCGGGCTCGAATAGCTGCGCTGTCAGAGTCAGGAAAATCAAATTATGAGAGTTATCCAAGCCAATCTACACAGAAGCAAAACCGCGGATGCTCTACTGTCTCAAATAGTCCTAGAACAACAAGCTGATCTAGTGATAATTAGTGAACAGTACCAGAAGGAAAGGGAGGACGGCTTTTGGCTGGAGGACTCAACCAAAACTGCCGCTATCTGGATACCTAACAGCAGTAGTATCCGCTACTCAAACGAAGGACGAGGTGAATGCTTTGTATACATAAAAGTAAACGATTTCCACCTATTCAGCTGCTATCTAACACCAAGCGATGATATCCAAGCATTTGAGAGCAAACTGCACGAGATAGAAGACACTGTCTTGCAAATACAGGGAAAGTGCTTAGTAGCGGGCGATTTCAATTCAAGAGCAGAAGAATGGGGGATGTCAGTAACCAATTCCAGAGGTCGAAGGGTCGTAAACATGGCCGCCAGACTCGGATTAATCGTTGCAAATGTCGGTACAACCCCAACTTTCAGTCGAAGCGGATGCGAAGGCACGGTTCCGGACATAACTCTAGTGTCAGATAACCTGGCATGCAGGATTATGAACTGGAAAGTCCTTGACACCTTCACTGGCAGCGACCATGAATATATCTCATTTGAGGTAAAAGAGAACCAAAACAGACCCACAGGAAATATCCAACGCCAGAATCGAAGGTGGAATGTCCGACGTTTGAATAAAACAGCTTTAATCGCCGAACTTGACAGGAGAACTGACACAGCCCAGCCCACAGAAACTGCTGAGGCTACAGTTAACAGAATAATGACAATAATCAAAGGATCCTGTAAAGTCGCAATGCCTAGGACAGGAAACAGACGCAGAGAGGGTCAAGAGGTCTACTGGTGGACAGAGGAAATTCGCTCCCTAAGAGAAATCTGCGTAAGGTGCCGACGCCGGCTAACTAGAGCAAGACGACGAGGGAACTCTCTCGAAGAGGATGCCCGGAACAGAAAGGCGAAAAAAGACCTTAACACTGCCATTCGGAAGAGCAAATTAGCAAAATGGAAAGCACTCTGTGACGATATTAACAACGACCCCTGGGGCCTAGGATATAAAATCGTCATGAAGAAGCTCAAGGCAAGAAGCACACTTCCCTGTATGGATGCAGAAAAAATGGACAACATAGTCCACACTCTTTTCCCCACCCACCAGGTCAGATCGTCTGCGCACTCGATAGAAACAGCAAACGCTAGTCTAGTGGAACTTTTCACTGAAAGCGAGCTTGTGAAAGCGGCTAAAAGCCTCAAGAACGGAAAAACTCCAGGTCCCGATAGAGTCCCGGCAGAAGTGCTTAAAGCTATCGCAGAAAGTCGACCCGAAAAGCTGCTGGAGATGTACAATGCGTGCATCCGGTCTGGCACTTTCCCCGAACCATGGAAAGTACAACGGTTGGTCCTGATAAGTAAGGGGAAGGGTGACCCCGAAACTCCGTCAGCCTATCGACCGCTCTGTATGCTGGACACCGCCGGAAAGCTTCTGGAGAAGTTAATTAAGCCCCGCTTGGCAGCTGCAGTCGAAGATGCTGGAGGACTCTCTCCGAGACAGTTTGGCTTTAGACAAGGCAGATCTACAATTGGAGCAATCCAAGAGGTCACCCAAGCAGCACTCGCAAGCCATCAAGGCAATCACCACTCCCGCCCAATAGTGCTCCTGGCAACTCTGGACGTAAAAAATGCTTTTAACAGCGTTAGGTGGGCTGAAATGATCGAGGCACTCCAAAATCGCTTCCAAATACCACAATATCTGATGCGTATTATACATAGCTATCTCGAAAACCGAAAGCTAGTGTACCCTACCCCTGCAGGAGAAAAATGCATCCAAGTTACAGGTGGAGCTGCGCAAGGATCTATCCTAGGACCAGATCTGTGGAACATTGCCTATGACGAAGTTCTCCGCTTAGAGATGCCAGACGATACATTCCTCGTAGGGTACGCAGACGATATAGCGGCAGTTATCACGGCGCGCAACACGGAGTATGCACAACGCAAGCTAACGCAGGTGATGATCGGTGTGAAGAACTGGCTGGACTCTCGCGGATTGAAGCTCGCAATGGAAAAAACAGAACTTCTCCTAATAACAAGGCGGCAAATTCCAACGGAAATGGACATGAGGATAAACGAGAGTCTGATTAGAACACAGAAGGCCATAAAATACCTGGGAATGTGGCTCGACTCAAAGCTAACTTTCCAAGCGCAATTAAGACATGCGATAACGAAGAGCTCCACCGCTATACGATCGCTGAGCAGGCTTATGGCAAATGTAGGTGGACCTGTGCAAGGCAGGCGGAAGCTACTGATGGAGATAAATAACACCATTCTCCTATACGGATGTGAGATCTGGGCAGACGCTTTGACAAAAAAATACAAAGCAAACCAACTTTTGGCGATGCAAAGGACAAGTGCACTGAGAATAATCAGTGCATATCGGACAGTGTCTGGAGCGGCAGCGATGATCATCGCAGGCGTAGTACCCATCGACTTATTAGCCCGAGAGCGCAAAAAACTCTACGAGCTCAAACAAATAGGAGAAATGACAATACATAGAGCCAACACAATCAAGCAGAACACCCTCGACATGTGGCAAGACCGGTGGGCGAACGAAAGCGCTGGAAGATGGACGGCAAGACTCCTACCCGACATCAACGTTTGGATGCAGAGAAAGCACGGTGACGTAGACTACTACGTAACACAAATGCTAACGGGTCATGGATACTTCAGCAGCTTCCTGCACTCTATTGGCAAAAGCATAGAGCCTAGCTGTGTATATGGCGACGCCGAAAGAGACACCGCAGAGCACACAGTCTTCCACTGCGAGCGCTTTAAAGAAAAAAGACTCGGGCTGGTACTAGCAACCGGAGACATCACGCCAGATAACATCATAACAAAAATGATCAGCAGCGAGGAGTGCTGGAAACATGTAGCGGCTTTTATTAGTGAAATTCTACGCTCAAAGAAGAAGGATTTGGATGACAGAAGGTGAAAAGGGCAGTCTGGACGCAGACAACTGATGAGTGCGCAAAGCGCAGAAGAGGCCCCACTTCGAAGTAATGCGAAAGCTTTTCCGAAGTGGAAATATGCCTGAGGAGGGGGGGTTTTTAGTGGGTGCAAGCCCCACATACCACATTGTGCCGGCAATGTGAGATGCAGAAGGCAATTTCCCCCACTCAGCTCAAAAAAATAAATAAAGAAATAAATAAATTATTATTATTATTATTATTATTATTATTATTATTATTATTATTATTATTATTATTATTATTATTATTATTATTATTATTATTATTATTATTATTATTATTATTATTATTATTATTATTATTATTATTATTATTATTATTATTATTATTATTATTATTATTATTATTATTATTATTATTATTATTATTATTATTATTATTATTATTATTATTATTTTATTATTATTATTATTATTATTATTATTATTATTATTATTATTATTATTATCATTATTATTATTATTATTATTATTATTATTATTATTATTATTATTATTATTATTATTATTATTATTATTATTATTATTATTATTATTATTATTATTATTATTATTATTATTATTATTATTATTATTATTATTATTATTATTATTATTATTATTATTATTATTATTATTATTATTATTATTATTATTATTATTATTATTATTATTATTATTATTATTATTATTATTATTATTATTATTATTATTATTATTATTATTATTATTATTATTATTATTATTATTATTATTATTATTATTATTATTATTATTATTATTATTATTATTATTATTATTATTATTATTATTATTATTATTATTATTATTACTATTATTATTATTATTATTATTATTATTATTATTATTATTATTATTATTATTATTATTATCATATCATATCATTATCATTATTATTATTATTATTATTATTATTATTATTATTATTATTATTATTATTATTATTATTATTATTATTATTATTATTATTATTATTATTATTATTATTATTATTATTATTATTATTATTATTATTATTATTATTATTATTATTATTATTATTATTATTATTATTATTATTATTATTATTATTATTATTATTATTATTATTATTATTATTATTATTATTATTATTATTATTATTATTATTATTATTATTATTATTATTATTATTATTATTATTATTATTATTATTATTATTATTATTATTATTATTATTATTATTATTATTATTATTATTATTATTATTATTATTATTATTATTATTATTATTATTATTATTATTATTATTATTATTATTATTATTATTATTATTATTATTATTATTATTATTATTATTATTATTATTATTATTATTATTATTATTATTATTATTATTATTATTATTATTATTATTATTATTATTATTATTATTATTGTTATTATTTTTATTATTATTATTATTATTATTATTATTATTATTATTTTTACTTTTTTATTATTATTATAAATAATTACTTACTTAGAACTAGGAAAACCGACAAAAAAACACAATAATATAAAAAAACATTAAGAAATAAAATGCATTTAAAACCTAAAAATGCTATTTGAACATAATATTATCGTTGTGATTTAATTGTAATACACAATTCACTTATAATCTGCATTTTCTTATTAAATAAGGCTAAAATACTATTTAAAAGCTTGCCGTTTTCTTTTTTAGCATGTTACATACATTTTTAGCTATTTCTAGTCACTTGTTATGACCAAATTTGCTATTTTAGCCCTTACATTTTTGGCAACACTGCAAAAGTACATTGATATATATTCGTAGATATCAAGACTAAAGAGCGAGAGTGAGTGAAAGCTAGAAGGAAACATGTGATGCGGGATTACAGGTCTCTGGGGTCGTTTGCATGGTTGTTGCTTTTTATTTAACATGCACTTGTTCAATGTGCTGCATTAATTTTGTAAGCCGCTCCGTCTCTCTCTCTCTCTATCTCTCTCTCTCTCTCTCTCTCTCTCTCTCTCTCTGCACAACATGTGGGCAGGGTGTTGAGATAGATGTGGCACCTGTTGAAAGCTGTCTGCAACATGAGAGCAGGGACAGCTCAGATAACCCACAGATTGCAAACGTTTTGTGCATATATTCATATGTACATACGTGTATGTGTAAATGTGAAAGAAACAAACTAATTTCACATTCGCCCTTACATGTACTATAATAAAAGGCTTCGTTTGCTGAAACTATTGTTCCCAAGTTTATATGACAGCCAAACCTGACTAACTTAAAATCAGATTTTGTCACCCAAGCTGCAAAACATTAAAATTTAAAAAAAAAAAGGTTACGTTCATAACCGATTTACAGCCTTCTTTGTAATAGATTCCAAAGCGATAAGCGTTTAAACTACCGTTTTAGATGAAGAGGACTTAAGCTGTCGTATAAACTTGATAACTGTGAGATGGAGATATGGTTAAAAGTTCTCAGCTTGACCATGCGACTAAAAGAATTTTCTAAAATAAATGCACTCTGCCATTACTCGTAAGCTTATGCTTTACTGTACTTTCCCTTTTGCCGCCACATTCGCCGTACAACACTGCACGTGTCGTGTCTCGTGCCAGTCATTCTGTCTACTTATAACTCTGCCCCCACCCCCTCTTCCAATAATCGAAATATTTGTGTGTGTTTGTGTGCAAGTGTGTGTTTGTGACAGGTGGTTATATCGATGCAACGTTGCCATTTGCATGTCCCTCAAATGTTTCTATCTCTGTCTGTCACGTAAACTTACTCTGCCAGCCGTTCTCACTGAGAGGGGAGCATTGGGGTCCTGAGGCCACCTGCCACGTGACAGTCGCTTAAACGTGGGTCGATCTTTTTCGACTGCAGGTCACGGACACGGACACATAACAGTGATACGATGACGCGGCACAGTGCACAATCCAATTTGTTCACGTAATTAATTTGAAGGCTCGCTCTAATTTGGATAACAACAAACAATTAGTTAGTTTAACGCAATTTTGTCACGCACACACGGAAGCCTCAAAGCCAGAGCCGGAGCCGGAGTCAAAGCCTTAGCCGACCGGATCTGACGGCAGAGCGACGACCGACACCGACCGGTAAATTTGTAGTCCGTGCGGCATTTGATGCGGTCGGTAGGTTGGGTGAGCCGTCGCGTCGGCAACTGTTTAACGTGGATGCGGACAGACAGGCGCACACGGCGACTGACGATGCCGCAGTGACCGTGGCATTTGCGCAACGGCCACCTGAGGATTTGGCGGCTCTTTTTTTTTATTTATTTATTTCCATGTATTTTGGCATAACAGCTTTTGCTGTTCAAATGCAGCGCCGTTGAGGAAGCTTTGGAGCTTTGAATGCAATGAAACCTGACAAAGAATCTCTCCTAAAAATGTCATCGAAAGCTCAAAACCTTACAGGATCTTTCCCTTCCCACTCTAAAAGCAAACTCGCATGTATCTATGTTCATTTATTTTGTTAATTACATTTAATATGATCAGATGACATTTACGAGATTATTTAGTTTGATGAATGAATAAAATAAGTGAATGTATGAAATGATGTGCGGCTGTCGCTTGCTCTTGTCCGTGACAAATGGCTAACTATATATCGCCACCTACGGCGCCTTCTTCTTCTTCGTGTTCGTCTTCATCTTCTTCGTCAATGTCGACCCAGCCATCGTCGCTAAGCTCAGCAATGGTGTCGGTTTCATCGATGACAGCTTGCACGCTAGTGGAGTCTTCGGTGGAACCAGAATTGGTGTTGCTATCAATTGTTGCTTGTGTCCATCCAGGCATGTTGGCGCGCTCCCTCAGTCGTCTTTGAGTAGCCTCCGTCTCAGATGACGAATCGCTGGCAGTCGATGGAGCCGTTTCGGTGGCTGTAATTGTCACCGATGATGCCCTCCCAGCTTCAATAGCTTCATTTGTCTTCTTACGCCTACGTATCGCCTCATACTCCTCCAGATCCGACAGCTTAAGTTCAATGGTCTGTAGTTTGCGCCTTAACATTTTTATTTTCCCACCAGAAATTGTGCGCGTTATAGAAACAGTTATAATACTAGGCTGCCACCTAATAGGTGCGCTTTTTTTTAAAGAGCGCGGCGGAGATGCCAGCTATCGAAAAACATTTTTAATAATTAAAAAATATCGTTTGTAAATATTCAAATGATTCATATTATAATACAATTCATATAAGAAGACACACAAACAGTATTAAAAAAACCTTAAAGCCGTTTTATATTTTGCAAGTTCAATAGAAAATGATTTAATTAATATATATTTAAAAATCAATCGATATTTATAAGCGATAACATTATCGACCGTCCGCCGCAGTCATTGTTGACGTCTATCGCTGCCAAAGAATTCAATTGGTTGTTTGTTTTAAGTAACCAACAAGTCGGTGAAGGAAAAGCGCGACGTGGAATTGACACGGTTCTCTGGCTCATTTGAGCCATCGCACATTTTGGCAACAGCTGTGAGCGTGACTTATTATTGTGCATAGACGTTTTACTGTTTGCCGCCGGCTATCGGTATTTGTTCTTAAGTGTAGTTGACTCTTGTTTGTGTTTGTGTCAACAACGGTTTGCAGAGGGAAGAAGGAGAACCACCAGAGGTAGCAGTTGTGCTGATCTGGCATAGATCGCGGCACGCGGCACGAGAAGCCGGCGACTAGTGCTGAAAGTGTCTTCGTCAAGAGTTTGACTCCAAATGAGCAGGGCAAATAGGGAAATTATGAACGGACGCAGCATACGCATCAACCGGGTGCCCGCCACCATAACGGTCATTCTGTTGACCATCGTCTTGGTATATTTTCTTAACTTCCACAAGGAGGAGCGACCAGCCATTTATGGCATGCTACGCAGCGACAATAGAGTGAATCTACGGAAAATGCTTATTGCCGCCATACAGGCGGCTCAGCGCGGTGGCTTGGAGATTTTGGATGTTGCGCACTCACGGCAGCTGAAGGAGCGTAGCAAAGGCAAGACAGCTGAAGGTATCAATGATCCATTTACGGATGCAGATGGTCGCTCGCACTGTGTGATGAAGCAAGGCCTCAAACGCATCTTTCCACGTGTGCAGATTTTCTCGGAAGAGGATAAGGAATATTGCAAGGATGCGCACAGCTTTGATCTGGATCCCACAGTGCTGCACGAGACAGCCATAGTGCCCGACGTGGAAGTGACGGCACAAGATGTAACCGTTTGGGTCGATCCACTCGATGCGACCAAAGAGTTTACAGGTGTGTACCCATTTATTTAAATTTTCCTCATTGACTGGATATTAATCGGAATCTTTACAGAGGAACTCTACGAGTATGTCACAACCATGGTCTGCGTGGCTGTTGCCGGTCAGCCTGTGATTGGAGTCATACACAATCCGTTTAGCGGACACACCGTGTGGGCTTGGGTGGGACACAGCATGTCCGAGTACCTTGCCGAACTTCATAAGCTACCTCGCCACAACTCAGGGGAACCCATTATCACCATCTCACGGTCCCATACCGCCGCTGCCAACGATGTAACACGAAGTGTGTTCGGCGAGAATGTCAATATATTGACAGCAGCTGGAGCTGGCTACAAAGTGCTGCAAGTGGTGGCCAGCAATGCAACCGCCTATCTTCATACCTCCATAATCAAGAAATGGGACATTTGTGCCGGCGATGCCATACTGCGTGCTCTTGGCGGCGCCATGACAACGCTCAATGATGAACCCATTAACTATGGTCCCAACGAGTCGCCGGTGAATAAGTACGGACTGTTGGCCAGCCTGGAACAGCACGGCAAATACATGGAACTCTTGTCCAAATATCGTACTCTTCACAATGGCCAGCTTAGGTAGTAAAGGATCCAAGGATCCATCTCCCATAAGGAATCTCTCCCAGCATCTGCGGTGCACGTGAAACATCTTTAGCTTAAGTTCTAAAGTAAAAACCTGTTTCTCTCGTCGATTTTTTTTTCTGTCAGGTCATGAACTTGAGAGAGCGCAAGAAACCACAAAGTAGAGTCGAGAACAAATGAATTCATTTACATTTATTTGTTTTTGTTTATTTAAATTAAATTTTGTGATAGGCGATTCATAAATTGGCCTTTAAAGAAACTTGGAATACTTTAAATTCAAACTTAAAATACTTAGTCTGTCCAACACTTCTTGTATACCCTGTACCTTAAAAAAATTTCGACTGTGTGAGCTTAAAGTGTCAGAGCAAACGATTAATAAATTTAAATGTATGTAAGAATCTGAGGAATTAAGCGTAATTTGATTAATTACACATTGTCATATAATTGTCGTAATTTTACGAAAATTTTAGTCAAATAATATTCAATTTATGTGTCAATGTTGGATGTTCAATTATGCAAATTATATTGTAGTACATTTTTGAATCAGTGCAGCTCACCCTTAAGCTAGCAGAAATAGTTGAGACTATAGGGTATTTTCTAGTCAACCATTTTCACTTTGCTAACTTAAATAAACTGCGATATATGAGGTACAGAAGCTTTATTATCGCATCTCGCGCAGCGGTATTGACTAATCGATTATTGCGTTTTAAGTCACGCTCTCATCTCTAACTGCTTCAGCTGTTTCCCAATTGTAGCCAAACAGCTGTCAGCTGTTTTTGTGAGAGCGTCGGTTGTGTGCGAACGTGTGTTGTCTGTCTGTGTTGTGTAGTGGTGTGTTCGTCGTGCAGGGGGGAGGAGAGGCAGCAATGAGCAGCTGCATCAACAACTGCAAGCGCGTGCATCAAATTGAAGTGGAGCCTCTGCCGGAGTTAAATAAAGTGGAGCACAGTCTGCTGCTGATCAAGGGACGCCTGCTGCCAAACTGTGCTAGTGCCAAGCAACTGAAAGCGACACTTTATCTTAATCTGCGCAAGAAAAATTACGAGCAACTGACGCAATTGTCAACTGCTGGAGAGTTCAAGTTGCTCTTTGATTTGACGGATATCGATTCGTCAAAAGTGGAGCAGGAGAAGGAGGAGTATTGTCAACTGCAGCTTAGCTGCTGCAACGGCGAGCGGCGACTTAATTTCATTTATCAACCGCGACGCAGCGCGTATCGCGTGCAGCCACTGTATCTGCTGTGCCGCTCCAGCGACGGAGAGGAGGAGGAGGAGAAGGAGGAGGAGGTGCAGACCAAGGAACACTGTACACTTATCGACCTAAATCTGCGCATGGTGCAGTGCATCTATGCGCATAAATTGAACGCCGCCGGCTACAAGAATCGCACCTTTACTTTAAACGGTGCCTGTCGCGTCTTCCGATCGAAGCTGAGTTGCACAGCGGCACGTGGCAGCAGCGAGGACGAACTTTGGCAGCATTTTGCCAGCGAGATTCTCTCTAGCGCGGAGTGGGGGCAGCAGTTGCATTTAAAGTTTGTGGCATTTATCGGTTGCACGCGATACGACGGTGTCACTGTTGTGGCAAGTGGCGACTACTCCTACGCCAACATTCGACGGCATCTGCACGGACACGCGGCGTTGGGAGGAGGAGGATTGGCGTTGTTTGGCAGTGGACATTTCTACGCCTGGCCGCGACACTTTGCAGAGATTGTCGATTGTATACGGAGCACAGAGCGTGTGGATGTGTCACGTTTGCCGGACGAGAGCAACTATCGCAGGACGTACGGTGGTGTCTATGCCAGCACCTTGGGCGCCGTCTGCCACGAGCTGGGGCATTGCTTTGATCTTGGCCACACACTTGAGGGTGTCATGGGACATGGCTTTGACTATCTGAATCGCGTACTCACCGTTGATCAGCCCACAGAGCATTTGCCACATCGCGTTTTAACCCGAGTTACGGATATAGATACAATTAACGCATCCTCGTCATCCCTCGTGCGTCCTCGTTTGACACAGCTTAGGCTGAAGCAGCCGGCGGGCAGCAGGTTTCTTGACAACTATCACGCCCAACGGTGCAACGATAGCTTCTATTTTACCCGCAATTGTGCTGTTATTCTTGCCCAGCATCGTTGGCTGCGTCCCGATCTTAAGGCGCAGGGAGAACTGAACGCAGCGCAGATACAACTGCTGTCCGCCAGCTCAGAGATTGTGTCCAGCGTGCCATTGCGTCTCGTCGAGCTGCGCTGCAATCTCAACAGTCTCGTCGCCCACTACGAAGAGTTCCCGGAGCAGCCTGCAGTCTATCGCTTTCAGATACCGGACTCCTTGTGGCATCTTCTGTCTACGAAACACACTCATTACGCCTTCGTCCTGACCATTCACGGCGATACCAAGCGCTTGGCCTGTGATGCAGCCAAATCTTAGCCAGGTGAGCAGCCTCTCGAGTGATGCATAACAAATCGAAACCGAAATCTGCTTCAGTTAATTTCGAATTTTGGTTTTCGGTTATCGGTAACGCAAAATCTTTGTATGGATGTTTGTTTTTGCATGTTTTGGTTTTTAAATACCGGTATGATTTCGTTTATAAAAAAAGGAAACAAGTTTTACATTACTTTGAAAAACGACATTGTTGCATATAACTTAACCATTTATAATTAATAATTTCATTTAAGGTGGTCAATTCCAATCGGTTATGCAGGCTTCGGCTTTAATGCCTGGACAAAATGAAAAATTGAAAATATTTGTATTTGTTATTAGCCGTTACTCATAGAGTTTAAGGTTTATTTTGTTAGGCATATAAATCACTATAAGGTATATAAGCATATCCTTGTCCTTGACATGTGATTTTTGGGTGTTGTTGTTCTTAAACTTAATCGCATAATGATCGGATATAACACTAGTTGTGGCGGTTTTAACAGTTATATCATAAGAACTCAAAGTTTATAGATACAATTATCTAAACTAACTTATTGTCAGCGACAGGACTAACTTGTTTACCCAATAAATTAACCAGATAGAGAAAGTCCGATTGTTTTAAAGTTAAAAGTATATTAAGTGACTCATATTACTGCAATTAATTTGCAATTAACCAAAAAAAAAAAACTTAATAGACCCCATCCAATAAAAAAAAAATTTTTTAAAAGTTGCACGCAAATTATGAAAAGAACATTGAGCTGGAAGCAGTATAAATTTAAAGTTCTAGCTGATAAGAATTTCGTTCAGTAAACAAACTGAAAAGTTATTATCAATTTTAGATAATGCTCGACATGCGTTTTCAAATATGCTCTCTAATTATCTGTGCATATAATAATATGTGTTTTGAAACATTTTTTCATACGGCCCAGCTACCTTATACACAGTTAACCCTCAGGTATAGATTAGGGAAAATTCCAATTAAAGTACAAATTCAGGATCTCCGAAGTATTGATATTTTTAGCTATTGATACTCGTAAAGCTTAAGAGGCACTTAGAAAGCTGCATTGATTTTAGGAAGTGCTGCCCTTCCCCAATAGGCCAATAAATACAGGTACAATCTGAGGTTAATTGCCTTGTGAGTCATGTTGTGACATGTCACTAAGAGTCTGAGTAATATTTATGAATTGTGAATGATTCATGCGCGGAGTTGTTGTACCAAAAAGTGCGATGTGCTTATCAAAACCGAATGTTGAACTGACTTGCTAAGTGGTCGAAGAGTATCATTAAAAGTATGCAAACATTTCTATGTATGTAAATGTGCGACTATTCAAATACACTCAAAACATTGAATCACACACTCACAAATCGATTGTGAGGTGAGCGACTCCCTCAAATAAGTCTGAGTAAATAGAGACTGGTTTAGTTTCTAAGCCGCGACACAAAGATCTCAGCTGCTAGCTCAAAGACTCAGAGTCTTTGGAGACTTGAGAGCGCTGAAGACTCTCTCAGTTGGACGGCCCCATCGATCGTTCTCTGTGTCAAATGGGCTAAGCTGTCGCGTTGTCAGCATTGCTGCAAAGTGGGGCAAATGCTAAGACCGGCAATATTTCAACTCATATTTAAAAAACTAAAGTTGAAACAATGTTTTCATTAAGGGGATTTTTTCAAAGAAGCTTTAAGCTTAACAAATGAATGCCCCTGATCTGTGAATAATGGAAAATACTTCTACGTTCTTATTGATTGACTTGAAAAGGTAGAGATGAAAATGTTTTATTACTATTCATTATATTATTATTCAATAACATGTAGAAATGACTTATGACAGCTCATGATATGAAGCTTTAAGCTTACAGTAGTAAATATAGCTTCTCAGTGAATAATCAAAAGTATTCATTGATTGACTTGAATAGGCAAATAAAAATAAGTTATTATTTAACAATATTCGATGATTCAATGATGTATAGCAATAACGTATAACAGCTCGTCAAGGAAGCCTTAAGCTCATAACAGTTACAGCAAATAATGCAAATTACGCAAATATTTTTTCTATTTATATTAATGCAATCATATAGTAAAATATAATTCAGTAAAGAAACTTTATGCTTTCAGCTAGCAACATTAAATGAGAAAAAACACGCAGCTTATACTCAATACACTCAAAAGTATTCAGATGCTCTTTAATGTAAGTAAATGAAGTCATTTTGATTCTTGAATCGTCTGATAAGAAATTGAAGTGTTTTCTTGCGGACGTTTCAACTATTTTTAATCACTGTGCAACGTTGCTTCGCCTCAGAAACTTGTATTTCTGATACTTTTCCGTATTCGCTTTGCCTGATTTATATTTGTTGCTATAGTAGTTGTTGGTTATAAAGTATTTTTCTGTCGACGCGTTCAGACCTCGAGGTCCGATAATGAGAAATGCTTTGATAGAGACAACAACAAACAAAACAAAAACAAAACTGAAAATACCTATTAATATTTAGCAGAGGCACTGATAAGATAAATCGACAACAGTATCAACAAAAATAAAAAAAAGAGAGTGAATTTGATGTTCGGAAACGTTAAGAAATTGAAATAGTAAAAACCTGTGCAATATCATTTACAATACTCAACTGGGTCTCTCATTTGTGTTGCAGACTTCAACTGGAGCAGCGGCAACAGCTGAAAACAGAGTTACGAAATATAAAAAAAACCTAATTCATAGAACTATTTAAAATACATAAGTATACTATACTTGATCAAGTACAACATGACGGATGCGCGAATACAGTTTAAAACGTTGAAGGGATTTCCGGAAGCGGTGGATAAAATCGAAACACACGCATTTTTGAATGCGGCCAAGGAAATTGTAACCGTAATCGGTAAGCCCATTGATCGATCGACCTACATACATATAAATTTGTTGGCATACTAATATTATCGTAATTAATGTGTAGAAACCTTTGGCAAACTTTTTACGCCCGTCATCAGCGATATGAACGGCAACATCAATGTAAGTTGGGCACTTGATTCTTTTTCATTAATTAGTTATTTCATTGGTGTTGTAATTGTTGCAGAAATTAACGAAAGTTTATGGCACGGATGTACTTAAATATCAGTATCTCGAGGATATGATAGTCCTCAATGTGAATGTGGATGATTTTGCGGCCAATGCATTGCTCTGGCTGAAACGTGGCCTCCAATTAATTTGCACCTTCTTCGAGAACATCTACAATGATGTACAGAGCTCGGAGGCACTCAAGCAGCATCTGCAAGATGCATACGAGCGCACTTTGAAGCCTTACCATGGATTTATTGTTCAAAGCACTATCAAGGTTAAATGCTAGACCTGTGGATATAGAATCGTATATTTTCTCTAATGTAATCTATTTGAATCAACAGATCATTTATAGCTGGGTGCCCACGCGCAGTCAACTGCTGGGACAGGGTGATGCACAGCTGGAGAATATCGAGGTGCTGACCAAATACTTGCCAACAATGCGAGCACAGCTTGAAAGGATCGATGTGCTGCTCAAGGCGCACAATTTGGATGATGTGCGCAAAGTGTGATTCTAAGGGTTCGAGTAATTTCAAATGATTCGAAAGATTCCGAGTTGTTTAAGTGATTTCAAATGAGTCGAGTAATTTAACATAATGCGAGCTATTCGAATAATTTGAAATGATTTAAGGGACTCAATTGACTCCGAATGATTCGATTGCTTAGCCTGCTAGCGTAGCTTATTTTAATTACATAATTTTATAACTTAACGATATGAAATGAGGATGAATAATACTATTTAAGGCTCGATGCCAAATATAGACTTGTTATGCACTTTACTTAGTTCTGTCTCGGAATCCCTTCTGCAGCTGATAATCAGGTAGCTCCAGCTGCCTCCTCTCCTTCCTGGACGTGCACAGAGCATGGAAGATGAGCGCCACCAGCGCCTCGAGTGCTATTAAAACAAACTGCAGATTCGACATGATGCCCAGCCAGGCATTCCCGGAGGCGGCAGTCAATCTTAGATAAACCAACGAGGGCAACAGCACACAAGGCGTCAGTGTCAAGAGCAGCAACATGGTCGTTGCACCCGTGAGGAGATTAATCGAGAAGCCGGCATAGAGACGAAACGATTCGGCGCCAACAGCCAAAACATACGCCACAATCACGGTTAATCCTCTGTAGTTCCACAGCTCATCCAACTAGAAGAGCGGGGTAGAAATTAAAATGAGGCAGAGTATTTCTATGTCTGTTAGAAGCGTGCAACAGACAGTAAAAGGCTTCTCCGATTCTAAAAGTTATAAATATACAGCTTATTTATTTGAAGACTGATACAACTCAAGAAAGATGATAACCAATACTCTAAATCATTCCCATACAAACTTGCGATACAAGTTTAATGAGTATACGCTAAAATAAAAACATTTGAACTGAAAAATTCATTTATGAGCATAATCTTAAAGATAAAGGTGCCTCCAGAATGTTAGATCAGATATTATAATAGCTATTAAAGTCAATCTCTCATTTAATATGAACATTCACTAAAAAGAATTACTCTTATAAAAATATATATTATAATAAATCTTATAATTAATATCTAATTTAAATAATTCTGCATCGGTAACTCAAAATACGATTTGAGCCGTGTAATAAAATTACTGTGTAACAAGTGGGCGCCGACTACAGTCGAGTGTGCTCGACTGTATAATACCCTGTGCCCTAGCTCTCCGATAGGTCATACGTAGGTGCGCTACGTTAGGCATGCCGAAGGTGTGATGATGCGGCATTAACTTTTTGGCTAATTGTTCGTATTACATCTACATATGTGATCTAGTGAACCGATTTAAACCAAATTACAAATTCTCAATCTGTGAGTTTGGTTGACTTATCTCTAAAAACAACAATAGTTTTCGTACTTTATTTTAAAATTCGTTCCTATTTCAGCTATTTGATATCAGATTTCAACCAAACTTGTTCAGGATGTAGAATACCATCCCAAATGCGTATTCTGTTAGTTTGGTTGAGATACCTCAAACAACAAAAAAGTTTATCATACTAAAACTTGATTTTGGACTGATCGTTCCTATGGCAGCTATATGATATAGTGGTCCGATTTCAACCAAATTTTATCAGGATATATAGGACTATTTCAAATGCATATCCTATTAGTTTGGTCGAGATCTTTCAAACAACCAAAAAGTTTATTTTCGACTGATCTTCCTTATGACAGCAATATGATATTGTGGTCCGATTGAATAAATTGTATTTAATTTAATTAAAATAGTAAATCGTAAATCGTAATCGTAGTCGCTGAAATCGATGTTGTTCGTGCCAAGAGTAGCCATTGTCTAAAATTTGCTCAGCTTGCTGAAGTCCGGCAACTACAAATAATCTCTCCCACTCTTCTTAATCATCGAAATCAGCTGTTAAAGGCTACAGCGTTGCGCGCGCAATTTTAATTTAATATTTGTGATTCTTTTTGCAGAATTTGTTAAGCATATAAATACAATGATAATAAATGAAAACCTATTGAGCATATGTGCGAGCTTACTAGCTTATTATTAAACATAATAATTATTATAAATTCAGAGATTTCAGTGTTGTAAAATGATCTGTCGTCGAGCTGTCAAGGTGCAAAATAATAAAGTGACATTTATACATATCGCTTTTTGCAATGCATACTAATATCTACATACATATATTTTAACACAATCGTAAATATGTATTAACTTAAAACAGGTTAATATATTAAAATAGGATGGAAATTGTAGCCAAATATCGATAATTTTGCCTATCGCTCGTATTTGCGTTCGCACTCTTCGTGCACTGTTATGTTTTTGCACAAGCAAATGTGCATATGCTATCTCGCTCGCACTTGCCTATGTCTATGATTTATGTGAATTAAAAGCAAATTTGAAATATCTTCTCTATTTAATAAACAATCGCTTTGAAACTATCAGAGTCATTAAATTAGCTTACTTCTTATCTTCCTGTTTAATTACGAAGTGTTTTATTTATGATCGCCTCTAATAATCGTTTTTTGCGATTGGCAGGCGAAAGAGGCGTGGCATCTAAAATTTAAAACAAACTTGATCTGCGCCCGCTATCCAGCAACCTTCATACCAAATTTTAAGTCTCTAGCTCTTATGGTTTCTGAGATCCTTTGACTCAAACAGACGGACGGACAGACAGACGGACATGGCTCAATCGACTCGGCTATTGATGCTGATCAAGAATATATATACTTTATAGGGTCGGAGATGCTTCCTTCTGCCTGTTACATACATTGCACAAAACCATTATACCCTTTTGACCATTTTCAATGGGCACGGGTGTAAAAATAGAGACAGAAACAACCTAAATATATTATGGAACAAAATGTCGCGTGCGACTCTGATTGAAATTAAATAAAAGATAAACTGTTGAATATTGTTGAATCAAATAAAAAACATTATTAAGATTAATTAATCCATTACATTTTAAAATTGACCGCATTAAAATATTCTAGCAGGTTTCAGTGTTAAAACTGATCGCCGTAAAAACGACTTCTGTTTGAGTCGCGTGCGAATCTTGATTTTTTAAATTATCTTGAAAACGAACAATTGCCCGACATCAACCTTAACACCATTATTGTGGAGAATTGCCCATATACAGAACATAAGAAAGCATCTCCGACCCTATTAGGTTAATAAATTCTTAATCAGAATCAACACGGTCGAATAATTAAGTTATTCAAGGACCATTTAAGAAATATTGCGTAAAGTCAATGAGATTAGTTGCTGTAATAAGTATCTCGTAGTCGTGAACTCACCCAAATGAGAATGTGCAATAAATAGCTGCAGCTCCAAACAAGCGACGCATAGAAATTGAGCTGCAGCAGAATCTGCAGCATTAAATTGGATCTTTGAGGCGTCACTAGATAGGACAGAGCATAATTAAATTGCAAATCTCCCACGTTATTCAGTCTTTCCTACGTACATGCCACACTGTAGTTGTAGCTACTCCTGTCAGTCGGCGTTTCTATTGTTGCCATTTCAAGTACAGTGGAGCCACTGACAAGTTGCACATTTTCTTTTTCATTAATTGTTGTTTTGATTTTGTTTGTTGTTGCCAGTGGCAACAACGCCAATTGTTTGTTGTTTTACTTACCCTTGGCCAGACACTGTTAACTGCTAACAGAAACTTAACAGCTGCATGGCGGTAGCTTAACAGAAACTTACTTTTTTACCAAACCAAACTGCTTTCAATTGGTTTGGATTGTTTGATACATTTACATATATGTAATTTAAATAATTTTCATAAATATATTCAACAAATTGGCAATTTAAATTCAAAAAAATTTAATAACTATTTAAATTGGAAATTATTCGTGTCTTAATGGGGCGCACTTGCATTTATGGCCACCTCCAAGGAGATTACTGCAATTAGAAAGAGATAGAGAGAGAAACTTGATTAAAATGAAAATGAAAAGTAAATTGAAACGTACGGAACTTGTGATCTTGTTTATAGACAAGATCTTTGAGTATTCCAGCTAACATTCGATGGCAACGTATGTAGGTGCGTTCAAGCTCTTCAATTTGATTGAGTGCGAGGTATTCCAAGGCCTTTTCACGATTGGAGCTATCACTTTTGGACAGATCACCGCTCAAATCGACGCTAAGTGCATGAGATTCTTCAAGAAAACTGGGACAGGTGCTCCACTCCATGTCGAGCACAAAGATCAAATGGAATATCTGATCCAAGGCATACCGAATGCCTTCAAGGTCCGGCGATAGCAGACAATGTTTGCACAATGTTTTCATATAATCGCTGTGCATGTTGCGCAATTCCCGAATGTTTTTTGTCGTGGTCAATTGCTGCTCGAATTGCCCGCCCAGGGATTGCATCACGTGAGTGCAAAGATGCGAATGCAGGCTGTTGATCAGCGTGATGAGCCAGAAGCGTAGAATCTCCAGGCGTCGCAGTGTCAGACCAATGAGATCCATTGGGGCAAAAGCATCCCGGTTGACTCGTCGCAGAAAACGCATATTCTCCAGCTTCCAGGCGGCCCACTTGACTTTGAGAACGATGCGCCAAATTCCATTATATTGTATCATTTGCGACTCGGTAATTATGCTCTGCAGCGGCGGTGGCATTGAATACTTAATCTCGATGGCATCTAGGGCCTCGAAAATCCTATTCGACTGGGAGCGCACCAGCGAGACGACTTGCACCTCCAGCTGATTAGCCAGCGGTCCATAGTGTGGCTCTAGTAGATCGTATAGCTCCAAGGTGAGTAGCGAACTGCGTGCCCAATCCTCGTATCCCTCGATCTGGCGAAACAGACTTGTATAGAATGGATACAGCAAATAATCCGCCTCCAGCAGCATTAGATGACGCAGAAAGCGCAAATGATCCGTCAACATGAGCTCCTCGCGATACCAACGCATCACATGGACATTGGAAATCTCATAACGTTGCCAGAGCAGCTTGGTCAATGATCGTGGTAACACATGTGGTTGCTGTAGAATCGTACTCCGTTTTAAGCTTTCCAAAATGTCCAGCAGGTGAGCAGGCGTTGTTTGTAACTTCTGTTGTTGCTGTTGCTCCTCCTGCGCCTGCCTGATGTGTTGAGTAAATATGCTCATTAGCTCGGGATTGCCCAGACGAGATGTAGTCTCCAGGATCTGTGCGTTGTACTCCTTCAGCGGCTGATCATCTTGCTTCACGACGCTGACAGAATTTGGCTCGCACTTCAACTCATCATATAGCTGCTTTATGAGATCTTTATACAAAGAGCCCATATTCTTGCAGCTTAAGACCAAATCGCCCAGCAAATGCACACTGGCCAATAGATCCTGCGTCTCGCCTGCCTCCATAGCGTGCTCCAAAAGGAGCTGATAAAATGTACATTCACGCAGTTCTTTTATAATATCCAGATAGGGATGCGGATCACCCTTATCATCGTTGTCCGACAGCGGTAAACGTTCCTGAATACGTTGGCCATAGTAGGCAAAATTTTCGGGCAAACACTCGACAATGAATTCATTGTGCCAATCATTGAATTCGGCGTGACGCCACCAATTATCTATGATGCAGCAGTAACGCCTCATCGAGATAAGCAACAGAGCAGTGGCCAACTTCTGGTGGTCAATATTGAACATGGTATGCTTGTAAATCTGTGACAACAAATATGCGCTCCTCATATGTGGTGGACCTTTGATAATGGCACTAGTCGCCAGAGACTTTAGGAGCAGCAAACGCTTGAATTCTTCCTCCATGTGTCGCATAAAACAAATCAGAGTTGTGCTCGATTCGTTAACCTCATTGCCATCAGCCTTATCGAGCAGTCGACGTTCAAACCCAATCAGACTGTCTTGAATGGGGTCAATAAGATCACGCAGTCCCCAGGCAAAGCATCTCAAAGTGCCTGTCGTTGGTTCATCGCTGGTGGGCAGCGTCAGTTTATTGATAATTAGACGCAACTGTTGCATAGCCTGCAGGGCCGGCAGCACCTCTTCCTCGAGGACATTCTTTAGCGTGTACTGTGGGGGGTCAAAAACATGAATTCGGTGAGAGAGAAATAACTCAAATCAGAATAAATTTACTTACACTGCTAACGCTGCTAACCGATATGTTTTTGCGAACACTGATCTGCTGTTGTTGCGGCTCTACTTCAAAGAAGCAACAGCTAGCGGGTGCAAAGAACATTAAGATGATCTCACGCACTAAGTTGCTCTCATTAGTGGTCTTGGGCAGCTGGTGCTTCACTATGCCGCACGTCTCTCTGTTGAGATGCTGCACATAGGAAACGGCAAAGTTTGGGCCTGGTGCGCTGTTTGGTGTCTTTGCATAGAAATCGAAATCCTGTCGCCACCAATTTGAGTGAACCACCGTGGACAAATGGTCGGGATCAAAGATGGCCTTTGTGTACTGTGTCTGCGGTTGCGGTGGCTCCAATGCTGCCAATTGTGGCTGCCAGCACCAGCTGTATCGAGAACTAGAGCAGCCGTTTAACGACAACGAGTCGGTTTCGGTTTCGGCTTTTTCATTGTATTTTTTGCATAGACCCATTCTTGGGGAGCTGGGATTGCTGCTGGAGTCAAAGGTATAAGTGCGCTTGACTAACTGCTTATTTTGTAAGCTGCTCATCGATGATACATCCAAATACGAATTTATGGGGTCATCAATGTCACACACATCGGACCATTCCTTAGATCAAATAAAATAGAATATTAGAAGCTAACGGTGAGATGGAATAAATCACGTAATAACCTACACTCAAGCTGCTGTCGCTGTCCAAGCTCTGACTGGGTCTATCAATAAGCTGATCGCTTAGCAATGCTACCCAATTTGTGCCCGATTCCGTAGTGTCAGCTTCAATCGACGCCGCCTCAAGCTTTTTCCTAATGGCCAACACACGCTGTTGCATTTCAATCAAGTTGCGTCGCACGTTCTGCACGGGCTCATATGTCATGCTGAACAAGAAATCGAGCAGTGAATATTGCACGTCCACCTCATAGTGACCCATCCAGCCGGCACTCTCGATGATCATAGTTGCTAGCATGTCCACAGCTTCTGCATGTTCATCCATGCCCTCATAGTAAAATCGTTCAATCATATTATTAATGGATCGACGAACTGCATGGCCGTTGGTGCTTAGATATCGGTGGTGTCGTATTTTGTGAAGTGGCTGCTGCTCATGGGTTCGTCTTTCACCCGCTGTTAACTGCACATTCACACAGAATGTTAAGCAAGAGCATTATGATTTTTTGGAAATCCTCAAAATTGTTAATTTAGTTGACTTACGCTGTCGCCAGTTAAGCACTTAATGAGTTTCTCCACATTCCGCGCAACAGCTTCATTGCGCGGATCTTCCGACATACTTTATGCTGTAGCGATTTGAAAGCCGCTAGCCACGACAGTAAAAGATCCACGCATTAAACTCAAAATAAAAAAATTAGCAACAAATGTTTAGCTTTGAGTGAACTTCGTTTAAATTGTTTATTATTACAATGTGGCCAGATTATTGCAATTAACAAATGCTGCAGCTAGTACAGCCAGACTTTGCATTTAATTGTCAGATGTTTAGTAAACAGTGCTGCCAGATATTCGATTGAAAAGGTAAACAAAAGTAAATAAATTTGCAAACTACTTGATTTCGTAAAGCGACAATTATGAGCAATGTTTACACAACCGACACCAAAACTAAATATCCCACCTATGTGATACTTGGCTCTGGTGGCCACACTGCCGAAATGTGTGAAGTCATTCAGGCTCTACTGCTGCAACAGAGCAACTGTGAGAAATACCAACCAATACGTTACATTGTGGCCAACAGCGATGTCACCTCGCAGCGCCAACTGTGCGCTGCATTGCCCGCATTGACAACGGACAGCGATATACCATTCATCAGTGTGCCGCGCAGCCGGAGCGTTGGCCAAAACTGGCTGAGCACCATATTCAGCACGCTGTGGGCACTGCTCTGGAGCTTTTGGCTCATTTGGCGCGACAGGCCGCAATTAGTGCTCTGCAATGGACCCGGCACCTGTGTGCCCTTCGGCTATGCCGCATACTTGTGCCGTCTACTGGGCCGACTGCCCGCCCACTGCAAGATTGTCTTTGTGGAGAGTTATTGTCGCGTCGAAACATTATCGTTGAGTGGGCGCCTATTGCTACCCCTGGCCGATATGTTTGTGGTACATTGGCCGGCACTTGCTACGCGCTATGCCCACAAACGCAATTTACGCTATTTCGGCAGAATATTATAAAATGAAAATGGTTGAATAAATAAAGAATGTAAATATGTACATACATATACACAGAATTAAATGAAATCTTCGGCATTAGTTAACTGTAATATGTTAGCTTTAAAATTGCTCCTATTATTCTTATAAAAATAAAAAAGAAAAATGCCTGTTGTGTTTGGTAAATAAATAACTGGCATATTTTATATATAAAATACATTTATTTAATGCATTTTTAATTATATTATGAAAATATGAAATTAATTTATTTGAATGAATTGTAAAATTTATAAAATGACAAAACAAATATTCGTAGATTTGAAAATAAGAAATGTTGAAACAGGCACAACGGCAATTGCTTTACGTTGCTTTTTTGCTTAGATGATAAACCAAAAAGATGATTTAAAACTAAGAAAAAAAAAAATAAATATACTTTTTATAGTTTTTTGATGTATTTTTATGCGAACAATTTGGAAACTTGGATACTGTCTCGTTTGTATCTACCCGCATTTTTGAGTGGGTACTGTAATAACATAAATTACCATAGAAGTTCAAATACACAGTAATATTTTCAGAAAATAAGAACCACAAATTAAAATTGATTGGATACATTCAACTTGATCGCAATCTGTAGTAACTAAATTAATTTAAGTATAAGTTCGTGTAACATAAGCAATGCCTTTGTTTTTTTTTCAGCGCATTCTACGCTTACAAATTTTGCGATGTGATTCCAATTGGTGGAAAAGCAACTCTTGGCCACATTTGGGACACTGCACTGTATTTTTAAACAAATTACGTTGACGCATTTGACGAGGCGTCATTTCATCGCTTGTGCTGTCCCTCGAGTCGCTAGACGAGCTGAGATTCAAGGAGGCAATTTCTGAATCTGTGTAGCCTGAGCTCTTTAGAATCTGTTGCTTATTCGATTTGTTCCTCTTACGTTTATTGGCGTGGTTAATGCTGCTGCTGGTGGGAGGCAGGTTAGCCTTTCCTTTCATCGATGGCGGCGGTACTCGAATGATAATACTGCATCCTTCTAAATGGTTAGCAAATTCAGAACGCTTCATCTTATCAAAACAAATGGGACAGGTGGTTATATCGTTGCGAGCATCAGACAGATGGCGTGAGCCACAGGGCACCACATCATTCTCACGCTGAAACTCCTGCAAAAGCGTATCCTCCCCGAAAATATCATCAATGATGGACTGATCAGCCAGCTCAGAGGCGGCTGTCAAGTTATCGACATCATCGTCGTACTCATCGTCAATCATGACAATGTCAGCGTCGTCGTAAGTCGATTCATCCTCCATGATCTCACGTTTAATGATAGTTGTTAGCTCATGGCTGTTTGGTTGGCTACGTTTTGTTCTATCAGTTGGCCTTGTTATCTCGATCTCATCCTCACTATCGGAGATGCTAATGACCGGCACAACCTCATCGCGTACCATAATATCATCATCGTAGGCCTCCCAGAACATTATGCCATCGGTTGAAGCCCGACGTCGCTTTCTGCAATTCTCTTGTTGTCTAGTTGGCTCCTCCTTGGCTTCAGTTTTTACATTGTCCTTATTAAAACGATTTGACCACATGTCACGCAAATGATTGCGTTTGCTAGCATCCGACATGTTGGTGAAGGAGCTACCGTCCTTGCCATTTTTCAGACTATAACCCTGACCCTGCATCTCAGTTTTCTGTTGACCGCCTTTTGGACCACGTTGACCTTCATTGCCGCTGCTCTCGTCACCGGTCAAATCCTTGAAGCCAAAGATTTTATTGGGCTCGTTAGTCTTCCTTCGCTTATTGTCGCGTGTCTGAAGTCCCTCGAAAGGTTTGCTCGATGTACCTGGATATGAGGTGGGCGGCAGTGCGGCAGCCACATTGCTGGTTGACATTATATTTGGCACAATTTTCGATGGCTGCTTTGGCTTTCCAAAGTAGTTGCGTATGTCATTGCCGGCTTCAGATGGGGACTGCTGTTTTGGTTTGGCCTGTGTTTTAATCTTTGATTTTGTGTCGGGTTTCGTCGACGCCTTTTGGGGCTCGCTCTTCTTTTCGAAGACGCCGCCACATTCACTCTGATGTTTGGCCCACCATTGATCGTTAGGACCGGGTGCACGATTCGAGGTGCGCTTCACCCAGCCTTGAAATGGATGATGGTATTGGCAGACGCCGTTACAGCGCCAAATGTGCGTCTTGTAAGCATTAACCTCATCGTGAAAGGAATGATAGACTGTGATATTTGTTCCGGCCACCTTGTTAATGGTCTCCATAATGCGCTTAAAGTTAGGACCATGCCCACCATTGCCCTCGCGTATATTGAGGACAAAACAATATGCATGTATCATCTCGTGCTGCAATGAAATCGATGGCAATAACTTACAATGTGTTGCTGGTCTATGGGACTTACCAACAGTGTCTCGACCAGATCCTTGCGTGGTCGCAGTTTCAACAATGGTTCACTGAGGCGAATTATCACAGTCTTGACGAATCTGTTGCCACGCTGATAGCAAATGCCAGCGCAAGAATACATGCGTTTGCTCCATTCAACAGAGACAGCGCCCAGACGTTGCTGGAAGAACTTATCATCAAATCGAACGAACATTGCGTATACATCAGGAGTTGGATCGACCAGCTCCCATTCTGGGTGCACCAAATTTTGAGTCTGATCCAGATACGTCTCAAAGTTCGAAGGTAATTTGTTCACCCCATTGCGCTGCAAATAAACACACTTTTAAGCAAACGCCATTCAAATATTTAGCAATCAAATTCTTACACGTTCCAGATCCTTGCCAAAAATTCTATCGTCGTTGTTGTTCTTGTTCATATCGAGAGCCCGAATTCTGACGTTTTCAATTGAATCATCGACATTGTCCTCCGCACTGTCGTTGTTCACTTCATTCTGCAACATTTGCGCCAATTGATAATCACTGTCCTCTATCTGAGTTATATTCTTAGCCTGTAAAATATCTCAAAATAAGGAATTCGCAATTGCGTTGTTCCTTCCGTAACTTACGTGAGACAACTCCACATTGTTGTTTGACATTTCAGCATCCAATTCCTGCTGCAGCTTCAGTGCAAATAAATAGTCCGGATCATCAGACATTTTGCAGAAATTTAATTCACAATTCTAAGAGCGCGGTGAAAGAAATGCGTCAACGCTTTAAAATTATTGACGAATTCGCGGTTCTCGATATTTTTACCTCACAGCTGTTTTCAGCTCTAAGGTTATCGATAGACTGAATTCATAGAATTAGTATTTTGAATCGAAAAAAATTCATGTTATAATACTGTATTTGAAAAGGCTGCCAAGCTCTTTTTTATGGCATAAAAATGCCATAAAAGCAAGTTTCTAAAAGTATGATAGCGCTAACGAGAAATGCAGACAGTCTGGCAGCATCAGCTGCTGGTGAACTTCAGAATATTGCGTTTTTAAACACTGAACGAATTTTAAATTGACTGCTAGCCAAAAGTTAATTTCAAAATGTTACTCCGAATTTTTCATTTCTAAACCAAATTCCGAATTACCACTTTAACTGACAAAATTGCTATTGTAAAAGTAAAACTACTAAGTAGTTTTTGAAACTGTTGCATAAAGTAAGGAGTAAATGACTTTATATTGGATTAAATCAATCGCTTCGCGCGGTTGATCACTGGACTCAATATTAAGTTGACCGTTTGAGGGGGGTAGTGAAATACCAGACCAGTATTTTATTTCCCCATCTCAAATATATTTTAGTGGGCCCTATCATATCATATCATATAGTAGTATTTTATTTTCTTGTCGAAATTTGGATCATAAAATCTCAAATACAATCTATGCACATGGCATTTGTTATTGTGACCCTCGAATATAATCGTCTGAGCTTTAATTGTTGCAAATAATTACGAAAATGAAATATTTGACTAAGCGACAGCGCAAAAGAAAGAAGGTTCAATTATTAAATAGAATTGGACAGACTTATTATCCAACCGACACGGAAAGCGAAAATGCGGATTGTGAAATAGAGAGTGATAATCCGGAGACAACGTCGTCCGATAAAAAGGTGAGCTTTCCTTTGTAAATTCGATCAACTGATGATGATCAACAAATCAAAGTGTCTGCACAGTTGTCACCCCCAATAAAGGTCACTGTCAAGGGTGCCTTTAAGCCCAAACCGCAACTGCAGCAACAACAACAACAACAAAAACAGCAACTGCAACAAGGAACAACAACAACGACAACATGCGGTGAGTAACTGTTCTTCTGGCGACGCCACGAATCAATTGCCGACGCATAAACAAATACGAGTGCCAACAATTTTTAAACAAATGTGCAACAGATTTGTAAACAAAAGCCTAAGCTTGAGCTTGAGACAAGCGTCGAATCATTCTTTTTGCATACCTAAACACATGCCACCAAAGCAGTGAGGTGCCAAGGGAGGAAGGGGTAGTCAAGACGCATACCCCGCACGCCTTAAAAGATTCGTATTACTCGTTGGAATCGAACAGCAATGAAGATTTTAGGCACTTCATAATAGGTACATTTTTCAATGGCTTTTGATTTTCTGACAAATTTATATATTACATCCCAATCGGACAATGCGCTCGAAATGCATTCAATAGTCGTATCAATTAAATAAGCTGTTGATTTAAATGGAGAACACACTGTTTCCTGCTTTTTCGAAAATTTTTTGGGAATTTAATCATTTATCTTATGTTAATCTTTTAATAATGGAAGGTAATTAGGAAGAACTAGGCATTTTCTTTGTTGTGTTATGAAATCGGTAAACATATAAACATATAAAACAAAAAGATTATCCGATCTTGCTTAGCTTGAATAAAAGTTGAATATATATTTTTTTAACAATCTTAGTGAGCTACAATAGTTTTTTAATGGCATTTCGAATTACATTCAGTTAATTCATTGATAAAGAAGGAAAAAAAGTGTCATTGTCGAAAGTGAAAATAGTGAAGCAAATTTTCTGGATGAACGGGTAAATCCAAGATATACATACAAATTTTAATTGGATTATCCAGGAAACACAGTAAAAGTTGATTGGTATTATCAAAACAATTTAAATACTTTAATGTAAATTACAATTTAATTTAAATTTTTATTGAACATCATAATAACTCTTATTTTCAATTTTTATAATAATTATACTTATTAATGTTAGTTTTCATTAATTTTTTAAAGTTCTTGAGTTTGAATATTCTGTTTGGACAAATCTAAATTTACAGACTTTCATATTTCAGTTCAAAACCCAAAACCGCAGACAAATTGATATAATCTAATCCATTTAACAATCATATTCAATATTAGGATTTTGATCGCTTTCAGCGAACTTTTTAAACAAAAATTTGTTAATAAAAGAATGAAAAATATACAAGGACATGAAAACCGTTTTTATTGGAGTCAAGAAATTCTTGATAAAAGTTTATGTGGATACGGCCATAAGTAAAAAAATTTAGAAATATGTAAGTCAAGAACAGTGACATTTTTCGAAGTTTTACCAGTTTTTTAAGAGCATAGTAATCTGAAAGGAAAAATGGATTTTGATTTTGTATTAGATACTACGACCAAAGTATATACACAACAATTCAATCGAATGGTTTATCATTATTATATCTATCATTATATCATTTTTTCTAAGCATTCTGTTACTTTAGTTGGATTTTCCCTTGATTGGCCACGTTTTTGTAAACCATACAAAGATATGGAATTTTGGAATTCCTTAACAAAAAATTTAAGAGAAGTACAGGGAAATATAACTTATTGTGACAATCGTATGACTATAGTATTCACATCTCACAAAAATCGTAATTTTTGCAGGATTACAGAACAATTTTGGTTCATTATGCATTTCATATTTTTTTAAAAATTTTCACTTGCTTTCATTAACTTCACAGATAATCGTCGCAATCACTTTTGCTTTGGAGCTATCAATTTACCGCCCATTGATCGCGATCTGGAATGTTATTATCATCGGAATGAGCCGCTGACTCTGGGTAGTTTTATGGACTTTGAGCAGATGAACGAGAGAATCGGACAGCGCTTGAAGACGAGTATAAGTACGCCGGAAATTTCACCATCAACCGCATCGTTTGCCAGCGAATCGTATGCTAACGATCGGGAGAAGGATACAGCATCAAAATCAGAGACATCGATGTCAAGTAGTTCGCCATCAAGTACGGCCAGTATTCAGGACCTAACGTCAACGGACTTATCCTCATCGGATGATCGGACTGCAGAGGAGAACTTAACGGAGGAATCGGTTAATGAGCTCTTGACACGTTTTGCCATCAATACGCCATACACGGAGTTGGCCAACTTGACATTGGCCATGTTACAGAACACTGCATTTGGGCCATTGATTACAGGCAGTCCCAGCACAATTGGTAATATACCATCCTATGAATTCTGGCCAAATCCCTATCAGATCAATAACCAAAATAACGAGGAGGTTGCTGCTGATGCAATTGTTGCCATGCCGGAGAGCAATGTTAGGCCCATTGGCTATGAGGCCAAGTGTAGAAATGCCCAAGAGCAATCACAGCCTGAGCAGCAGCAGCAGCTTGAACAACACCAACAACAGCATCAGCCTGAGCAACAACAACAACAACATCTGCAGCTCGGCTCATATTGGCGTCCAGTTGCTGCTGATATGTGGCAGCCTTGGTTGCATCAACGCCAGCAACGCGATCACGATCCGAGTTCCAATAGTATTGTAGAAAGCATCAAATGCATTTGGAAACGTCACAAACAATGGGAAGACAGCCGCGATAATTGGGCCAATTGGGGCAACAATAGAAGTGGCAGTATTTGGAGCGTTACCGAGCCACAGTTGCACCTGCAGCAACATCAACAGCACCAGCACCAAGCACAACAACAACAACAGTTGCCGCCTGAATCAAGTTGGAATCAGCGCAGTCAGGCTGTATTAGCTGCTTCGCAGCTATATGGCTATTATATGCCGACAGTATTGCTGGACTATTCGCTACATGGACAACAGTTGCCGGTTGCCGCCACAGCAACAACAGCACCTGGCCATGGCAATCATTACATGCGCAACAGCAACAGTAACTCTTCACGTTATATGAATCGAAACTTTGTTAATTACAATGCTAGCAATGTCAACAATTGCTTGCCGTACCAACAGCAGCAGCAACAGGTACAGCAGCAGCAGCAACAAACACACCAACAATTGCAACACTTGCGCTACAATTATGCAACTCAACAACAGCAGCAACAACAACAACAGCAACATGAACAGCAGCAACAACCGCCTCCGCCACCACTGCCATGGCAGTGGCAGCAATATAGACAGCCCAAGCCACGCCCACATTTCTATCCAGGACGCTACTACAAAGGGAACGGCTTTAACGGCAACAATGCGGCACGTAAATATTGCAAGCATTGCATCTGCAATGCTCGCAACGCCAACAGCAACACACACATCAACTGCACTAGCGGCAGCAGCAACAACAGCCATATCGGCAGCATGGATGTGTCCATGTTGAATATGTCACAGGAGGATTTGGACGCAGCACAAATGTATGCAATTCATGGCGAACGCTTCTTTGAGATGCCCATGGGCCGTAGGTATCGACGCAGTCTGTATCCAACGTCTCAAGTGGCAACGACAGCACAACAACAACAATTAGTGAGACCACCGACACCACCAGCACCAATAGCACCAGCCAATGACATTTACGCCTGCAATGGACACTTTAACACCTGGCAGACAACACCAATGTCGTTGGTGGGTTTGAGACCATAGATCACCATCGAGTAATTGTAACTTGTTGCCTTTCTCCTTTTTCTTAGTATACTATGCGAGTAGCGACGACATCACCATCGACAGCACCAACACCACCAGAGTCACTTCAACAGAGTCAGATGACGACGCCAATTGGCACCGATTCCAATCTATATACGGCTAATTTTCCGCCCTTGCCGGCGCCAAATCAGAGACGTCACAAGGATTAGATTGCCATACATATGTCGTAAGAGAGAGGGGCGAAGGAGTTTCTCAGTTTCTCGCAACACCAATAAACATAAGATTCTCCTCACTTTGCATGCTTCTCATATTATATTTACAGACAACATAGGCTTCGTTTGTTTCATAAGAAGTCACATTTGTTTATCGTACATTCCACATCAATTGACACCCCACAGTTTTTCCATTTTCACATGCATGATCTTTAAAATTTAACTGCTACATTTACAAACATATTTAGCTTATATTTGCTTTTTTTTTTTTGCTTTGGTTATGTGTTAAGGCTTAAGATATTATAAGTTTGCTTGTTAACCCTTAAATGTTATTGTATAAAATGTATGTTTTATTATTTATAAGATTTATATTAAAGCCATGAGATTTTAATGAATAAATAAAAAGTAAAACCACTCGTCAAATTAAACCTAATTAAAACAAGCGACCAGAAGGTCTTAAAAAGCTAGATCTGCACTTAAAACAAGCTAGAAAAGGGTAGAAAATATTGGAAATAAGCTATGTTCAAAACTATTTTAGATAAGTATTTTTTTTTTAATCAAGTTGGTAAATGCTGAAATTAAATTGTGAGCCACACACACACACCAGTAAGATATTTGTTGCGGTAAAAAAACAATGTTGCAATTTTGGCAACGGTGCCAGCCATCAACCATATTCAACCACCTTTAATAGAATATTTTAGTATGGTTTTTGGCAAAATTTTGAAACTTTCACAGAAACTTTTGTTATATATTTTAGAACTAATACACCCAACTTCGGCACGCGAAGAGTGACGTGCACCAAACATTCCTTAAAATGAACTTCATTACATTAGATAACTTATAATTCGGTTGGCTTATTAAAATTGTTCTTTATTGCGTAAACACATAAAATAAATTCACATTTAAATCTCGCGCCGCAAGACAGTGCTGTAAAATGCTACGAAGTATTTAGTATTTTTACAACAATGCGCGCAGTCGACGTATTTATTTTTTCTCAGTATTTAACTTATCGATTCAGATTTTTCAAATTCAGTATTTAATTTATCGAAAAACGATAGTTTCTATAAAAGTCATCGACTAGTTGTTAAATATCAGTTTGGTTTTCGGTTTTTCGTAACGTTTTCTTTTATTTAAAACATTTTATTAAAACTTTTGTTGCGTTAGGGCTGCTTCTCAACTGGTCAGCTGGCTGCACAAAAAAATATATGTATATTGCATTTATTTCAATGTTGACACGCTAATTTGTTGTTCTTTGGTATGTATGCTAAATGTTAGTTTGATTTATTGTTGTTGTTGTGTGTAAAACGCAAAGACAATAAAATAAATTTTTTGGTTGCGGTTGCTTAGGTACTGCATTCAACTACGCTTATATATATAACATATGTACATACATAAGTAGATTTATTATTAAACATTACTTTCGTTATTTAAAGCAGCTGCTGCCGCTGCCGCTGCAGCTCCTTTTGCTGACGCGGCTGCGGCGACGCGATTGCGGGAAAATTTGCTAATGGACGAGGGGGAGGCGGTTGCAGTTGGAGCTGCAGCTGGCGCAACTGCATCGACATCGGCGCCGCCAATGCGTATATTATTGCCAGCGGGATACACACAGCAGCCCCGGCGCTGTTTACGGCCGGACGGCGAACCGTGTCCGTATCCGCTTCTATCACCGATTTGTACTAGATGGGAAAGATCCTCAGTGCGCGTGAATACAAACTCCTCGGAGGACAGACGTTTGCGCACACGCCCGCCCACGACATCTGGACGCTTGCCACCGCCATTGCTCATTGGCGATGACGGTGCCGGCGCAGGCGCCACTATTGCCGGCGTCTCCGATGGCGGATCATTATCAGCTCCAGGAGCGGTGTAAACGGGAAAATGTGACTCGAGCACGCCAGGACGTATAAGTATCTCATTGAGGGTGTGTCCACCACCATTCAAGTTTAACTTCACCTGAACCTGCCGTCCTGGTGTGGCAAAAAGTTCCAGCGATGTGCTCGAGTTTGCGCTATAGAAGCTACTGTTCGTATCTGTGGAGCCGACCGTTTCCGACGCCTGATCCACTGAGGCGCACTGCTGGGGATCGTGCTCGGAACGCGTACAACATTCACGACCATCGGGACGACGACATGGACAGTGCGGGCAGAGACGCAGACAATGATCCTCGGAGTCGGCCAAAATATTGCTATCACTGAAAGTTAACTTCTTGACTGGAACTGGCTGTGTGGTGTGTGGCTCATCCAATTGATCGGCGGACTTGGAGCTGGCACCGCACGCCACTGTTGATGGCAACTGGAGACGCTGCAGACTGTGTGCCGACTCGAAGCTGTCATCACTCGAATTGGAGTCCAGACCATGTTGTTGCTTTTGCTGGTGCTGGTGAGACGAAGCGTCTGGCCCGGGAAAGATGCGGGGAAAAGTGACAAACACGCGTCCCAGACGCTTGTATTGATCCAGATTACGGCTATCCTCGGCACAACCTGCAAGATTCTCTGTGAATTTGGGTGCACGTCGCATCACTTTAGGCGTATGCAACTGTGACTCAAAGATGTCCTCCAGCGGTACCTTGGGCACACCTGTTGCGGCTGCTCCTGCTCCTCCTCCTGCTCCAGCTGTCACTCCCATGTGCTGTAGATAGCGCTCAATACTGTTGGCCAAACTGATGGGCACACTGCTACGCGATGACACACTGGATATCTCCGAGAGCGTCTCTGGACTGGCGAGTGGCGCCAATCCATACCAATCGTCGTACAACAAATCCACGCCCTGTCCGGCCACAGAGGCTCGACGCAGCGCCTGCGTCAATGGCAATGATCGAGGCTTCTTCTCCGAGTGCTGTCGTGCCAGGTGCACCGAGAAAGGCATGGACGGTAAGGGTACCGATGGCGGTGGTGTTAGTGCCATGTCAAAGGCAACAGCTTTGAGGCGTGGCACATCCGCTGCCCCAGAAGGCTCAGCATTGAGAAGCACCGTTGTCGTTTCACTGAGCATGGAGCAAGGACTTTTGCGCATTGTTGTCACCGTCGTGATGCTATCGTCCAGAGCGCTTGATATGTCATACGGCGTTGTCGTGGAACTCAACTGGCTGCGACCAAAGATGCTGCCGGCTATGGAGGATGCCTTGCTGCCACCTGGTTGCAGGGTTCGCTGCTCCAGCTGCTGATGCTGCTGCTGCTGCAGATTGGTGAACGATGTCTCCAGGCAGAGCTTATGCTGTGCCGTTGGCGTCAACATGATGCAGTTGCTCAGATTCGTATAGGAACTCTTGGCATGCTGCGATTCGAAGCTCAACTCCTGATGACCATTTCCATTGAGAATGACGTCTCCGCCGCCGTCGTCCGTTTGAAGCTCCGGCTCCTGTTCCGTCGATGTCGTGGAGAAGGCATTGGAGGTGTGGCGTTGGGGTTTACGTGGACCACTCGTTGTTACAACCTGATGGGAAATTGAAATACGTTACAAATGAAATCATTTCAAAGTTGTTTCTTCATCTTGTTATCCAGTTAGTAGGTATGTACATACATATGTATATGTTGTATATAGTACAGATCTACATATGCAAACTGTTGTCACAGATGCAACAGTTACATACATGTAAATGCACACGCACACACACACACACATGTACATATGTATTGTAGGAAGCAAATGAGCAACAGCGAGTGCGAGAGTAAGTGAGACAGCACAAGGCTATGGAAAGGCTTTAGGCATTTACCAAGTTTATACGGCAGCTTAACCTGATCGTTTTGACTACAAATTTTATTGTCTATCCACTTTACGCAAATTTTTAATGTCAAAAAACGTAAACTTTCGCAGTTCTATGCAAGATTCTGCTAAGGTAATGTTATTAATAGATTATTACATATTTAATGTATTAAGTATTGGAAACTATTCAAACAAAAACTTAATGGATACATTTGCTTATCAATTAAAGAAACACACGTTAAAAAAACGAGGTGTTATTAAAAAAAATAATTGGATATTTATAGATCAGACGTGCTTTTCGGTTTAATATATAATTTTCATCATTATATCGGCTAAAAATTATATATTGAAACATAAAGATTATTATTAATACTATTAATGCAATGCTAATATTCTGTTAATAACAGAATAACCATAGCAGAATCTGGTAAGAAACTGGAAAAGTTAACGATTTTCGCCAGCGGATTTTCGCGTTCGGGGGATACAGAACTTAGGCCGTGTTTTAACATGTAGTGTAACTTAACTCGATTTCATTCAAGTTGGCTGAAGCTATCGTATAAACTTAATAATATTAGTTATAACTTTAAAAAAAAAAAAAAAACAGACAACTTTTGTTGGAAGAGAGGTGTGGATGATTCAGACCGTTATAAAAGGAATTTCTTAAGTGATTTTTGTATATATGTACATGGAGAAACTGCTCTAGAGGATATTGTTATTTGTGATTTGTAAAGTAGGCAAAATTTAGTTATTAAGTTGTGGTAACACTGAATGAACACATAAAGTGCATTGTACAATGTACATACAGGTATCGATTACGATAACACTTAGAGAAAGTCAATTGGAAGAAAGGCAATGAAACAACAAAAATTTTACATAACTATAGGTTAGATTGAGCGTAGCAGATAGGCAGAGACATAGAGACAGACAGTGAAAGAAAGAGAGAGAGAGAGAGACAGACAGAATATAGACTTGAAGTTAACACAGTTGTAATTAATCTTGTTTTTTAAATATTTGGTATTTTGTTGTTTATATTTGGTTAACGAGAGAGCGAAATATGAAAAGTTGTACATTAGTCTTTTAAGTAGTAGGCAGCTGTACCTGGTATCGGTATTTTGTGTTGTCGAAGTTGTTCTTGTTGTTGTATTGATGGTAATTGTTGTTGTTTTTAAAGTTGTAGTTGTTATTGTCGTGTTATCTTTACGTTTTCGAGTAGTACATGCCTTTACGGTACGATCTCTACATGACACGACCTGCACATGAACGATCGATAGTAATCGGGCAAGTGTCGCTTATCGGTTATCATTAATCGTATGTCGTTATCGGTTTGCCGCACACATTTATCGCAAAATAACGACAAACAAACAGAAAGCATACATATGTAATTAAATTCATTATTTGGAAAGTTTAGCACTTATTGAAATGATTTCAACTATAGTTCTTACTCCTTAGCTCTAGCTAAGTCTAACACTCAGGTCCGCAATTACTTTTTATTTTTGTGCCCCGATGTCGGTCTTTATATCCTAGGTTTATATATATGGCGGGGGTTTGTTTCATTGCCATTTTTATTTTATTTTAATAAACTACTACTTCAACTATTGCAAAAGGGCACATTAGCGGTACAAAAGCTTTACAACAAATAAACATTCTCATGCAGCATTTTCTGTACTATCTGGTGTGCATGTGTATGTACGTCTGTGTGTTTGTATGCGTATGTCGGTATATACATGTGCATGTGTAGGTGATCCGCTTTTGGTCGTTGTCAATTCTTTGCAAATAAAAAACTTACCAATTTAAAGTTGAGCTTTAAAGGTGAGAAATAATAAACCATAACTCTAACTAATTATAAAATGTATAATTAATTGCAAATTCAATTCAAATGTGTTCTGAAATGAAACGAATTACCATCTAAATTCGTTTTGCTTTACATTTTAAAATCCGTTTAGTCTTCTTTAAAGTTACTAGCAGCCTTTATAACCCTTCGCATTGATCGATACTTCCAAAGAAATTTTTGCAGTCACTATTAGAATTGTTTAAAGAAACTTTAAAACTTAAAAAAAAAAAATAGACCTTTACAAAAATTCAAATTTTTAATGAGTACTTAATGGGTTAAGGAAAGTTTTGTATTATTCAAACGGAATTGAAGTGACATTTCCATTGATGCTAAAATTTACATGATGTAAGCTCAAATTATGAGTGGATTCAACTTTAGTTTTGTCAAAATATTTATGCCGTCGACTATATCACTTTACTCACTACAGAAGCAGCTTGTCACGATACTCGCTGTTTTAACCTAACTTGTTAGTCGCTGTTTTTAGAACTCACATTATTCGTTGCTTGCTTGTTACTCTCATTACACGCTTATATTACAATTTGTCTCGCTGTTTGTTGACTTTAGAACTTGCCACGCCATTTTTTACCCGTCACAAGCTTATAAACCAAATGAAAAATGCAAATTGTAAACTTATAAAATGTGTATATATTTTTGAAATAAACAAAAACGAAAAACATAATTTAATGAAATGCAAAACCCAATTGTAAATAATATAGTTTTTACTGGTAAATAGAGATTAAACAAAAGTACTTAGGCAATAAATAAATAGGCAATAAAATAAATTAAAATCGAATATTCAGTGTCATGGAGTCAAGTAATGGCAAAAACAATAATTAAATAGGCTAAGATATGGGACTTGAACTTGAACATTGTGCAGGGGCATATTAAAGTATACAATAATAATTTAAATACAATATTAATAAATTAAAGTAAAAAATTTAAGTCAATTAAAATGATAAAGTTGTCATTCGTTTCGATGTAAGCAAATGTTGTTGATTGTTGCTTGTAAAATTTCAAGCGTGTTGTTGTTGTGGGCGGGCGATTGATCAATCAAATTGAGGCGTGGCCGTGTGTAATTGTGTGTATGTGTGCGTGTATTGTGGTGTTACACTGACACTCGATGCCTTAACAATAGACTACTCGCAATACAAATACATTCACTTATTTGATTATATCGTAACTTAATCGGTGCTATATTTGTATATAAGCTATAACTATATATACTTGTAGACATATAATTATATATACAGCATTAGTATATATAAATATATAGTATGTGCCTAAATAACGACGAAAAGTTGTATGAGTACAAGCATCATTATCATTATGATAATCTTCATTGTAATTATTATTGATTCTTGATTAATCGCATTTTTTGTTCTTTGATTGTAAACGTGATTCAACTGGCTGTGGAACAACTATTGACCGATGTACGTTCATCATCAGCTTCCGAAATTACCTTCTTGAGCGCGGCGAGAACCTTATCGGGCATATGATCCTGCAGCATGACAGGTGATATGAGCACCTCATCGAAATCGGTTGAATCGGCCCATATTGCCTGATAGACCGGCTCACGGCTTTTTAGCACATTTCTGCAAGACAAGTAAGGGCATTGTTTTTGTTGTGGTTTGGCATTACTCTTTTTTAACGTCTATATTGTATGTTGGCATTATACATATGTATGTATACATACAAATATATATTTTATATATATGTATATACATATACATATATAATATATATTTTAAGTATAAATATATATATAAATAAATGTATTGTATAATAATACTACTTAAGAAAATCAAAACTCTATAGTGTTTGAGGTAGGTTTCTAGTTATTTATCGATGGAAAATTTGAAACGATAAGGCACTACAAAAAATTCAAGATAATCGATTTATCAATTGATGTATAAACACAAGGAAAGGGCGCCAAAACAGCGAGAGTAGGAATAGAGACAAATAGGGAGAGGACATGCTGCAATCTCAAATATGATAGAAAAATTAAACATTTTATTTACTATTAGCTCTCAATCGTCAATATCGAAATAGAGAGAAAGACAACGAGATGGGTGGATCGGTCGAAATGGGGGAAGGGAGGCTGGGCGGTCACATGCTTCAATTCATGCAAATTGGCAAACAATATGAGCTTCAGAAATCAATTTCACACTATCTTAGGCAAATATATATGAATGATATACAAAAAAGAGAAAGAGAGAGAAAGAGTAGAGTAGAGTAAAGAGAGCGAGTGTGAGAGAAAGAGAGAGAGAGAGAAATATAGAGATAAGACAAGATCGAGTTGATTGCGTTGTTTCATTTCGTTTCGTTTCGTTTCGTTTCTAATAGATATATATATATATCGATCGCATTCTCTTATTTTTGATCTTCATCTCCTCTGTGCAACGGGCCTACCTCCAACCACTGTCGTATTTTTGCCTGAAAAATAGTTTATAATTAATTACATTAACATTACATTTGTAGAATTAAATATGTTTTAATTTAATTTTCATTTAGTTTTTTTTTTGTTTGGTTCGAAACAAAACGTTTTGATGGGCAAACTCGCTGAACATAAAAGAGAAAACATGACAAATACATAAATAAATAAAAAACCATAAACTTTGGTATTCGGGAAGGCACGTAAAACCCATTTGAAATCTGACATATGAACATGTTTAAATTTATGGCAGAGAGTTCATCTAATAAACTGAAAACCATTTTTTCTGAATTTAAAACAGTTAGTTATATTTCTTTTGAGTGTGTGTAAGCCTTAAGTAAGTTACTAACCATTCTTTATAGTTGAATGATACAGTGCAACTTCTGTATTTGTCTATTGACAAAATGTATTTTAATAAGTACATTTTTTATCTGATTTGTTTCGGTTCGCAATTAAACAGATTGAATATATTGTATAATATAGGGCGTCTTTTCATTTACACTTTATGCTAACCTTTAAATTTTTAGTCGTTAAAATCAACTAAATTTGTGCAAAGAACTTTATTAGTAAGCCATTAAAAAGTGTAAAGGGAAAATTAGTTTCAAAAATAAAGAAACTATTTCTACTTGAAAACTGAAACATCGCTAATGAGAATTACACGATAAAATTATTCTTAATTTGAGAACATTATTTGGTAGTTTCACACAAAATTTCCTATTAGAATATTCAGACATTTTGGTTCCACTGTGCTTAGGCTTTCCTACATACAGAATATGTATGTAACATAAAATCTAGAGTCAAAAACCGGACAAATCTGACGTCATGGTCAATGAGTCACTTGGGCGACCGTCTGGTCGCAGTTTGAGCTTCCATCTAGCTGATAATTTACATATACACACGCAATCACACACACATACCCATTATCTCAGACACACATGGGCATTCACAGCTTTTAATTAGTGTTGGTGCGTCAAGCGGATCTCGCGATTGTTGATGCACAAAAAAATAGTATAAAATCAAAGTCAAAAGTTGAAATCGAATACGGAGAAAAATAGAAAACCCAATAAGGAACATTATTGAATAGGCGAAGTTCAAGCACCCTTCCGGATTAATCTTATAAGAGCTATAGTTATTGTTGGAATCAGTTTACTAACATTTAAATATAATTTTCATTCCATTTGATAAGGATATCTGACGCGGAGAAAAGACTACGCTCAGAAATGAATCGGTATTATTACTCTAACGACTACTAACAAGGTCACAATAATAAGTAAACTAGCATCGCTGAATTTTAAACTGTACTATTTGAAATTCAAAGAAATAAAAGCATTTATATTTTCATTATTTAGCTTAAAATTCAAAAACTATAGTTTTAACGAAAAACCAGGGAATCAACCCGAAACGACTATTGTTTTCAGTTACGGCTTAGTTTATGCTCCTACTTCGGTTATCGGTTACGGAAAATTTTTGTAAATCGGTTTTAAAATGGTAACCGGTTCTTTCTATGTTTCTGTTTTGAAGTACCGGTATGATTTCGGTTCACAAAAAAACAAAATAAATTGTTATTAAAATGTTAAAAATATGTTAATAAACGAACACGAATTTAAAATTAGTTTGAGAAGGGATCATTACTCCTTAACCATAATATTAATATAATGCTAGAGTGAACCAAAAACTAGCTGTTATACTTGAATCGGTTAACGGTTATTCCGATTTAAATATTTTCGGTTTTTGAGATAATAATAAGCTGGACTAAATTCAATAATTATATAAAAATTATTAAAAGTTATTTTTTTAAATAAATTTTTTATATATAGTTATAGATATCAAGACAATATTTTTTTTAATATTTGAGATTTTCTCGAACAAAAACTATTGAATAGATTTAAGAAAATCTAGTTAAAAATCAGGTAATGCTGGTGTTCTTACAATTTTAATCTTAAGTGTATTTAAAATAGTAAACTGATTGAACTGTTTTATCAAGAATATATAATACCCTATAAAGTAAGTATTTCCCTACAAAATCATAAATACATACTGCAAACGGGGAACACAGGAAACGAGAAAAAACGATATGAAGAGATTACAGAAATGAAAAACAATAGCAAAGAGCAACAGCAACAGCAACAGCTGGTGGCACATTTACTCACTCATCTGGCTTGGGATGATGCCGCACAATGTGTATGATGCGACCGGGCGGATATAAGGGCTGATGCAATGTTAAAGCTATTGAGCTGTCCGTGGGATGTGCGCTGGTGGAACGAGCCGTGCCGCGTTCCTAGTAAAACAAATGGAAAATGGTAGATAGGAATCTAAGAGATGGCATTCAAGCCTTCCAAGTGCAAGCTCACCTCCTGATACTGATTGATGTGCGTATCCTGGCCGGACATATTAACCACAGACGTGGGCTCGGGACCACAGCCACAGCAGATGACCGAACACGAGATGGTCTTCCACTGCAATAAGAGAGATCATACTTCAATATAGATCAGCAAATTGATGTGAATATAACATTAATATAAAATTTCAGTTTATCATTAATTTCCATGAACCAAATGTTATCTGATAGATGGAAAGTCACCGCTGTGCATCGATTTTAGAGTTACAAGCTTACGCGATTTTAATAATATTTGTAGGAGTAGATAAATCAAGGCAAACATTTTCCAAAAATAAAATAATAATAATAATAAATAAAATAAACGCACCTTGGGATCAACACTGCGCTGTATGGCATTGATGAGATCGGCACGTAGAGCCTCCATTTGATTGAGACCAATGCGTGGTACGACATCCTTGCCCAGGACGACGGATGTTATAAAGGATTTCGAGTACTCCACAGCTGGCATGCTAAGCAATCCGCCGGGCGGTGAATAACTAAAGCATTGCAATGTTGGATGCTCCGGTTTGAGCAATATCGCCAGAATCGCCGCAGTTCCCGCACCGAGAGAATGTCCGACCAGGACCAGATCAAAAGTGTGCGTCGAACGATCCGCATTTCGTTGCAGCGCCCGCTCAATGAGATTCTCCTGTTGCAGCTTGTTACGTATGTAGATCGCTGCCTGCACCATGCCCTTGTGGCCCAACCAATCGTCGCGTGGCGGCTGCAGTGGCAACACTTCACCCTCCGCATTCAGATCGGTTAGAATATCCTTCATGCTCAGCGTGCCTCGTATGCTGATCACAATTTTCTTTTGCGTGTAGTCGACGGCCACAAAGAAGGGCGTCTCGCCCACATCCACATGGTATGTGGCATAAACGATGTCGATGTCGCCCAGTTGCAGCGTCTTTTTCAGCGCCGCATAGTTGCAGTAGCAACAATTATCCTGGATCACTTCACCATCGTCTCCGCTGCCGCAACAACAGCCGAAACATCTGTGGAAGTTAATTAAGTGCAATGCCTTTAGAAATGATGATTCTTTCAAAATTCAAAACAAATTTCTATCTTCTAAAGCAGCGGTGGGCAAGCTCATACTCCGATTTCCTCATGCTGCTCCGTGTTTTCCTCTCCCCCTTTTGAAAATTCCTTGCCCACCACTGTTCTAAAGTGTCTTCTACTAAATATATCCTGTTGAATCCCTTCTTTTGCCCTCTCTCTCCAGAAATCGTACCTAATGTTCCTTTCCTTGAAATGCCTCATAATGATTCTACTTTTGATGTCGTCCTCCTTTTATGAATTATCTTGTTCTGAAACCTGTTCTTGTAAGATACTTCTTCTGAAACTTACTTCTCTTAACTTCCTTTTTACTGAAATGCCTGCTCTACCTCTTTCCTGAAATTTTCGAAGTGGTTTTCTTCCTTAAAATCCTTCTCTAAATTCCAAAAATACTCGTTGAAAAGGATTTTATTCACGAATGTCGACAAATATTACTCAAATACGAAAAATCGAAAGAAAAAATTAGGATTCTAAAATTATGAATCCAAAATAAGGAATCCAAAGTCAGGAGCACAGTTATTAGGAACTAAAAATTATGAAGACACAAATTAGGAAAATAAACATTAGGGGGGAAAAAATTCGCGCGATTTTTAATAAAATGTTTTTTGATTTTTAATTTTGTCTTTGAACTTTTTCTTATTAGCAAAAAGAAAACATTTGTCGAACCATTTATTTCATAATCAAAATCAATCCGAATCCGAAGCTACTTTTCTAACTTAAATTTCCTAATTTTTGACTTCTACATTTTGTCTTCCGAATTTTCTTTTTCCTAATTTTTTTACTCTGAATATTTTTCTTAGTTGAAAGTCCTAATTTATAAATCTTTTTTATTCTTCCTTATTCTGGATTCCTTAAACTTTATTCTTGGTTTTTTTGTTCTTTTTTGTAATTCCTTAAAAAAAACGGAATTCCTATGAGGTACCGTTCAAAAAATTATTTTCTAACAAGAGGGATTTTCCTTTCAGACTTTACCCAGTACTCACTTAAGCTCGGGTATGAGATGCCACATCTTGCTGCGATTGATGATGACATACATGGGCCAACCGTAGGCGCCTTGGGCAAAGTACATGTAGTGTATGACGGTCTGAAAGAAGTCGTAGTTTTTGGCATCGTTGAGTGCTAGGAACTGAGTGCGCTCCGTGATGGGCACACCGCTGAGGAACTCATAGGTGCCATTCTTGCGCTGTCTGACAATCGCCTCTCGCTCCAGGCGCTGGAATTTGCGCAATAGCACTAAACCGGCGACCACATCCGATGGCACCACGTCCAACTCACGAAAAAAGTCGCTAAGCAGACGTGCAATATCCGTAAAGGAATTTCGATTACGCTCCGATGAGCCCATGCAACAGAAAAGTAGACGACAGCGATGATCCCAACTGTCCTGATATGCTCGCATTACCTTCCTAAAAACGATTACAAGGATCATACCTATATATACTTTTTCAATGTATCTTTTAATAACAAATATTGTTAGAATCAATGTTCTCTTTTATTTACATCACTAATCAGTGGTGATATGGCAGACATCACAACTTCCATACATCAAGTTTTGTACAGACGATATTTAAGATGTTACCCCTACTTTTAACGATTTCAAGATTTTTTAACGAAAACTACAACCTTTTTTAAAACGACCATTATATCATCTTAAAGTACACACATTGAAAACCTTTCAGTAATTTTGTAATTGAAAATTATTACATAGCTAAGTTACAAAATGGCCGCCAAAGAAATTTTTTTTTAATTTTTACGTTTTGCGGTGATCAACATTGTGGCGAACAAGATCATCCGAAATAAGAAATGTCGATGGATTTAGTTACATAACTGTATAAACTAGTGTTTGATTGAAAAATTAAAATAAATAAGAAATTTTTCACAAAATGGCGAGCATTCAAAGTTGAAATTAAGATTTTCACTAAAACAAACGGTCGTTTTTTTTTAGCAATAAAACGAAAATTTTAATCGAAAAAAAATTGTACAATCAAACTCTACATTTTTGTGTACAGAATCAGCCCGCCAAGTTTAAAAAAGATCGGTTTAGTAGTTTTCGAGAAATTTTGGTCACCGACTTAAAAAAAACATGTTGAAGAAAAACGTGTTGAAAGTTTAAATTTCTGTCGTTTACGAAACAGCTTCTCGTTTGTTCGGATTGACTTGAAAGTTTAAGGACGTATTCTTAGATAGTATTACTAAAAAAAAAAATTTTTTTTTATATATTTTTTTTTCAAGTTTCAAGTGGGGGTAACCGCTTAATGGAAACCGATTGATTTCTGTAAATAAAATAAGTCACTGTCTACGTAATAACCGAAAGTCCGACAAAGATATTAAGAGTAAACTAATAAGAAAAATTTAATTCTTTCAGTTACACACAGCTTTTTTTAAAAGCAAAAATCGATATTGAATTTTCGATGCATCGATTTTGTATAATATCGACCTATAAATCAGCGTTAGATATCGAGATTAAAACCAGATTTATAGGATTATAATTTTTTTTTTAGAATATATAGAATAAAGGTTACATGTTACAGGTCACTCACCGTTGCCTCCAATTGCGATTCATGCTGTTGCTTCGCTTGTAGTTGAACCGCGATTCAGTCTCACGCATGGATCGCTGATATTTTTTCATCTTGACCCAGGAACGACCGGCTGCATCGAATGTGCACCAGATGGTTATCAGAGTGATGAACACCAGCGTCCAATTGCATATGATGATGGCTGTGATGGATGACGGGTGAAGGATCAAGTTTTTATCTGGCTTTAACAAAATGAACTAGTTCAGCTTAATATTAAATGCCAAACCAAGTAAATAAGTCAAAGCAGTATTTTACTGTGAAACGTTCTGAAGCGGGTAACAGATTTGTTTCTAATGCGTTTGTCAGATGAGCATTTTTTAACCGACTCTTTTTTACCGTCGGTGAATTGCCATTCACATAATTCGCATCGGTTTTCATGCCAAAATCCCATCGGTTTTTTTTTCACAGAGCCTGGTCACAGTTTAAACAATTTTTCATCGGTGAGCATCGGTGAAAACCCGACGCTTTTCAAATTCTGAGGGTTTGCACCGTCGGGTTACTAACAAAAAGTGTCGGTGAAAAAATTCTCGTTTGACTGACGCTTAAATAACTACTTTTCTAATGAATTTGTCAGTTCATTGGCATTAAATAAAGTGTTGCTAATGAAAAGTCAATTTCATTAGCACAACCATTTTTTTTAATGCTAGTGAAATTAAATTTCATTAGCACTACTTTTTTTAATGCTAATAAAAAAGTAATGATAATGTTTATAGGCACAACTGTCACCAAAAAAATTATGTGGAGCTAGCTATAACTAAAAACTAACATGATATACCAACAAAAATTTAGAAATACATTAAAAACAATATATCAAATCATTTATAGACAATTTTTTTAATATTAAAAACAGTAAAAATATGTAGGTTTTAGGGACTAGTTTTAAATATTACATATTATTATATGTTTCAATTTACTTTCAAAATCTACGGCTCAAGAAACCAGTTCGATTCGCGACCATTACTCACCAATGAAGATCTTTTTGGCCTCGTCGATGGGCGCTTCGATATAGTTATGCGAGAGCCAAATTGAGCCCAATATTAGCCATGCAATATCGAATAATATAACCACTGTAAATAAGTCAAGGATTTGTCAATTAATTGTGAATTATTGATAAATTGTTAATCAATAGACTTACAGCTCTTGAGATATATCCATATATTGATTGATGTGCGGGCCTCGGAATCTAAAATGCTGCCGCGCATCGAGATCACACAAATGCCTATTTCTACACATATTGAAACTGCAAAGCCGAAATATCGTTAATCGACAACTTAGGGGAATCCAAAAATAAATAATACTTACAAAAAAGTATTATTAAGTAGCCTATTAGATGATAAAACAAGAGTTTTACACTTAAAACACTCGTGTTATACTCAAATAAAACTAACGACACGGCGACAAGCACAAAACTGGATATGGAGATGGAGAATATTACATTAAAGTACAAATGATTACAAGTTAGGGTATTCTTTTTGCCACTTACCATATAAAATGTAACGCCAAAAGAAATGCGCCTGGCACTACCAAATCATCAGAGCCGACAGACCAACGACGTCTGAAGACCACGAGTCCAGGCATCTTTAAAGAAAAGCAGGAAACGAAAGCGAATGAATAAAGAATCAAATTTACATTTATTTATATACATTCTTATAATACCAGCTTTTCACTTTTTGGGGTTTAAAGTCATGGCATTTGTGAAATGGTTAACTACTTGTTTTTTAAAGCTGATCTTAAGAAACACTCTAAGAATTCAAATCCCACTTCTTTTCTAGATTCCGTCCCGTAGGGTTTGCATATTCAATTTTCTTTTAATAAGTTTAATTATAATTAAAAATTAATCAATATTTCACTTAATTATTTGGAGAAATAAGTCTGTATTTATTTTTGGCTTAGATCTTACAAAATTGGTTTAAAACGTATTAAATCAAGATCTACAATAAAGGCCTACTCATTCCTCTTGATGGTAAATTTGTTACTATTTTTGCATAAATTGAATTGGTCCATTTATCATTGTTCTCAAATGATATTCGAGCATTTTTTATCTTTCTCATCCTCCCAGAAAAATCTTTCAATATTCATGGCATTATACTCTTCGAAGGAACACAGGCTTGGTAAGTTTATTTTGATAGTTTTAAGTTTGTCTACCAGGTTTTTTAAGAGTTTGCTTTAATCAGAAACTTAGCTAATTTTATCTGTAAAAGGTGACGCAGAAAAATGTTGGCTTAAACTTGTATAAGAAAAACTTGATTGAATATTTTATAATGGTGAGTAGAGTGAGTAATAGATAAATAGGTAAGAGGTTCACCTTATTGTTTCTCTTTCTTTGTAGCATTTTCAATTTCCTTTTCACTTTGTTAAATTTGTAATTTTCTATCCTATATGCAAGCAAGTACATATGTACATATGTATAAATCGACCATGTGTATATGTATGTCACGTCTGTCATGTCTGGCTTGGATTCCCCATGTGGCTGTCACAGTTGCTGAACAACTTTGAATCGTTTCCCTATATGCAACTATGCAACCGTTGACGGCAACACTTGGCAACCTCAACCCCGACCCATTCCGTCCCCGTCCCCGAACCTAATCCAAACCCATACTAAACCCCAACCCCCTAAAGCGTAACTGAGCCAAGAGCTCAACTCTGAGCTCGCAATGGCAACTTGAACAGCTTAAGGTTACAAGCTGTCCCTTGCAACAAAATTCAACAGCAAACAATGTAAACTTGCAAACATAGTCACCAAGGGTGTTTTATACGATGTAGGGACGAGGGATGGAGAAGGGTGTTAGGTAATATATGCATATGGAACTACTTATGTATTTATGTATGTTTGTATGTTATACTTCTATATATAGTCAAGTGTGGAAAAGTATCTTTAAACTTTGCAAACATTCACACTTTATCTACTTAAGTACTGTGTGGTTCGCACCCTTAAAGACACTTCCTTTAAAATTAAGTATTTAATTTAAGCATAGCTAAACCCTATTAGACTAACCTTAATATTAATTATTCAATATAAATTCCAAGTGCTTTTAATCAAACTGTCTACAAATTTTATATGACTTTTAAAAGTTCCGTAGAAAAGTTTAAAGTTTAAAAGTCTTAAGGAAAGTATTTCGGACCGAATTAAAAATAAATATGGATATAAATATATTGAAAGTATATAGCTTTTTAATGTACATTGTATTCGCTACAACTTAAATACCACTAACTAATTCCGTATTTCCTAATCGATCAATGTATTGTACATTTGCTATGTTTATTATGATCAATGCTATCGCTTGACCACAAATTCATATAAATATATGTACAATGTACCTAGACTTTATACATATGTATATCAATTATACTATTTATATGTATTCCACACATTTTGTGTGAGCTCTCAATTTCGTCATGTGTTACTTAAGTAAGTATGACTAAAAACACTTATCATAATTCGACACAATAATATTGATATTTATAGACGAAGCATCGGACCTTGAACGTGTAGAACAGCGAAGAAACTAGCGAAAAGCAATTCATTACAGATTGTGTACAGATTAACGACTTAATATAGTCATACTTTAATAATTTTAAATGATTGATTGTGAAGTACTCTGCAGCTAATCTTTCAGCTATTTATACCCGTGCCCATTGAAAATGGTCAAAAAGGGTATAATGGTTTTGTGCAATGTATGTAACAGGCAGAAGGAAGCATCTCCGACCCTATAAAGTATATATATTCTTGATCAGCATCAATAGCCGAGTCGATTGAGCCATGTCCGTCTGTCTGTCCGAGTGTTTGAGCCAAAGGATCTCAGAGACTATAAAAGCTAGAGACTTCAAATTTGGTATGAAGGTTGCTGGATAGCGGGCGCAGATCAAGTTTGTTTTAAATTTTAGATGCCACGCCTCTTACGCCTGCCAATCGCAAAAAACGATTATCAGACGCGATTTTTAATAAAAACACTTCTTATTAAACAGGAAGATAAGAAGTAAGCCAATTTAATGACCCTGAAAGTTTCAAAGCGATTAACTATTAAATAGAGAAGATATTTCAAATTTGCTTTTAATTCACATAAATCAAAATCATAGACATAGGCAATTGCGAGCGAGATAGCACATGCACATTTGTTTGTGCAAAAACATAACAGTGAGCACGTGCACGAAGAGTGCGAACGCAAATACGAGCGATAGGCAAAATTATCGATAGTTGGCTACAATTTCTATCCTATTTTAATATATTAACATGGTTTAAGTTAATACATACTTTCAATTGTGTTAAAATATATGTATGTAGATATTAGTAAGCATTGCAAAAAGCGATATGTATAAATTTCACTTTATAATTTTGCACCTTGACACCTCGACGACAGATCATTTTACAACACTGAAATCTCTGAATTTATAATAATTATTATGTTTAATAATACGCTAGTAAGCTCGCACATATGTTCAATAGGTTTTCATTTATTATCATTGTATTTATATGCATAACAAATCCTGCAAAAAGAATCACAAATATTAAATTAAAATTGCGCGCGCAACGCTGTAGCCTTTAACAGCTGATTTCGATGATTAAGAAGAGTGGGAGAGATTATTTGGTGTTGCCGGACTTCAACAAGCTGAATACATTTTAGATAATGGCTACTCTTGGCATGAGCAACATCGATTTCAGCGATTACGATTTACGATTTACTATTTTAATTAAACTAAATACAATTTATTCAATCGGACCACAATATCATATTGCTGTCATAAGAACGATCAGTCGAAAATAAACTTTTTGGTTGTTTGAAAGATCTCGACCAAACTAATAGGATATGCATTTGAAATGGTCCTATATATCCTGATAAAATTTGGTTGAAATCGGACCTGCCATAGGAACGATCAGTCCAAAATCAAGTTTTAGTATGATAAACTTTTTTGTTGTTTGAGGTATCTCAACCAAACTAACAGAATACGCATTTGGGATGGTATTCTACATCCTGAACAAGTTTGGTTGAAATCTGATATCAAATAGCTTAAATAGGAACGAATTTTAAAATAAAGTACGAAAACTATTGTTGTTTTTAGAGATAAGTCAACCAAACTCACAGATTGAGAATTTGTAATTTGGTTTAAATCGGTTCACTAGATCACATATGTAGATGTAATACGAACAATTAGCCAAAAAGTTAATGCCGCATCATCACACCTTCGGCATGCCTAACGTAGCGCACATACGTATGACCTATCGGAGAGCTAGGGCACAGGGTATTATACAGTCGAGCACACTCGACTGTAGCCGGCGCCCCCTTGTTTTGTATTATATTTTTCACGTATTTAAAAAAATTAGATTGAATCTGTATTGAGCAAAACTCTTTTAAAAATGTCTATTAATTGTACAAATGTTTCGGATCGTGAACGAATTAGGATGTTATCCTAGGGTATAATAAGAAGCGATAACATAGATTTACAATAGTTCTTTTTTCGAGTAATTGTAAAAGCAATTTCATAAGGAACAAATTAAAAATTCTTAACCTTCAGATATTGGCATGTTGCAATTTGAATGAGATATTAATGGTGGGGGACACATGCCCTTACATTTGCAATCGATAGAAATATTTAATATTGCTATCGATTCGATTTGCATATTAAAAGGCGACACGTAATTGACCGTGCTTTAGAAAAGCCAACAACTATTTCCATTCAATAATTACAATACAAAAATAAAGCAACTGGAAATGGTAAATCGTATTATGGGAATGGGCATAGCAATAGAACTGCAAGTTTGGCCAATGAGCCGTAGGCCATTAGCCATTTTCATTAGCTGATGGTCCGGAGATCCGTTCGATTTAAGCGCCGCAATTTATGGCAATTAGAAATGGAGAGATAAATATTTAGATAGATAGATGGGCTCTCATTGGGTCACATGCTGTGTTATCCAGATATGGGCATAATCAATATTAACTATGCTTGTCACGGGTACTGGTAAAAATAATTAAAGCCTACCCACAACGATAATTAAATGAAGCACCTTCAGTGCGTTGCAGAGTACAACATAAATCGAACATAAGTAGATCACAGTTCGAAATGCAGAGCCACGATATTCTCGATTAGATAAGACTTTTTGCATGCAAGTCGATTGCTTAACTTATCTGCGTGTAAAAAAGCCAATGAACCCGTTTTCTAACCGTACCAAAGAATCGGACATGAGGTGAACCTCGAACGGCACTCAGTCATACTGTTAAGCTTTAAAATTGATATGAGTATACTTGAGTTCTCACAGCCTGTGGCAACGCCAAGTCATTCGATTGGCCGCACTCTAAAGATAAGTTGACAGCGCTGTTTTCGTAGAGTGATCAGACAATCACAGAAATTCCTAGCAACTTTGTAAGCATTGCGAATATTTATCTTACATTTAAAATGTTTGTTCCATTTTTCCCAGTGGACCAAAATTTCATTAATGATTTTGTAAATGATAGTTTCAAACGTGCAAAACGTCCGTTTTCAGATCTGAAAACGGTAAGTAAATGAATCATCTGCCGCTCAGTTTGTGGCAGTAGAACTTTCAAACGCAGGACTTTTATGATATCTATTGCGCACCTTATTGTGCTTGTGCAGACTCCCAGCAATTGGCACAACAAGAAATATAAAAAGGCAGAGCAGAAAAAAAACAACAGAACAATTGCCATACAATTTCCGTCGTGTCGCGTGCCGTAACTTATTTCTAAGAGCCCACGCATAATGACATGACTTCGTTCGATCCGACAACGAACCGTTTCGTCCCGTTTTCTGGCTCGACAACGCATGTTTAGCGAATGTTCGCTTGTCGCACGCTGTTTGACCTAAACTTGCCTGTTGGTAAGCCAGTTCACGAGCGTTTGGCGAGACTCTCGCTCAACGTCCGTTGCTTGGTTCACTGGGTTTTTCAGTTAGACAAAAACAAAATGGGCATAAGATGACATTTAGTCGAAAGATATGTGATTGTCAAGAAGATGGGAAACAGCTTATTTATTGTTAATTTTTATTCTTGGAACAGTCGCGCGACCAAATTTGACAAAAAAAAACGAAGGTTAAAGAAAGTCAAAAAATATACATGCCTATGTATATATTAAAAAGTTTTTCAAACATAAGGCTGATTTTCGACTGGTTGTTTCCATTGCAGTTATATGATAAGTTATCCGATCTGGCCGGCTCCGACATAGTTCGCATAGAAACAGACGGGTTAATTAACTCATTGAACATTTAATTTGCCTTTGAATATATGCCTCTATTTATATTTAAAATATTTTTTCAATCCCCTTGCCAACTTTAATCAATCAATCAAAATGAAATTTTAATTCTACAAAAGTTCTGGATGAAATGAAAAAGTCATAAATTTTACAATTGAAATTTTTAACAAATCCAAACAAAATTTGATAAATTACATAATGGTTAAAGTTGTGGAAGATATATTCGGTATTGCCATCAATCCGTTTACGGAGAAAGCGCAGGTGGTACGACGTTATACGATCAGTAACACGAATCATCTCTCCGCGTCAGTGATCCAATTGGGAGCGACAATACAGAGAATCAGTTGCCCGGATGCATATCATAATGTAGAAGATGTCGTCTTGGGATTTAATGATATTGCAGGATATGAAGCGAATCGGGAAAAACGATTCGGTTGCATGTTGGGCCGAGTGGCAGATCGGGTGGCCAATGGTGAGTTCATTATGGACAGACGAAAGGTGCTCGTGACGAAGAATCTGAATGATAAACATCAGATTGATGGCGGCAACATTGGATTCGATAGAATCATTTGGGATCTGCATATGATTCGACCCGACGGTGTGACCCTCAGTCATGTGTCTGTGAACGGACATGAGGGCTATCCGGGTGAACTGACTGTTCTACTCCACTTTACCATGGACGATGATAATCGTTTCTACATGCGAATCGAGGCGAGATCAGATCAAACAACTCCCGTCAATATCACTAATCATTGCTACTTCAATCTGGCCGGTCAAAAGGCGGGGCGAAAGGGAATTCTGGAACATCGTTTGGTCATAGCCGCCGATCATACGATCGAAACGAATGATGAATCGATGCCAACGGGTCGATTTGCTGTTGTGAATAACACCGTCTATGATATGCGTGTACCCGCGTTTATTGGAGATCGTTTGAGACAATTTGAGAACAAATCTGTGCCCGGCTTCGATGTGTGCTATGCCATCGATAAAGACTTTGATGCGAAAATCGTGCACTTTGTTGGCCGATTTTTGCATCCCGAATCCGGAAGATTCATGGAGATTCATAGCAATCAGCCGGGCATGAGGTTTTGCACAGCTAATGAGTTTCCGGATGATACAAGGGATGAGGAACCAATTATGGGCAAGGATTGTGCCAGATATTTTCAATTTTCTGGCTTCAGTGTTCAGCTGGAGAAGTTTCCCGATACCATGAATAACCTAGACTTTCCCACAGCATTCATAATGCCAAGTGAATTGTACTTTCACGAGACTATCTATACATTTGGCGTACAGGAGTCTTGGAAGTGTTGCGCCCTCCCGGAGGAATTAGAAGAGCTCGGTGACGAAATCGTTAGATACACTTAGATATGGCATTATAATCTGTTTCTTTTGGCGTCAACTTAATTTTACGAGAATTTGCTTTATTCAAATGTAGGAATAAATGAATAAAAGTATAAATTGTTTATATTTTGCATTTTTTAAGTGCTGTCATGATTTATTACAGACAAGTTAAACGAAAACAAAAAACATATAGCCCCAAAATACCCTGTAGTAAAATAAAGTATAAGACAATCAGAAACTTTTCAAACAAAATTTCATTTTATCAAGACTTAAGATTTAAATAAAAAAAAGTTATATTTCAAAATTAATTAAATTAAAAAAATATATTTACAATATTAACCAAAGTTCTCTTTTTAGTATTATTAATATTTTTGAAGAATGTTGGTTTTCGAATCAGTTTTTTAAAGGTTAATTCGGTTTTGCGGTTTTGGAATAATAAAATAGTTTTGATTCGGTTGGGGTTACAGTTACGGTTACCAATTTCAATCGGTTAATATCGGTTAGCGGTTACGGTTATGGTTACGGTTTTAATCCCTCTATACAATATTGAATAAAGTTTTAAAATCGCTTCTTATTAATATTTTTGAATAATGTTGGTTTTCGAACGCTTCAAAACGACATATCTCCGGCAAATTACACAAACGACGCACATATCTCCTCAACGACATATCTCCGATGTTTTACAAACGACATATCTCCGCTTCGACTCATGTCTTTTATAAACGCCATATCTCCACGCGGCTCTGAAACGGCGGTCAACTCTACCAGGAAATAAACCACATACCACCTACGAAATGTACTAGTCGGAGATATGTCTGGTCTGAGATATGTCGCTATGCCACATTAACAGTTACGTCAACGTGAATGTATGTAATACATGCTTAGACATGCTTGTGAAATGTTTAATTTTCTAATCCTTTTCCTTAATAATTTTAAACGGGAAATATTTTTGGTCAGATTCAAGATCAGCTTACACAAGTGAACATAAATTACGGAACCGAGCAAGCAGATTGACTTAAACTTAAATAAAAAATATTTTATTTTTTAATATTTACATTAGTAACTAAATAACTAATTTAAGGAAATCAATATTACGACAACGAAATAAACTTGCCATCAAAAAGTTGACTAAAAAGAGCTTAGACGATAATTTGTTCTGCGATTTATCTTCTAACTACATAAATATGCACATGCATATACATATTTTCATCGCTGGCCAATGAGCTAATTGCTCCGGCAGAGAGAGAGACAGGGAGACAGAGAGAGTTGGAGACATTCTAGGGCAACTTGATGCAATGGCTCGTACAATGTTCTAATGTTTTTTGGGGTCGCATTTGCGTGACGCCGTGTTCCAAACCAATTAAAAAACTTAAATGCTAGCGAAATCGCAACGCTCCATGTTGGCGTCGACTTAATCGCAGTCCCGGATGGGTCCTAACTATACACGTACATATACCACATAATATGGAAATGTGCGCTTTGTGGCAGGTAAACAGAGTGCCTGCATTCCTTTTAGCCAACGAGCCGCTAATGTGACTGGGCCGCCTCCGGTAATCCTTCACTTTTTAGCTTCAATGGCATTATTTACTTCAAGAATTTGTTTCTTTCTTGGCTGAAGGTTTGCAACTTCTTGTAAAAGTTATCTATGTTTCAAAATCTAATAATCTTACTGAAATTTGATTTGGAGCTTAGAATTTCATTATATTTAATCTGCAAAAATTTTGATACATACGTAGGTCAAATGATTTTATATAAACCCTTAATTGTCGATCAATCGTTTCTATCACAGCTATATTTGAATCAAATCGAGGATGACATAGCCACATAGCGTCACAGTGGCAAAGAAGTTAAGAGATGTTGAGGTAAAAACAAACCGAGCAATCATCCAGGTCACAGGCTGAATGGAGAGCAATTCCCTTTCCCTCGCGGAAACTGTGCTCATTAGTAGCAAAAAGGCTATCGAAAGGCTATGGCTGCACAATGACCTCGAAACTAACCATTCAGTACCTTGAGTTGCAGCTTGACCATAGGCTGACCTTTAAGGAACACTTGTAGTACTCAGCAAAGAAGATGCCATAATGTCAAATGTCGGAGGACCCCGGCAGCGAAGCAGTTGGCTCATTGTCCTATACTATACAAAGCTCCAGTATGATGGCGAGATGGAGCGCTACTGCAAACGGCAGCTGGACGAAGCGCATCCTTTCCGGACATACGGTCGTGGGTGAATGGGAAGAACGGACAAACCGACTTTTAACTGACTCAGTCACTGACAGGACACGGGAGTCTTACCTCAAATCTACATAGGTTTCGACCGGAGACAGACCAGTTTTGCACACACTGTGAGCGGGAATATGTCCTTTTTGTCTGTCCTAGATTTTCTGCTGAACGGGAAGTATTGGCTTGCACACACACACACACAAACAGTGGCGTCATAAAAACAATGGCATCACCAACAGAGGCAACGAGTCTAGCGGAAACCGTCTAAAAGGCCACGGAGAAGGACAGATAGAGAAAGCGTAAACAAGTTAGAGATAGCGAATGAAAGCGAGAGAGAAAATACCCAAGAAAAGTTTAATGACCAAGCCTTGGTGACAAGTCGATGTCGGTTTTCATGACGCCAATGATGAAGGCAATGATACTATACATAAAAGAAAGTATTGCATATGCCAAGGCAATGTTTACGCTGAAAAAAAAAACAAATTGCGGATGTTCACAACAAGCGTGTTGACAGTAATTAGAGTCAAGGTTCAACATCGAAATGATCCGTTTAAAAGCTCAATTTTCATCGATAACATTAATTTACAAAATTAAAAAAAATCAAAGTGTGATTTTCTCATGGACATTCGCCAATCGAACTTAAAAGTTTTTTCATAAAAGCGTTTATTTTTTTTGGAATTTTCAAAGTTGTTGATTTGTCAGAATGTAAAGGACCATCCCAGATGCTGATTCTGTAAGATTACTTAAAATATCTCGAACAACAAAAAAGTTGTTCATACTAAAACTTGATTTCCGACTGATCGTTCCTATGGCATCTATATGATATAGGGGTCCGACTTAAACCAAATTTAGTCAGGATGTAAAGAGAAAAGGAAAATTAATAATCTGCAAGTTTAATTTATCTGCACACTTCGATTGAATTTACAAAATGACTGTAAACTAGTGTAATTATCGATTAATTATAATTAATTATGAGCTTTTTCAGTTGCTTAAGAGTTTTCTGCTGCAAGATCAGCTATATAAAATTATAAGCCAGCTTTTTGTTCGATGTTGTGTGTTATCGACAAATTACATTTGACTTACAGTATTTTATTTACAGTATTTTGGTCGATCTGATCGGATTTATGGCACCTATATAATAGAATGACCCAACCGAACCAAATTAAGTTAAGATATGTTTTCAAACCAAAATTTAATTTTAGCAATGTGGTGCAACCATAAAGAAAGAAGATGGTGCAAATCGGACAGATCGGTTATAGAGCAGCCATATAGTGGCACAATTCAAGCAAACTTGGTAGATTATGTAAGTAACCAACAATTTTCATACAAACCAACAACCAGTTAACATCTGGAAAAGTATAAATAACGCTGACAAAAATGGAGGAAAAAAACTTAAAGTTTTTCTATGACCCTATAGTATATACATATGTATGTACATATGTACAAAATTAATTTATGATTAACAATTGAATTTACTAAAAGTATCCATAAGATAACAGCCAATAGGAATTTAATCATATTCAAATCCAGTTTCATCATCAAGTTTTGTTTTACGAGTTACTCATTGTAAAACAAATTGCGCTTCGAAAAATATGCTAAATACCAACTGATTTCCCTTTTCCCTTTGTGCCACTTTGTCGTCTTCTTTTCCTTTCGTTTGCTCCTCCTTTTACTTTTTCTATTTTTCAACATAACCAATAAATTATACTTTCACTCTATGGACCGTTAATTTATTGCTTGTATTTTTGATTTGCCTTCTTTTCGTTTGGGTCAAAAAATATTGCTCATTTAACATTTTTCAGAAGTTTTCAAGTCAAAAAAAAAATTTGATTTTCTCATACATTCATACATATAATTTTTTATATGAATGCGTGCGTGTATGCCACGGAAATTCCTAGCCACTGCACTATGGGAAATTTGACGAGTTTGTGAGGCCAAAACTAATAGCTCAAAAACGAAGCAAGATAATGAGATGCGGTTATTTTTCTAGTATTATTTATCCTTTTAGAAGTAGAACCAAAGTGGGCGTGTCACCACGCCCGCTCCCATTTTTTTTTAAATTTTGATCGGTAATTTTAATTAATAATTAAATAATAATTAATTTCTTTTGCAAATTACAAATAGTGACCTAATATGTATGTTATTAGCATTATAAGGAAAAAGTAGTTGTTGGATAAACAAAGCTGTAAGCCCTCCTAGATGGCTGTGAGCATACAACTATAAAAAATAAAATTGGGAGCGAGCTGGGTGACACGCCCACTTTTCCAGAATACTTTAAGTGGTATGTTTATCACTAAAAAAAAACCGTACCAAAATATCTTGTGTAGTTTACGAGTTATTAATTAATGTCATAAAAGCAGGTGAAATTCCCCATACGACAAGCTAACAAACCGGCATTTGAAATTGTGAGGTTAGGTCCTAAAAAATTCAATTTCACGAAAAGTGGCAAAAAGTGGCATTTTTAATAAAAACCGTGTAGACAAGAATTAAATTATTTACGACATATAACATGTTATACCGGTGGACTCACTTTGAATACCTTTTGAAAGTGAGACTTAATGAAACATTTTCGTTCTTTAGACTACTTACACTCTAAAATTACTGAGGAGACACCACAAGTGATTTCTAAATTGGAGACTCTCAAGCACATAATACAAACCACACTGATTCGAGTGCATTTCAAAAATTTTAATAATATTGATTAATTTTGTACTTTTTGGCACTTTCAAATTGAGACCAAAAAGTTATACTTCAAAAGTAAGTGCGTTGCAATTACAACAGCTGTGTTTGACAGCTGATATCTTCGTAGTAGCGCCATCTATCGAAATTTCTGGTACGCAAAATTAAAGAATAATCTTTTGTTAACGCATTGCACTCAAAAATATTTCAACTTGGCGACTTTCAGAAAATGGGTTTTAACCTCACAAACTGGTCAAGTTTCCCATAGTATACTGTGGTTCTACATATATACATACATACATATGCGTAGCTGTATATGTGTAAGTGTAGCTGCTTTTCCTAACATTTTTAATTTCTTAGCTGCTTTTATCGCATTTTATTATTTGTTGTAGTTAATGATATGTGGCAGCAGCAAAAGAAGCAGGGAAACCAAACAGGAATCATGCTAGGAATACGACACATGGGTATTTGTATTTGTGTCTGTGTGTGAGTGTGAGATTATTTTTGAAGTGAAATCCTCACAAAACAATAACAAAGGATAAGAAGAAGCGTTGGCTTCCGTATACTTGTTTCGGTGGAGACGGAAAAACAAAAGCTAAGACAAGCACAATCGGATAACTTTGCATACCCTACACCTTTCAGTAAGTAATAATTTCTTTCTTGATATATTATGTAAATATGAGCTAGGAATAACTCGAACGGGATTAATACCCTTTTTCTCTTGAGGAATTATCTTCCAAAAATATATTAAGTCTACTACATTAAAAAAATGTGCATAACTTATCTGAGCAAATCATCAGATGTTTTATTTTCTGGTGAAAGTCGATGATGTTATATAACTATTTTTTCACAAAATCTCTTCGACAGGACTAAAAATTTAATCAAAATTAATGGAAAACCCTTCAATCATTTCGATCTATATGTTAATTTCTAAAAAAGTTAATATACATATGTAAGTAGATCAATACCCACTTAATATGTCTCGTTCTAAATGTCCCATGATAAACTAAACTTTAGATTTAAGCTAAAGAGAAGCATAAATTTCAACATAACAACCATTAATAGAAAGCTACATTTTTCTATTCCAGTGTAAAATTATTCGCTTTTAAATTTTATTTTGCAGTTGGAAGATTTTTGCATTTTCTATGTGCATGTAGGAAACGACTTTCATTTTTGTGTCGCGTTCTAAATCTCATGATTATTGCAAACATTTTGGAAACTTCTTATCAGCAGAGCCAACTTTTTACATTAAAAGTGGAACTCTAGTTTTTTTTCAACTTTTTATTATTTTCTTATTTTCAAAGTAGTACGAATTTACTTATTTTATAAATGAATTTAATTTATATGAATTACCTAATGAAAACTGATTTTCTTTTTTTACACCTTTCATATTTGTTTTTACTAAAAATTTAGCATTAATATCTCTAACTTCTAGTTTTTCATCAGCTTCCATTTCATTCATATGTTGTGGAACATATGTATGTTTTGAATTGATTCAACTTGATTGTAGTGGATTGTAATTACCCTAGCAGCTGTGCTTGTAGAAGAAGATAGGGATAAAATAAATACGTTTACGGAAAAACAAAAAGAAATGCAAAGCTCTTAAAGCCAATGCTAAAGTGAAGTACATTGTACTACCCTTTAACAGCACGAAATAGAAATAAAAGGGGGATAAATACTCGTACTTACAGATGTAAATTTTATAGCTGAATGATATGTAAATGAAAGTTAACACAAGTACAACAGTTGTCTCTGAATACGCTCAAACTTTCTAAGTTATGCATCAGGTTCAGATCAGGTTACTTAATTCGCACACTTATTTTATTTCATGAGTGGTTTGGAATGTGACAATTATATATTCACAATCAGTCATCTTTGTATTCGAGCATTTTTGACATGCGTCTTTTATATCCTGGCATGCATTTTAATATCAAAGGTACAATCAAGTTGTAAGTGTTTACGTTAAAGGTAAAGATATTCATTTTTGCAGCTTAAAGATATTTATGAGGCAGCTTATTAAGTTGATTGTTCACCATCTATATTTTCCCGCAAATCTTAGTTTAATTTTCTAGGTTGAGGAATTATTTTTCAACTTTATACAGGGTATTCACTGTTCGAGCTCTTGCAATGAGTGCATTTCCAGATGCTTTCTTTTCTTGTTCTTATGAAGAAGGTGAAGTTACATGCATTAGTATGGGTACCATGTATATGTATGTATATTGAACAATATGTACATGTACATATGTGAGTGGGTTTCTGGATGCGTAGATAAATACTAGATAGAAAGATAGGAGCAGAGACGCCAGCGTCGACGAGTTGAGTGAGTGTATTTTGCCTACAGAAGCTGCACGCTCCAAATTTCGAGAGTGTTGCAAAAATATGTAATTGTTTGGACAAACAATTTGCCAAATAAAACAAAAGCACAAAGAAGAACAAGAAGAATAACAATACAACACAATAGCAACAAAAAGCACAGAGCAGTAGAGTAATAATTGAGAGGAAGAGAGAACAGCTGGAGAGAGAGAGAATGTCGGCTAGCAATTGGTGGTGAGTTTACAAAGTTTGTCAAACACCATCGTCCGTCCTTCATTCCTAACGTCGGTCTGTCCGAAAGCAAGTGAAACGCACCTTTTTGCACTGTCGCATCCCCAACTTTCATTTTGGTCTAGAATGCGCGTAGAATGCCAGAACCAAAAAGGAAACAACAACAGCAACAAAACAAACAATTGCTACACAAAAAAAAATCCGCTACACTCGCCGCATGGTCGTCGCAGGGGGAGGGGGGCGAGGTGAGTCTGTGAAAGTCTGGGTGAAAGAAGGAGAGAAGTGACGACGTTGTCGTTGTCGACGCTTGGCAGCTTTGACATTTGCATGAAAATACATGGTACATGTACATATATAATGTGTATGTGTGTGTGCGACAGGGTAGAGGAGAGTTTGCCAATACAAATGCTAAGCAAAAGCATGACGAGGAGATGAGCTAGATGAAGAGAAATAGGATGAGAAAGAGTACAAAAAAAATAAAGCCAAACATCCCCGCCGGTAAAAAATTCTTTCCAAGCTTTATCAACAGCATCGGCAATGCCACAGTTTGGGGTTGTCAGACTGTCTGTGTGTGTGTGTGTGAATGTGTGTGGGTCTGTATAGAAACGTCGTCATTGTCGTCCCCAAAAATAACTAACCCCCAAACGACTGGGCACACATTAAACAGCAGATAACGTTAATACTAAAATACTCCTCATCATGCACTCCATCCAATGCCATACGCTTAAGTCGACCCTCGCTAACTAAAAGCTCACGGCAACAGCAGCAGCCGCCTTAGTCTTCGATTTTCAGCGTCATCTATTTGTTTATTTTTAGCACATTTTGGCGTATGTTGGTTTATTTTTTTCCATTTTTATCTTCTTCTCCTTTTAATTACCGTCTATTCTTGTTAATTTGTATGTGTCCCTTGCATCGATCAATGTTAATTACTGTACCAATTTGGACAATCGGTCATAAGTACATATATTTTTATGGGGCATCTACGTACTTTTTTGACATTTCAACTCAAATTCCATAATCAAGCATACTTATCTATGAAAACGTCTACGAATGTATGTGTGAACTATAAACATAAACATATTAATAATATGTGTGCATGTACATATGTATGTACATATATTACAATAATAGATTCCACAAAAAATTTGTTTGAAAAAATACGATCTACAACATATTGAATTTTTTTATGCCAGCGAAAAGCAGTCGACAAAGATATTAATGAACATTTATAATAAGAAAAAGAAAACAAAATGTTGAATTTTTGATTAAAAATAACCACCAACACAAAAATCCACTATATTGATTTTACTTATATGAAAAAATAGCAATAGGGTTTACTAAACTTAAAAACAAAAAGGATTCCACAAGTCGAAGTCTACATAATTCTAACTTTTTCTTTGGATAATGATGATTCGAACTAGGGAAGCTCGACTGTATCAACATCGACGTCTTGTTCTTACGGCGCAGCTGACAAATAATATAAGGCCCTAACAAAAATAATCGCACACATACACATAGCATGTGCGCTGCTGCGAGTAGAGGCGCTGGACACAAATAAGTTACGACCAGGCTTGCAGCAATTATTAAAACGCGAATTTCTGATCTTGATGTAGGTGTTGTTGTATTTGGGTTTGCAGAATAAAGCGCACAGTATCCACTGTAGTATGTAACAAATCGCACTGAAAATAATATTTGTCTTTCATTTTTTGAGGCAAAAGTGGGCATAGGCGTGTTCAACCATGCCCATTTTCACAGATTACTATTCCTATTCCTATTAGCCGATATGTACATTAAAAGTATTTTTGGCCACTCTCTCCATACAAACCACATTACTTTGAACTGTAGCATTTCAACTTTATTTACATTAGCGATTTTGACATTTGAATTCAAGTAATGCATCCGCATTTTAGTCATGCTCTGAATATGTAAATGATTTGCGCTGCATGTAGCTGGTCTAATGCGCCTGATGCTGCTGCTGCTGCTGCCGCTGACGTTGGCGCTGCTGCTAACTGTGAACTACATTTTGAAAATTCATCTCACATGTTTACTATGCAGTGTCTGCCATTTTGGCAAAATTACAAACAAAACAGTGTAAAAGCTACCAGAGTTCATACTATATTGAGTTATGGATGTCTTTGAGTGTGTGTGTGGATGTGTGAGTGTGTGAGTCTATGTAATTTCGTGTGATGAAACAGGACAGTAAAAATACCAAATACGTACATATATACCCACTGGAATGAAATACATATTTATGAGCATATACATTTAAAATACATTGTTTCTACATATAAAGTAGTTCATACCGCAATTTGTTGCCAGCGTCTCGCTAGCTGCCGCCGCTATAGCAACAAAGCAGCGCGTCGTTTTTGTGGTTTCTCTTCTTCTTCTTATTGGAGAATATGATTGACAAGTCTTTTAATTTTCACTGATTTTATTAGTTTGCCTCCTCTGTTTGTTGCGTTGCTTATTGGTTATTTCACTTGACTAAACAAGAACTTAAAAAAAAAGCGAAATAAAAATGGAAGCCAGCGAGCTGTTGGTTGTTTATTATTTACTCGTGTTACACTTTCAAACACACACACACACAAACTAAAGAGCGAGCAGAGCGAAGAGCTGACGAGATTTCACTTTTGCGCCACCGTCGCCGTTGCTGTTGCACCTGCAGGCAGCATGAAATGAACTTTCACGCCGACCGCAGAGCTGGCAGCAAACTGACGGCCTTGTCCCGCTATTCGCCGGTGCTTGCGTCGGCGTTAGCATCAGCGTCAGCTTTAACGTCGCTGACCGGTAAAACTGTCGCAATCCAAATGCATTGGCAATGGTAACCCTAATCCGGCGTGCTTTTGTTGACTTTCTTGTGCTGCTTCGTTTGGGTCGATCGATAAAATTGAATGGAGCCCTAATAAAATCACAATAACAATAATAACTGTCACTAGCACTTGCACTTTTGTTTTTGCATCCACTCTTCTTCGCTGCTCACTTACTACACACTTTTTCTCTTTATCAATCGCTCTTCTTCCCACTTACGAACACACACATAATCATATATACATACATACATACATGTATGTACATTAATTACCATTCATTTTGCTTTGACTACACTTTTGGACGGAGACAGAGGCAACTGGCAATATTTGAATTTCAATTAAGTAGTTGACCCGTCAATTGATACACTTGAGTTTTTCATTTAAATTTCAATTCCGATTATTTTACTTTCCATGTATCCCATATTCATACATAAAGCAGATGCCGCAACCACCAAATACCACCACCCCCAGAAAACAACAATACATCGTTAGTCCATCAGCATCAGCATTAGCGTCAGCATCCAAACGGTTAATTCAAGCATCAGCAGCTTTGCACTAAACAAAATTTAATTAGCTGTCGTTGTCGTTGATTAAATTTCTTTAAATGCCATTGCTTTTGCTTTCGGTAGCCGCAGCGGCCCAATTTACAATTGTTATTGTTCTTGTACTTCTTTTTGTTGTTTTTTATGGATTTGCACACGTTTGTTTATACACGATTGTTGTTGTTGTGGTTGTTGTTGCTGCTGCTGCTGGCCAAATGTCGTGATTTCTTATGCGCTCTGAATGCTCTTGTTATTTCTATTCACTTTAAATTGATGAATGGAGTTGCAAATTAAGAATTTTTCTAATATATTGCTGTCACTACATTTTGTACAGCACTTAAAAAAAATCTCGAACGCGCACGCAGCGTCATTGTCAAAAAAGTGAAATGTAAATGCAAATGTCGTATCACAGCGTCCGCGCGCGACGCCAGCTTTTTGCAACTGAAACTTATTTCGAATTGCGGAACAAGCGATTTCCAATAAGATACACTTCAAAAGCGAAAAACGAAAGCTCAACCATAGCAAAGCTTTTGTAACAAACTGCGAAAATGTTTGGCGTTGCCAGACAGTAAAGTTCTAGTCATTTTGAAAATGTTTACGAATTGAGAACAAAAAGTTAGATTTAAAGCTTAGTACTCAAACTTAAACAATTTTTAGCGGCATAAAATGCTCAATATTTTTCTGTCAACGATCAGAAAAACAGTGTTGCCAATGCAACATGAACAAATAACAAAAAGTTGAGTGGTAACTCTATACCTCAACTGTAGTTTGTTTTAAATTTGATGTTAATATAGGAGAAATATGTTATGGCACGCAAGCACAGCAAGTATTGGGTGCACCCATATTCTAATGTAGATTCTCCATTTGTATTAATAAAAAAAAAAAAAAATTATTCAATTTATGTCCACAAAAACGATTTCAGTTTACGTTCTTGCTTATAATCAACTAATATTGTCGTCGTTATTGACCAAATTCATGCATTTGTCTTCGTTTTCACTTTTTTGCCGGACATTTCTCTGCTATATACCTAGTAAAACTCTAAACAGTTCGATGTTCTTCAAGGCCTGTCAAACAGTGCTGGACAACGCCAGTTGCTTATCTGGCAACTCCGTTTTTATCAAGTCTCAGGATTTACTAGCGGAGCTAAATGTCAAGTTCTTCTTCTTCACATTACGACAGCGTTTTTTTTCCGATATACCTAGCAAACAAAGGTGGCCTATCGATTTAGCTAGATCCCATTTTATTTTCTCTAAATTTCGCGGGAAGAAATTTAAATGTACATTTTTTTTATTTGTTAATTTTAAAATAATTCAATGAAGTACAACTTAAATAAACCAAAAGAATTAACGTCGTCATTTGCGTAAGGAAGTTAGTATATTAATTCTAAATAAAATTAAAAAAAAAAAACGACAAAAATATTTAAAAAAAATTCGTGTGCAATTCTCAAATTCTAGCTTAAAAATTAAGCAAAATATCAAAAAAAAAAAACTTTTTTTCAAAAGAGTTAAAAATGTAAATCGAGTTTTTTGTGTGGCTGATAGTTGCCACCTTGTTTTGTCTGTGGCTGATAGTTACCACCTTCATTTGTCAAAGTTGGGCCAAGGCTGCCACACGGTTTTTTGTTCACTCACCCACACACTGTGAAACTCGTTTTCATCTGTTCCGGCTTCAGAATGTGGAAGATTTTATTAATTTCTATTGCAATTGTTACAATAAAAAATGGCAATGCTGTGCTGGAAGCTGATGCCAATACACTCGTATTGTTAGACAATTTAGCTATCCGTGAAACTCATTCAGTTTTCTTCAAATCATTGCAAGGTAACCGGCATCGCACACACACACACACACAAGCAAAACTCTGACGTGTAAAATTTTTGTATTTGACAGATCGTGGATTTAAATTGACCTATAAACTAGCAGATGACTCTGGGCTGTTGCTGTCCCGATATGGCGAGTACTTGTATAGGAATGTAATTATCTTTGCACCGAGCGTGGAGGAATTTGGTGGCGACATCAGCGTCGAGCGTCTGTCGCAATTTGTCGATGACGGAGGCAATGTTTTGGTAGCAGGCAGTGAAAAGTCGGGCGATGCCCTCCGTGAATTTGCCTCCGAGTGCGGTTTTGAGCTGGATGAGGAGAATGCAGCTGTCATTGATCACCTGCACTATGATGTCAGCGATTCCGGTGCCCACACAACAATCTTAACCTCCGCCCAAAATTTAATTGATGCAGCCAGCGTTGTCGGCAAGGAGAATCGCAAGGCGGATGCAGCTCCTTTGTTGTATCGCGGCACTGGACTCATTGCCGACAAGGAGAATCCCCTGGTATTGAAACTGCTGACGGCCGAGAGCAGTGCCTATAGCTACAAACCGGAGTCCAGCATCTCGGACTATCCCCATGCTGTGGGTCGCAATACTTTGTTAATTGCTGCTCTGCAGGCACGTAACAATGCCCGTGTCGTGTTCTCTGGATCACTGCAGTTCTTTGCCGATGAGACCTTCACCATGGCCGTACAGTATGCGCAAAGCGGTGTCTTCCACAAGCAAGCTGGCAATCAGGCTGTATCCGAAGCCATTAGTCAATGGGTGTTCGGAGAGAGCGGCAGGCTGCGTGTTGCATCCGTGCAGCACAATAAGGAAGGCGAGAGTCATCCACCAGAGCAAGCTTATACCATCACTGATCCCGTTGTCTACACCATTGCCATTGAGGAGCTTGTCCAAGGCAATTGGAAGCCATTCAAGGCTAACGATATCCAGCTGGAGTTTGTGCGCATCGATCCATTTGTTCGCACCTTCCTCAAGCAAACCAATGGCGGCAGCTACGAGGGCAAATTTAAGATTCCCGATGTTTATGGTGTTTATCAGTTTAAGGTCGATTACGATCGCGTCGGCTACACGCATCTCTACAACACCACACAGGTGTCGGTGCGTCCATTGGAGCACACACAGTATGAACGCTTCATACCCAGCGCATTCCCCTATTACACAAGCGCCTTCTCCATGATGATTGGACTTTTTGTGTTCTCCTTTGTCTTTTTGCATTTTAAGGATGAGCCCACATCGAAATCAGCCAAGGAAGAGAAAAAAACGCAGTAGAGCATTTTAAAATGAACAAATAAAAGAAATGAATATGCAGCTTGCATACATTTATGTAATCACAAATAAAATAAATGAAAACCATTTGTATTCACATATAACAACACTATTTTATTTTTAAAAATATTCAAAAAATCAGTGGTCGGTTGAAGATTGAAAAAAAAGCTAAATTGTTTCTAAAAAAAGTCTAGAAAATTTGTTTAAATTTGCAATAAGGCCTTTTTTAATTACAATTAGCTTTAATACGAAATTATATGGAATTAGCAATTTTAATGCATTGTAGTACGCATAGCCAACATAGTGTACTTAGATACACAAGTAAATGATACTTTGTGACACTTTGTCGAAATACACATAAATAAATATGGGCAATACTCCAATGTCGAATGCGACATTCGAAATGAATAGAGACATAAGCCAAAACATTATTTTCTTTTGACACAAGGCGAAACATATAGCTCTTAATAGGCACTATAATTGGTGTTAAGGTTGATGTCGGGCAATTGCTCGTTTTCAAGATAATTTAAAAAACCAAGATTCACACGCGACTCAAGCAGAAGTCTTCAATCAGTGTCTTATTTAAACGGTCAATTTTTTAAGTCAATTTTTAAGAAAATAGACAAAAATATAGAAAAAGTTATTTATTTGAATGTAGAATCGATATGCTCATCCTAGTGAAATCTAGCGTATGTTGCTTAAATAAATGTCTTGAATACATTTCTGGAAGAAAACTTCACAACATGTGAATTTTTGATCAATTTAACGTTTTTGGCCGTGGTTGACATCTCTGTGGAATTGCCCACATATAAAGCAACCACACATAAATACATAAGCATTCCAGCACACTTGAAACTCGATCTGCCATTTATGTGCAGACCGAAAGGGACGCGTGGAAAATGCTGAGCATGCACTTGCATATGTATATCTTGTATGTATTTATGCATTCTGCATAAACGTGTGGACAGAACACATAAGATAAGAACATTATGTGTTTAGCTTAAGTCCATTTCATGTATCAAAGAGTGAATCAGAATAAATCGAGAAGCAAAGCGGAGCAGTCGCGCCGCTAAAGAAATCGAATTCATTTGACTAATTACATGGCGACAATGACATTGGTCACCCAACGAGTAATAGTGAAATACAGTGCCAAACAAACAGTCTGATCCCCCAACGAGAAATAATTAAATACAGTGCCAAACAAACGGTCTGATCACCCAACGAGTAATAATTAAATACAGTGCCAAACAAACAGTCTGATCACCCAACGAGTAATAATTAAATACAGTGCCAAACAAACAGTCTGATCACCCAACGAGTAATAATTAAATACAGTGCCAAACAAACGGTCTGATCACCCAACGAGTAATAATTAAATACAGTGCCAAACAAACAGTCTGATCACCCAACGGGTAATAATTAAATACAGTGCCAAACAAGCAGTCGGATCACCCAACGAGTAATAATTAAATACAGTGCCAAACAAACAGTCTGATCACCCAACGAGTAATAATTAAATACAGTGCCAAACAAACAGTATGATCACCCAACGAGTAATAATTAAATACAGTGCCAAGCAAGCAGTCTGATCACCCAACGAGTAATATTAAATACAGTGCCAAACGTAACAAGTTAAACGTGACAGTCGCCCCAACGAGTATAATTAAATACAGTCAAAAAACAGTCTGATCACCCAACGAGTAATCATTAAATCAGTGCCAAACAAACAGTCTGATCACTAAACGAGTAATAATTAAAACAGTGCCAAACAACAGTCTGATCACCCAACGAGTAATAATTAAATACAGTGCCAAACAAACAGTCTGATCACCCAACAGTAATAATTAAATCAGTGCCAAACAAACAGTCTGATCACCAACGAGTAATAATAAAACAGTGCCAAACAAACAGTCTGATCAGCCAACAGTAATATTAAATACAGTGCAAACAAACAGTCTGATCACCCAACGAGTAATAATTAAATACAGTGCCAAACAAACAGTCTGATCACCCAACGAGTAATCATTAAATACAGTGCCAAACAAACAGTCTGATCACTAAACGAGTAATAATTAAATACAGTGCCAAACAAACAGTCTGATCACCCAACGAGTAATAATTAAGTACAGTGCCAAGCAAGCAGTCGGATCCCCCAACGAGTAATAATTAAATACAGTGCCAAACAAACAGTCTGATCACCCAACGAGTAATAATTAAATACAGTGCCAAACAAACAGTCTGATCACCCAACGAGTAATAATTAAATACAGTGCCAAACAAACAGTCTGATCACCCAACGAGTAATAATTAAATACAGTGCCAAACAAACAGTCTGATCACCCAACAAGTAATAATTAAATACAGTGCCAAACAAAGTCTGATCACCCAACAAGTAATAATTAAATACAGTGCTAAAGAAACAGTCTGATCACCCAACGAGTAATCATTAAATACAGTGCCAAACAAACAGTCTGATCACCCAACGAGTAATAATTAAATACAGTGCCAAACAAAGTCTGATCATTCAACGAGTAATAATTAAATACAGTGCTAAAGAAACAGTCTGATCACCCAACGAGTAATAATTAAATACAGTGCCAAACAAAAGTCTGATCAACAGTAAACGTGAGTCATCCCCAACGAGTAATCATTAAATACAGTGCCAAACAAACAGTCTGATCACCAACGAGTAATCATTAAATACAGTGCCAAACAAACAGTCTGATCACCCAACGAGTAATAATTAAATACAGTGCCAAACAAACAGTCTGATCACTAAACGAGTAATAATTAAATACAGTGCCAAACAAACAGTCTGATCACCCAACGAGTAATAATTAAATACAGTCAGTCGATCACCAAACAAACAGTCTGATCACCCAACGAGTAATCATTAAATACAGTGCCAAACAAACAGTCTGATCACCCAACGAGTAATCATTAAATACAGTGCCAAACAAACAGTCTGATCACCCAACGAGTAATAATAAATACAGTGCCAAACAAAGTCTGATCATTCAACGAGTAATAATTAAATACAGTGCTAAAGAAACAGTCTGATCACCCAACGAGTAATAATTAAATACAGTGCCAAACAAACAGTCTGATCACCCAACGAGTAATAATTAAATACAGTGCCAAACAAACAGTCTGATCACCCAACGAGTAATCATTAAATACAGTGCCAAACAAGCAGTCGGATCCCCCAACGAGTTATAATTAAATACAGTACTAAAGAAACAGTCTGATCACCCAACGAGTAATAATTAAATACAGTGCCAAACAAACAGTCTGATCACTAAACGAGTAATAATTAAATACAGTGCCAAACAAACAGTCTGATCACCCAACGAGTAATCATTAAATACAGTGCCAAACAAACAGTCTGATCACCCAACGAGTAATAATTAAATACAGTGCCAAACAAACAGTCTGATCACAACGAGTAATAATAAATACAGTGCCAAACAAACAGTCTGATCACCCAACGAGTAATAATTAAATACAGTGCAAAAAACAGTCTATCAGCCAAACAAAAGTCTGATCACCCAACAAGTAATAATTAAATACAGTGCCAAACAAAGTCTGATCACCAACGAGTAATAATTAAATACAGTCTAAAGAAACAGTCTGATCACCCAACGAGTAATAATTAAATACAGTGCCAAACAAACAGTCTGATCACCCAACGAGTAATCATTAAATACAGTGCTAAAGAAACAGTCTGATCACCAACGAGTAATAATTAAATCAGTGCCAAACAAAGTCTGATCACCCAACGAGTAATAATTAAATACAGTGCCAAACAAGCAGTCTGATCACCCAACGAGTAATAATTAAATACAGTGCCAAACAAGCAGTCTGATCACCCAACGAATCATCATTAAATACAGTGCCAAACAAGCAGTCTGATCACCCAACGAGTAATAATTAAATACAGTGCCAAACAAACAGTCTGATCACCCAACAAGTAATAATTAAATACAGTGCTAAAGAAACAGTCTGATCACCCAACGAGTAATCATTAAATACAGTGCCAAACAAACAGTCTGATCACCCAACGAGTAATAATTAAATACAGTGCCAAACAGTGCCAACAGTCATGAACAGTCTGATCACCCAACGAGTAATAATTAAATACAGTGCCAAACAAACAGTCTGATCACTCAACGAGTAATAATTAAATACAGTGCCAAACAAACAGTCTGATCACTAAACGAGTAATAATTAAATACAGTGCCAAACAAACAGTCTGATCACCCAACAAGTAATAATTAAATACAGTGCCAAACAAACAGTCTGATCACCCAACGAGTAATAATTAAATACAGTGCTAAAGAAACAGTCTGATCACCCAACGAGTAATAATTAAATACAGTGCCAAACAAACAGTCTGATCACTAAACGAGTAATAATTAAATACAGTGCCAAACAAGCAGTCGGATCCCCCAACGAGTTATAATTAAATACAGTGCCAAACAAGCAGTCTGATCACCCAACGAATCATCATTAAATACAGTGCCAAACAAGCAGTCTGATCACCCAACGAGTAATAATTAAATACAGTGCTAAAGAAACAGTCTGATCATCCAACGAGTAATAATTAAATGCAGTGCCAAACAAAGTCTGATCATCCAACGAGTAATAATTAAATACAGTGCCGAACAAACAGTCTGCGCTAGAGGCTGCGTGTGTGAAAATACAATAGAAAAGCCTTTTGGTAAACCCCTAGAAAATAATGAAAACACAATAGAAAAGCCTCTTGGTTAACCCTTAGAAAATATACATATAGCAAAAGTCAGCCAGAGGCAGAGCGACAAGGAGTCAACGTCGTCGCCGGCGCAGCAGCCGCGGGAGTAAGCGAGCGCTTTGCTTTGCTCTGCCGTTCACTGGTCAGCGGAGCACCCAAAGGTGGTCACGGATTGGCCACAGCTTGCTTAGCTACCGACCACACAGAATGCAAGTGAGAATCAACAGATGCAACAACAAGAACAACAACATCGTATGAGACGTGTCTCTGGATCTCCTGGATCTCCAAAAGACATATGCAGATGAAGAAGACCGACAACGCCGCCAAGAGCATCATTTTTGGGAACAACGCGGATCGCTGCTTCAAGATACGTCTGTTCCCGTAACAGTTTGGCATACGCTCCTGTGTGTTGTGTAGTCGGAGGCGCAGTTTAGTTTCTCATTATTGAATGCCTTGGAAAATTTTGTATATTTGTATATATATATATTCAACAACAAATATTTTTTTATTGTACCACTATAATATAGTTATATACAATTTTTATTTTTTTTTTGTGTTTTTGTTTTATAATACAAGAATGAACATTTTTTTTGCATTCTATATAAAATTGAGAAATGTTTATAAAAGAAATTTATTAATTTGTTATTATATAAACATATATATATATATTATATTTTTTTTTAAAGACATGAGAGAGAAAAAAATTTTGTTATTTTTTTACTTTGAGATATTGGACTAGTGATTATAAATAAAAAAATTATTTTAAATTGGATAATTGAAATTGAAATTTGGGTGGAATTTATAAAATGTATATAGATGTTCTTATTTTAATTTTTTTATTTTTTTTGTATGTCTAATCTTTTTTCATTTTTCGCACATTATCATTTGATTTCACTTTACATGGTTGATCAGGCCATTTTTCTGTGAAAATTTTGTTTGATATTATTGCTCATCATTGTAAACGTAGACTATGCTTCTTCTGTTGGGTCACCGGCTGAGTAGCGCTACTCTTTTTATTAACACTTTGTATTTTGCCCATATATAGAAGACATATATTGAACTTATTCAAAGACCTTCTTGCACGGGGCCTCATTGGGTCTGGTAATTTTGTATCTACCGGCTTCTGATTAAGCCTTGCATGAACTGACCTAAATCATTCTCGCATAAGTATACACTCATATTATCGATCTCAATACTTGCCATTAAACTTGTTAATTGCAAGGTCACTACTATAATTCGTACATAATGTACGTTGCCTAGGCAATACTTTTGTTTTATATTATTAATTTCCTACAGGAATTGTCTACTTTTGAATCTTGTAGTGACTAAGATATTTGTTTTTATATGCAGTTTTATGTATACATTTTGTATTGAAAAATAAATTAAATTGGAGTTTTGCAATTGAAAGTTGAAATTTAAAGAGAAGATTTTTGAGGTCAACATACTACAACATCTTTATTCGAGAAGGAAGAAATTTTTTTTTACTTTTTTTTTTTAATTTTTTAAAAATAGTTCTGCCATTATGCAGTATATTAGTTTACAAACAAATTTATAAGTCTTAATTGTATTTCAACGCCATTAATTATCATTGTTTTTTTTTTTTTTTTTTATTTAGATTTTATCTAAGTCATTTGCCTTGCTCATGTATTTCTTTTTAAGGCATTTGTTATGGAGCTTGTATATTTTGAAAAATACACTAGCTGACATAAAGATGACAATGATGATTAACAGTGTGCTTATTAGGTGTAAGTCTAATTTTTCGACTTCAACTTTATTTATTACATTAGCTGTTGAGTATACTGTTTTAGTATCTATTAAACCCATTTTTGAGGGTGGTATTTGTACTATATATTTAATATTTTCAGCTGATTTGTATTTTTGGAAAGATTTGCTAATTCTGTTGCTATTCATTCATATCTTTATGAATTTCAAAATTTGAATTGTGTTTATAATATTATACTTTTGTATATTTTCTTTTACATATTTTCCTTCCTATGTTTTTGTATGGTTTTCAGGCCACACTCTAATCGGTAAATTTTTTTTTTTTTTTTTTTTTTTGTGTTGTGCGCACTTGGGAGCGCTGTCGGTTCTCTTATCCGCGGTCTGGCTTGATGCGTCAAACGTTGCCGGTGCTGGCTGCACAGGCTGCTTCTTCTATGATGGGGCACCGGTGCTGGCTGCACAGGTGTACTCACAGTGAGGTGAGTTTAACGCTCCCTCGCAGACATTGGGACAGGTCTTCTTCAACTTCGGGATCTCCTTTAAGTTGGGTGGAAATTGTATTATTTTGTCTTTTGATCAATTTTTAATAGCAGGGTTTGTTGATGTGTGCGCGACTGTGGTTTGACTTTTCTTAGTTGACAATAAGTTTGTTATATGTTCAACTTCGGCATGTAATTTGACCGAGTTTTTCCAGCCTATGACATTTTTGCTGTTTAACAGCTTCAATAATTCTGACTTTCTGGCTTTTAATCTTTTCACCACTCCGCTTCGTTTTGCACACATGCCACTCTACTCACTGCGTTTTTGTAGTTTTCTTTTCTACGTTATAATCCCTCGCAGTCATTCTTTTAATATGCTCCGCTCTGTTGTTGCTGATGCTGTTGTTATTCCTCCATGTCCAGGTCTATTGGACCTTTGTCACGGTCGCCATGTAATTGGTCAAAATCCACCAGTGTAGTCATTTGCAGAAAGCGTATGTTTCGTTTTGATTAACTTTATTCAATTTTCAATTTTGATTTCCCTAATGTTAACTTAGCATAATGCTGCCTCGCTGCTTCGACAGAGAAGTCGGCGAGAGAGCAGCCTTATGTATTTATCTTTATATATGAAAGACACTGGGTACAGTGTACTCTCGATATATGCGCATACTACAATAGAATAATTATTTTATTTCTAATTAAGTGTATTTATTTTTTGAAAAATATAAACGAAATTTTTTAAAATTGTTAAATAATGGCTATAAAAACTTGAGAATATAAAAACTTAAAAAATTTTAATTTATTAAAAATTAAAATTTTTTTAGTTTAATATTTTTTTGCTTTTGTTATGCATTCATTATTCATTATTTAGTTTTCTTATAATATATAAGTTAAGTATTGACGTTAACCCTCTTGGCGAATTGCAACGTTACCTCAACATTGTAGGTAATCTGGTATACTCCAAGTTCCTGGGCGTTGATCCTTCAGAAGTCCCACAAAGCAGCGCAGGCGATTGTAAGCACTACTTGGTCTGGCATGATGGATTCGTATTTTCTTCTAGTGTCTCAATGTCGCTATCAACGTTCGTATCTATTGGCTTTGTCTCGTTTTTGTCTGTGAGCTGGTTTGGCCCAAATTCTGCTGGTAGAGATAAATCTTTAGGTACATTGATTTCAATGTTGTGTTTGATGCCAATATTTATTAGTCTTGTGCTAAGAGAGTTTTAACAATTCTTAGACATTGCTTAAAATGTTGGCTTGTTAGTTTGTCTTTGATATCATTTACAGTTTGTAATATATTATTATACTGTGTAATTCGTATGGTTATATGGTGTATTAGCGTTTCGACTTCTTTATTGACACATTTGTAAGAGTTTTCAAATTTGTCTTTAGGATCATTTATTTGTCGCGCTATTACGTTCCATTCCACAACTTATTAATAAACATTAAATTGATCCTAACGTATCTATGTTATCTGCCATGTAATGTAATGAATTCATTTGCTAGATTATTATTAGTGCCTTAGTATTTGAGCACTTCATAATTTATTGTTTTAAAATTCTTATCCAGGACGGGCATAATCTCAACTCCTGGTATCAATGAAAGTATTTTAGCCTTTGCTTTTTTAGAGAACCCAATTAATGGGTAAAAGTCCAGGTCATAGGTCCTCATATGTATACTTTCAAAATTTCCTATATACATTGGAGTATATGCTAATAAGAAGCTAGCTCTTTCTGCAAAATTTGAGTCTCTACCTTTAACTTCTTTTATCATTCTTTTTGACATTTTTGGATTATTGAAAAAAATATATATGATCTTTTTAAATTATTATATTTTTTTTTTTATTATTTTTATTATTTTTGTTCTTAATTTTCTTTTTATGTTCCTATATTTTGTCCAGATCATTTGCCCTACTTAAATATTTCTTTTTTAAGCATTTGTTGTGCAATTTATAAATTTTATAGAACATGTTTATGCACATAATGACTACAATAATTATTAACAAAGTTACAATTAATTTTTGATCTGGGCTTTCAACTTCGACTTTGTTTATTACATTTGCGGTGGAATCCACCGTCTTTGTATCAATAAGACCCATAGCGGCCAATTGTATATCATTAATATTATATGTTTTGGATATACTGTTACTTTTCATAGATTTTTGAAAATTTTTTTTTATATTTATTTAACATATTTTTCTGTCTTGCCGGTAGAGTCAATTGTCGTCGGGCATTAAAATTCTTAGGATTTAGTTTTAATTATTTTGATATATATTTAATATGTTGGGTGCTGTTGGCAGCGCTGACGGTCATCTCGTTATTAGGTGCTCTTCTGATACTCCTTCGTTGGCATAAGCGGCGGTCAGCCTCTCATGCAACTCGTCTGGATTACTTCATGCTCCCCCGTAAACCTAAGCGGCGGTCAGCCTCTCATGCGTTGGTTGACTCTGCTGGGGCTTTGTAAGTAGGGCAGGTGCCATCGCAATGGGGGCTGTAGGGGGGACCCTCACAATCAGGTGGGCATCGGCGTGGTCGTGCTGGTACTTAATCGGCGGTGCAAGATGATTTCTTGTTTTTGTATATTTTGAATTTCTGAGGGACAGGGCTTGCTCTTTGACTTTAATAACGACTCGAGATGTTCGAGTTCGTCATTTAGTTTGACTGCAGTGTCCCATGAGGGGGGAGTTTTGCATTTGTATAGGAGTCTTACTATTTCAGACTTTCCTTGTCTGATTCGCTCCTTAATGCCACTGCGTCTGGGCTAAGTGTTTGCCCCAGAGCTCATGCCCTGTACTCACTCAGTATTTATTTTGTGTTGTTTTTTTTTTTCTTTTCGTCCTTCAGCTCCAACTCCAGGCAGGTTGTAGCTACTTTTTATGTAGCCTCACGGTCTCCATGTAATATGAGTTGAGTGATTTTAGTTTTGCAGAACACGTCAGTGTCTTTTGCAGCTCAGTTTTATAATGTTCTTTATTTCAAATATTATTGAGAGCTTAACCTAACACATAAGTTGGGTATATGTATAACTCTGTCGCAGCAGAGCGATCTTAAAGGAGAGCGAGTAGCTTGCATATGACTGTGTTAGTAAGCATACATGTATATGTTGCTCATGGAATGCGCTCCAGACTGAGCGTGGGATATGCAGCGTAAGCATAGACGGGTTTAGATTGGTTTACCTGTTTGTGCACTGTGCTCATCTTGGTGCAGCAAAACACTTTCATTGTAATACATGTAAATTAAGTAGATATTGGTTATTATTTATTTTAGATAATATATTTATTATTTATTAAGACATAACTGATTCGAGCAGCTTATGAATGAGTTAATTATCGCTTGGACGTGTTGTCTCAAGGCATACAATTTAAGAACTAAAATGAAGACGACATAAAATGACTTATCAAGCTACAAAGAATTATTCACGTATTAAGTTACACAATGCAAAATCATAGCGGCTGCAGAAACGCTTAGCTTGCGCCTCGTGCATTGCCTGCTATGATCCGAAGAGATCCGGCCCAGAGCTGAGTCAGCGTCTGTGCTGGAGTCAAATCGAGTCGCGTTAACTTATGTTAACTTACATTTGTACATGATCCGACACTTCCTTGCACATTACTTTTTTTAAAGCTATTTTTTCCCCATTTGTTTCGATTGAGATAGACTCAAAGATCTTTTCGCTCGGTGCCACTTTGAGTTGGCTGATTCTTAATATACCGGCTTCTTTTTCAAGCCTTTGGAAAAATTGAACTAAGTATAATATTCCATATAAGAGGCTCTGGTTTGTTCAGCTTATAATTGTTATTGTATACAACAAAGTGCCGCATGTTATGTGTTTGAATACAGGGTGTTCAATACGGGCATATACACACTACAATAATCAAGCTCGGCTTGTAGCTTTTTTATTTGTATATAGCAGCCACTTTATTCTATGCTATTCTTCCTTTGATTTTCTGATACTCGTATGATACCCATAATCGCACTCTTCTCACTCAGACTTTTGTAATTTTCTCCATGCCCATATTTAGTTTTTATGCCGTTTATTACTTGTAGTTGATCACTGCCGTTGTTATTGCAGTTTTAAGCATTTCCCTCGTTGACGTGTAATATTTCTATTACATTTTATACATATATCCCAAGCTATAGATGTATGTAGTTGATCCTGTGACGTTGGTCCTGTTTCGGAACAACCGATGACTATTTTGTAGAATACATTGATGCCCATAATAACTACTATTATTAAGAAAGATTTTTGTCTATCTCCAAGTAAAATAGACACGAGGTTCGAAATAATTACGGGGAAGAACCAGGAAGAAACCCCTTAGTGTTTAAAAAAAAAAAAAAAGGTTGTTAAAGTAAAAGAAGGACTACATTGTCAAGCTTCTGGTAGTTGAAACCAACCGGCAGAAAACGACAATAGTCGGAAAAGGTAAAAGAGGCTTGAGTGCCCGCAGATAGAATTGCATTACGCCCAGCTGAGTCCACTTCAACGCGTATTTTGTCAACCATGATGATGTGGTCAACAAGGAAAGCTCGATCAAAAAGAACAACTGGTTGTTTAGTGGAAGTACAACCTTTCTTGCGATGGCCACTCGTTTGGAAATAGTGACCTGAACGAACTTTTCGACTTGAGACATGATGTTCAGATGTCTGTATCGTGGCGCGAAGGATCGAAGCTTAGGACGAAATGACCTTCACAGTTGAAAAGTTTATGAAACTCCTTTGGATTGTTGACCAGGTACAGGATTGAATCGACGAGCTGGTTGTGCTCGGTGTACTCGGTCTTGTATCTCTTAGTGATCGCGTTATTAAGAGAAAATTCAATATGTACATTATTTAAAGGGGCTGTGACATCCCTACAATGTGATGTACAATATTCCTCGACGTGGTCGGAGTTTCGGAGGTCCCGTCTGCCCATTTTTGTTACTGTCCGGATAGGGTCTGGTACGACGTATATGTACGGACCAGCCTGAAGCAAAAACTTGCCGCAGAAGTAAGGGTACTCAAGCGTGGCCAAAGTTTTCGCTTCGAAGTTGAAAAGGTCGGCGAAGATGCCTGCGGTGTCGTACGAGATGTTATGGCCGAAGATCAGATGATCGTCGCCTGCGTAGACTCCGCATACTATGTCCTTTGGGTTGTAAATTGCAACACATGCGGCCTGGTTAATGATGGTGTTTCCCAGGAATGCCACTATTAATTTTTGATCTGGGTTTTCTACTTCTACCTTGTTTGTTACATTTGTCATATAAATTTTAAATTTTTGAAATACTATTTGTATTATCTATTTTCATATATGTTGTTTTTAAATTTGTTTTTTTCTTTTTTTAATTTAAAGTTTTAGTTAGTATAAATGGGAAACAATTTTTGTAATATTCATTAATTAACATATTTTTCCTGCCTATTTTACAGAACTGATTTGATTAACTTCTTAGAAGTTAATATGAACCTAAAGCTATATACATAGAATGGAAAAGCACTGGCCATGATGGCCAAGATGAAACCAAAAAATGTAAGGCTGATAGCCACTCCGATTGCAAGGCAGAATTTGGGCGATCCGCCGGATGTCACATCGTCTCTCAGCTCCTGGATGATGTGTAGGTGGTGCTCATCCATCCGTAGGCTTAGCACATGATCGTGTACCGTGATCAGCGTTGTTCTGATTTAAATACTTAGTATTGCTTATTGCTGTGTGTTTATCATGGGCCCGTCGTCTACAATGACAATGACTATCGGACTAAAATATTTGAATATCTGATATTCCCATTGAACTAACTATAGGGACTTCTGTGAGCTGTTCGGTAAAAATTTACTTCAAATCATTGTGATCAAAAATTGTTGAGTTTGTTATATTTGACTTGGCAAGCGTGACAGTGAGCATACGGCTTTGTATTTCTGCAATCAACATTCTGTATCTTACTAGCAGTTTTTCATACAAATGCGAAGTGTCTACCGAAATTCCCTTTTTTCCTTAAGTATTTTATTAACTGTATCTATTGTTTGATCGTATAAGCTGAGCTTCGGTTATCTTTATTCTTTCGGGGTCTAAAACGTCCGTAGTACCTGCCACAATTTTCAATGCCGTTCCCACGAAATAGAAGCTTCTTGCTATCCTACAGTGTATCATTAACTCGGACAATACATTTTTGAGATGATCTATATCTACTTCTAACAATGTTCGCATATGCGACTGTTGGAATATTTCGGCCATTTTTAAAGTATCGTCTACAATGCTCGTTAAGTCAGTTAAGTTAGTCAAATGTCTGACATAGCTGCGTTGCTCCGATTCTAAAATGTTACCATCTAATGTGGGAATATGGTTCGCATTAGAGAAGTCGGTGATACGCGCATTATTCTGGGCGCGCGAGTTGCTTGAGAAGTTCGTGCAAAGTTCGCAAGCTAACTTAATTGTTAACTTACATAACTCCATAGAACATTACGTTATTTCTCAAAAAAGGGAGGTGTAGTATGCATACCCAACAAGTAAATGATATTTGTGACACTTTGTTGCAATATACATAAATAAATATATATAGAGCACATTAATTACCACTGTAAATACTTTTAAGCAACACCTGTAAATATCTAGATGAAGGCCACTATGGAGCCATGCTATAATTTAAGTTAGGCTCTAAGTTTATAACCCAAACCAAACTATTAATAATAATAATAAAAATGTATAAAGCAACCACACATAAATACATAAACATTCCAGCAGACTTGAAACTCGATCAGCCACTAATAAGCAGGCCGATAGAGGCGCGTGGGAAATGCTGAGCATGCACTTGTATATGTATATCTTATGTTTATGGCTTCTGCATAAACGTATGTACAAAACACATAAGATAAGAACATTATATATTTAGCTTAAGTCCTTTTCATATATCAAAGAGTGTATCAGAATAAATCGAGAAGCAAAGCGGAGCAGTCGCTCCACTAAAGAAAACGAATTCATTTGACTAATTTCAGCGTGTTGTGAGTTCTTCGCCCCATGCTGTTGAATTTGTACTAATTCATTTTAATTTAAAAATATTACAAGTTCGACAGAATTGAAACAAAAATGCATGCCATTTTCAAATTTCTAGGTAGAGCTCTAGCTTTAAGAACAGACCAAGAAACGGTTCCTTTTTTTAAAAACACTCAAATCGTGACGCGACCCTTTTCTTTAATCAGAAGGCTGCCACGTATTAAAACAATCGGTGACTCTTTTCCTGGGAACCAAGGCTGCCACAATTTTCAATCTTTTTCTGAACGATTTAGTACAGCTCTATTATATGTAGAGGTAGGTGGAGAAACATTGAAGTTTGATCCCATCGATGTTTGCGATTTAAAAAAAAAACAAACAGAAGAAAATACGACTATAAAATTATACATTTTCAGTGTCAAGGTTCTTGGCAAATTTGGGACAAAGCTGCAATATTTTTGTAAAATTTTTAAATAAATTTAAATAATTCAATAAAAGTACGATTTAACAACCAAAAGCTTATACTTTTTGTAAAATAATGAAGTTCGTTTTAAAATTCCATTGAACCCTTTGCGTGGTAAAGTTTGGTAAGAGATTCTAAAAAATTCCATTTTAAAAACCCACAAAAAATAACACAAATAACTGTGCAAATTTCAAAGTTCTAGCTTCAAAATAAAGTAAAAACCTCAAATAATTTTTTAAAACGAGTTAAATATGGAAATTGAGTATCCGTGTGGCCGATGGCTGCCACCGTGTTTTGGGAGACAAGGATGCCACACGGTGCTTAATGCTTTAGAGGTGTGTGTCTCCATCGATGTTTGCTTGAATCCATAAAAAATTTTTGTAAACGGTTTTCAAAGCTATGTAATCAGTGCTTATCTGTAAAATAGATTGTTGTTAAACATATTTCTCATAATATTTTAAAATTCTTATATTTCAATATTACATGGTAGTAATTATCGGGATTGTTTATTTTTTGTTGTATATAAAAACATTCGATAGTGGCCTATCAAACATCGATGGTTCCGATGTTTTGCAAATATCGATGATATCGATGTTTTACTCGAAGTTTCTCCATCTCTACTCTAATAATTGTAGAAGTACGCGATCGCAATGCAATTACACATAATATTTGCATACCATGAGTGGACCAACCCAAGAACAGCATAACCGTAACCGAAACCGTAACCACAATATCCACAAGCGCAAAGGAAATGTCGCAAGCAGAAGCAACAGGTGTGCCACCAGTTTGGAGCTGCGACTCGCACAGACGCAGCCATTATCAACAACGCGAGCATAAACAACAACAACAATTGCAGCTGTCAACACTGTTGACGGAGCTGCGACGTGCCACAAATCATTGGTTCCAGACCAAAGGCGATGATAGCTTTCAGCTGCTGGTGCAGACGTGTGTGCAAATTCTACAGCACGGTCTATTGCAGCCTGCCACAAGCGGTGCAACGCTGGTAAGTGACTGACGCCCTAAACTAACAAATGCAATAATGCGGCTAAACGTCATGACCTTTTTCATTACATGGATTACATTTTTCGGTTACATGAATCACACACACACATGCACACATTTGAATATACAATTAGTCAAGTAATCGTTGGGTTAAAATAAAAAACATATAAATATTAGGGGTATTCCTTAAACAGAAAGACGTGCCATTCGAACGCCTATAAAGGTAACGCCACTAGAAACGTCCCTTTTGAAAACAGTCCTGTGTACTTTGAGACAGATTGTGTATATTCATGAGCAGTATCAACAGCCTATTTCATATAGCTGTCATAGAAATCAAGTTTTAGTACGAAAAACTTTTTTGTTGTTTGAGTTATCTCAACCAATCTAACAGAATATGCATCTGAGATGGTCCTTTACATCCTTGCCAAATTTCTTCACATTGAAAGACCATGTCATATAGCTGCCTTAGGAAAAATTAGTCCAAAATATAGTGCAGTGTTTGGGATAAATGCATATATGTGGATATAGAGGCTATCTAAAGGGTTGCGCATAGGGTACTCTACAGTCGAGAACACTCAACTGTTGGGGGCGGAGCCCCCTTGCCTATTCACAATTTCAGGCTGACAACTGTTTCACAAAATTTTCTTCAAATTAGTAAGGGTATTCCGGAAGCATAAAAAAATTTACCTCACTATTAGTAAATTTTTTTATCAGTTGATTAGATTTTGATTTCTTGAATTTTTGTCTAATAATAGTTTGCTAGCAGAATAGTAGCTTTTGAACTTAACCATTTATTTATATTTAAACATTATTAGCTCCTTTTTAATTTCATGCTTCAGCTTAAATTTCTCTAGCCCCTTTCTATCTCCCAAATCCATCTGAGGCTTTTTGTGTACCTATAAAAATTGTTCTGCATTTAATAAATAATTATTTTATTATTTAAACTTGAAATGAAGATAATTAACAACGCTATCCTTATTAAAGTCAAAACAAAATCTAAGCAAAATTCAAGTAAGCCCAAGTAATTTTCATTGAATATAATATTATCAAATCAATCTTTAACAAGATTTTCCTAACTTATCCGGGCCACACTACTTGTATGTAACAGATCCACGAAGAAACAAATCTAATATAGATTTGCCTAAACGTAACCTACACCTGTTTTAAATCCGTTTCAGCAATACCCTTTTTTATTTTAACAAGAAAAACCTTTTATTGTTATTTTTCTTTTTTCCCTTATTTTATTTTAAGGAAAGAAAATATTTTTTATTTTTCTCATGATTCTCCAAAGAGCAATAGTATTTTTTATTATTATGTTTTAAAGTTTATAAAGCACAAAATTGAACTAAAAATCTAAACAGTTTTATTACAGTATTTTAATTTTAATGATTTAAAACAAGAAAATGCACAATCTGCGTGTTTAGAAATAGAAACAACAGAAATTGTCATACTAAACCTTAATTTTTGACCGATTGTTCCTAGGGCAGCTATATGATATAGTGAAATAATTTGAATCAATTTCGTCAGGATATATTAGACAAAAGAAAATCCATAAATGTGAGTTTTGGGTGGGATAAAAAACAAAAAAGTTTTTATACTGAAGTCTGATTTTCAACCGATCGATCTATGCAGACATCTAGAATTGGAAAAAAAAAATTAACCTGTACAGGATATCCAGAAACCTACATATAAAATTTAAGCTCTTTTAGTCTCGGAGATAGATGCGTTCATAGAGAACGATGGACAGACTGACAGAGATTAATCGACTCGGCTTATCAGGTATATATATACTTTATAAAGTCTGCCACGCCTCCTTTGCAAAATAATTACACCCTTTATGTCCAATTTTAATGTGCTCCAGGGTACACAAAACCAATATTTGAACTGTTTTCTCCGTTGAAACAGCTTGCGATTATACAATTTTTTGTATTTCTCACTCGCTCTCTCTTTCACTCAACAGCGTTTGATAGAGGATTTCGAATTTCTGCGTCTCACGGAGCTGCAACAGGCGTTGCAACTTCATCCGCTTGGTGGCACATCGAGAGATCGCAGACTTGGCACTGCGCAGTTCCTGCAACAATGGGTGGCAAGTTGTTTGCATTCACGCTGTCTGTCGCGTTGCATCCAGTCGCTGGTGGCGGACAAGGAACTGCTCGACACATACTATCAACAGGATATGGCATATTTGCGGCATAGCGGACATGCAACAGCGCTGTTCGTCTGCCTCACGGCCATACAATTGGATCAGAGCAGTCTGCTCAGCCAACTGGAGCCGGTACATAAGCGAAGCCATCGACGCACCTGCTCGCAGCCCAATTTCAGCCAGGTGATGACGCAACGTTTGCATGTAGTGCATGAGGAGGAGCACTGGCCATGCCGTCCACAGCAGCAGCGTAACCTGTTGCGGCGTAGCAAGAGTCTGCCCAGTCTTTACCAAAGCAACGTCAGCATGGATGCAGCAGGTGTTGGAGCAACGTCTGTGTCGCGCCCACGTTGTCAGACCTACAACAGTCCGCTTGCCCGTTGGGGTAGGAATGAATTGCCGCCGTTGAGCGGCTCCAGCATCAGCACGGCGAGCAGTTGCAGTCAAGTGTCGCCGGCTCCACGACGCATCCAGTTGATCAACTGCGATGACATTAAGATCTGGACGGATCAAACGAGCAGCAGCAGCAACAACAATACGACGCCGACAATAAGTCCCGCTACTAATTCAAAGAGGATGCAGTGCGTCAAGCGTGCCAGTCCGCTCAACAGTTTTCTGGGCAATCTCTTTGGCTCGCCTCCGTTATATACAAGCTGGTACAATCGCAATCTGGGCCAGGACGACGGAGCGACCAGTGTGCTAGACAATTTTCTGCCCGTCAATGGACGCAAGCTGGACAAACGACATCAGCCGTCTTTGTTTGAAGGTGTCAGCATGTTGGACTATAACAACTGTGAAGCTGAGACAGAGGCAACGCCAACGACAGCACCACTCGACATTGTGGGCAGCCAGGTGATGAGCCAGGAGCACAATAGCGCCAGCTGCAGCAGCACCACGCCATGCAGCCTGAGCAGCGACAGCAACTCCAACAAGATGGACAGTCAAAGTCTGGCTGCATTTCTACAAATGTCACGTTATACTCACAACAACACGGAGCTGGAGAAGGAGAATGCACATTTTCGCATTTCGGAGGCGTGCATCACGGCCATTGAACATGTCAAGTGGAGCAGACGTCGTCAACAGCCGGCGAGAGCAGACGCTGGAGCAGTAGCTGAAGCTGTAGCTGTTGTCCAAACGGATGGCGATGCCTTGCTCATTCCATATGTCGAGCAGCACAATGTCAATAGTAATAATAACAGCGCCGAGGCCGTGGGTTTGCAACTGATTTCCCGCTTCAAGGATCAACAGTTGCCAAAGCTGGCGGATCTCAAGTGGCTTGTCTCGGAGCAGGATACGCCACAGCAGCTGCTGCCAATGCCCAAGCTGCAGCAGGAGCAACAACAGCAGCTGCTGCATGAGGAGGAACTGCAGCAAGCGAGCTTGCAACGCGGCACACGCACCTGGGCACCGCCACGTCAACAGATTATATTCACGGAGCATCCCCCGCCAAATCGTTCCCAGCTGCTGACACGTCAGCATTATCGTTGCGCCGGCTGCGGGATGCATGTGACGCGACAACTGCAACAGCACTTTCGGTACTGCAACTATTTGGGCAAATATCTATGCACGGGCTGCCATCGCAATCAATTGTCGGCCATTCCCGCCAAGATTCTGCAGTCCTGGGATTTTCGTTGTTATGCGGTCAGCTCATTTGCCTATCGCCTCATCGAACAAATGTATACGTTTCCGCTCTTTCATGTCCCAGATCTCAATGCTCAGCTGTATGCAAAGCAAAGTGTTTTGGCCAAGGAGCGTAGACGTCGTCAGCAGTTGAAATATGTACGGGATTTCATTGCCGCCTGTCGCTTTGCCACCAGGTGAGTGCAACTTTCACAACTGGACAGAGAGACAGACAGTAATTGATATTGTTTAACTCCATCTGCACAGGGAGCAGGCGCTCTTCAATGCGGTGCCGGCGCATATAACCAACGACCCGGATATGTGGTCCATGTGTGACTTTGTCGATGTGCAAAACAATAGCATGCGACGTTCCATTGAAGACTTAATTGCACTGAGCGAACAGCATGTGAACAACTGTGTGGTAAGTCTCACGATCCTATTCGTCTCAGTGATCAATCAATTCATACTCTTCATCTACAGCTGTGCACGGGACGCGCCTTTGTCTGTGAATATTGCAAGAGTCCCAAGCTCATTTATCGTTGGCAACGCAAGGTTCAACGTTGTGGTCAGTGTGGTGCCTGCTCCCATTACAATTGCTGGAAGGCCAATTCAAGTGGCATTTGTCAACGTTGTCATCGCATGCAGGGAAGGCTGAATCAAAGATCTGATCCATCTGCTCCTCCTGCTCTATGGAATTCCAGCCACAACAGCATGGGAAGCTAGCGATAGCGATAACGAAATATCTATTAATTTCCATATGTATATTGTATATAACCTGTAAATTACCAAATTTGTTAGCACATGATGCGAATGATGATGACCCATGTTGATTTTATATATTATACAAATATTTATTTTATTATATCAAATGAAAATTGTTTACTTTTTGTATGCTGTTATAAATGAACAAGTGGGTTGTTCGCAATCAGTAAACTTATCGACCGACCGGCGCAATCTGTCGACCGTTCGGAACTAAAAACCCATCATAGGGCACAATAATAAAAAATTAATAAACTGGAAAAAACAGTTGTATAATTTAGGAATAAATTATATTTGGATAAAATATAGAAGAAGCTCATTTTAATAAAAGCGGCGAGTTCTTCACCCCTCTGGAGAAGGCTTCGTATTAACTTAATATTTAAAATAAGAAATTTGATAAAATTCTACCAAAGATGCATGAAAATTTTGAGAAAATTCTAAAAATAAACATTCTTTCAAAAGTGACCTTATATGAATATAATCCTTTTCTGGGAACCACGGCGACCAAGGATTTCAAAAACTGTGGCGCCACCTTTTGTCTGCTTTGCAAAATTAAATACGTCATCTAAATGGCAGCACTGGCCAGCACATACCATACATCGACTCAAAAGAGCGAACAAACGAACTAAACATCCGAGCAATCTTAGGGATTAGTTCTTTCATTCACTAAAGTGAATAGTTCAGTCGAACTTAATCTGAATGATTCGTTCGATAAACTCATGCTATTCTTTTTTGGCGTAGCAGTGTCAAAGACTGCTGGTTTAAGTTTTGCAGTGCCATTTTGAGCAGCGTAGTAACATTTGCTTGTTAAATTAAAGTTAAATTTTTTGCACCTTTCCTTTAATGAATCGAAAACGCAAATTGCAGTGCCGAGTAAAATACGTCACAAGTGTTGTTCATATAAATTAAACAGCTTTGACAAAATTTATGTTTTTGACTTTATTTTTTAATAACCAACAACCAAAAAAGAAAAGCGTCGTGCAACACACACCGCAAATGAAGAGAACGCCAGAAATTAAAGTGTAGGTTGGAAAGAAAAATAAGAAAATTTGCAAGTATTTTTTTCTTGACTGTTGGCGCTTGCGTTCAAGTGCGAGCCTCACAGCAGCTGCCTGTCATCAACTAGCTTGCGGCCCGAAGCCCAAATACACCAAATATAACCATTTTAACAGTTTTAAAGGTAAGCTGAACTAAGAAAAAGTGATAATCATTGCATTTGTGTGTGAAATGCCAGCCCGATGACAAGCGGTGGTAAATGTGTAAAAACGATGTGCTTGATGCGTGCGTGCGTGCAAATGTGTTTATATACATATGTATATGTTCATATACACATATGTATGTATTAATATTTATATGTGTGTGTTGTTGGGACAAAGCGATGCGGCGCATTTCATTTTAACGTGAGCAAATATCTATGTACATAGGAAAAAGTATGAAATTGCATAAAAAACTTATAAGAAAAAAAGATATGACAGTTGCAGATTGATGTATGTGTATATGTATGGGTGTATGTACAAATGTAGGTACGCACGTACATATAAAATGCGTGCAGAGTAAAAATTTGCAAGCTTGTGACCAGCACATGCATACATGTGTACATATGTATGTACATACAGTGTGGCAAGTAAGTGTTTTGACAAAATTCAAAATACTCATATTTCATGTTGCTACAAACAATTCGTATTCATTGTTTTTTTTATTTTATTAAATACAATTGCGACTTTTTTGTCAAAGTATTTACTTGATTAACTAACTGTGTGTTTTGCTGGCATGCGTTTGTGTACATATGTATGTTTATTTATCGATGTTTCTCCTCCTGTTACCCATTTTCCATTTGATTTTTAGACAACCAAGGCGGCTGCTGCAACATAAAGCGCAACGCAATCGAAATCAAATGTCAGCACGATAACAAATTAGAAAAAAAAAACAAATCCCAAGAGAAAGAGAGAGAGAGAGAGAAAGAAAGAAAAAAGTAACAAAAACAATAAAGTACTCATAATAATAATAATAATAAAGCAACTTGGGGAAAACGAAACGAGAAAATAAACAATAAGAACGGCGGAAGCAGGATAAGCAGAAAAAGCAGCGGCAACGTTTGCGGTAGCTGATTGAGAGCAACATTCAAGGGCCAAATAAGATGGACATTGAAACAGATCAGTCTATCGAAGCTATGGACACCCAGGATACCCAAGAGGTCGAAATAATCACAAGCGACCTACAACAGCAGCAGCAACAACAACAACAGACAAACTCGCCGCCACAATTGCCCAAATTTAAGAATTTAATACATCCACAGTTGCAGCAACAACAGCAACAACAACAACAACAACAACAGCAGCAGCAACAACAGCAACTGCCCAGTGAGAACGGTAACGTGCCACCACAACAATTGTTGGCCGAAAGCAGCTCCACGTCTTTTGGTAACGAGCAAGAGATGCCAATGGACGACGAGACAAAGGAGGATCAATTCCGTTCGGAAACGGTTTTCTCCTATACCGTTGAGAATGTTGGCCAAATAAAGCAACAACATCTTTCGCAGCCAGTGTATGTTCGCATGCTGCCATGGAAGATAATGGTCATACCGAATGATCGTGCATTGGGCTTCTTTCTGCAATGCAATGGTGAGAATGATTCACCCACCTGGTCGTGCAATGCCATTGCTGAATTGCGTCTCAAATGCCATAAGCCGGATGCGCCGCCATTTACGCGCGCCAAAATCAAGCATTTATTCTACTCGAAGGAGAACGATTATGGTTATTCAAATTTCATAACCTGGCAGGAGCTGCAGGATCCGGACAAATATTATGTACACAATGGCAGCATTACACTCGAAGTGCATGTTATTGCCGATGCTCCGCATGGCGTTCTATGGGATTCCAAGAAGCATACCGGATACGTTGGCTTGAAAAATCAAGGTGCCACATGCTACATGAATTCGTTGCTGCAAACATTGTATTTTACAAACTCATTGCGCTTGGCCGTTTACCGTATACCAACTGAGGCAGATGATAGCACCAAATCGGTGGGTTTATCCCTGCAGCGCGTCTTCCATGAGCTGCAGTTCGGTGATCGTCCCGTTGGCACCAAGAAGTTAACTAAATCATTTGGCTGGGAGACTCTTGACTCGTTCATGCAACACGATGTCCAGGAGTTTCTGCGTGTCCTACTCGACAAATTAGAATCGAAAATGAAGGGCACCTGCCTTGAGGGCACCATTCCGGGTCTTTTCGAGGGCAAAATGTCGTCCTACATCAAATGCAAGAATGTCGATTATAATAGCACACGCTACGAGACCTTCTATGATATTCAGCTAAATATCAAAGACAAGAAGAACATCTACGACTCGTTCCAGGACTATGTTGCCTCGGAGACACTCGAAGGTGACAACAAATACGATGCCGGTATCCATGGTCTTCAGGTAAATTAGAAAATTCTTATATATCAATTTTTGTTTCTTGTCACCCAAACAATCGATATGTAATGTGGAAATATGCTCATTTCATTGCTTAAAATACATCACCTGTTTAGTCCAATTGGAGGCTCTTCGCAAAAACAAGAAGTTGGAAAACATCAAAGATTCGAACATTAAAAATTTCAATTTAGTCTTTGCATCGAACATTTAGTGCAACTAACAAGGGAAAATAAAAAATTTAATTTTTAACTTTTTTTTGTTCTTTTTTTCCCCCAATTTCCACGACAGTGTTGTCTCTTATCAGTTGAAGGTTAAACTAAGAGGAATAATACATATGGGCATTTTAAAGGAAAAAAATCAATAAATTTCACATCTTGTAATATTCTCTTCCAGAAACATATTTAGTTACTTAAATTATTACGCTTATTTATTACTCAAGATTAACTCACTAGGATGAGTATCCTGAATGCACATTTAAATAAATTTATTTTTTCTTTATTTTTGCCTGTTTTTATTTTAAATTCACCAATATGGATATTTGGTATTCCAGCAATTGTTTCACTGAATCTCCTTGCAGCATTAAAAAGCTTATCAAAATGAAAGGAAACAATTAGCACAGATAAAATATATTGATTTATACAAACATCAATTCTGATTAGAATCTTAGAGAAATTGAAAATTAATCGAAGAAAGGTTTTTAAATTATTTCAAATCATATAAGAAAGATTCATCAAAGTAAATCTATGTGTTTCCAATTCCAATTTGAAACGTTGTTCCATGAAAATCCAATGTTATCATAGAAAACAAAGAGCAAAAAACAAACACGATTTATATGTATTAAATTAAATGAATTTTTTATTTGTTTTACAGGAGGCGAGCAAGGGCGTCATATTCACATCATTCCCGCCAGTGCTGCATTTGCATTTGATGCGTTTCCAATACGATCCAATTACAGATAGTTCGATCAAGTATAACGATCGCTTTGAGTTCTATGAGCACATCAATCTCGATAATTATCTGGCGGAGCCTGAGAAGACACCAGCCGATTATGTACTCCATGCCGTGCTCGTGCACTCGGGTGACAATCATGGCGGTCATTATGTGGTCTTTATTAATCCCAAGGCTGATGGACGCTGGTTTAAATTTGATGACGATGTGGTGTCCAGTTGCCGTAAACAAGAGGCAATCGAGCAAAATTATGGCGGCATGGATGATGAGATCTCGTTTCATGCCAAATGCAGTAATGCCTATATGCTAGTTTATATACGCAAATCGGAGCTAGATCGCGTCCTTGGCGATATACCTGAAAATGAGATATCCAGCGATCTTGTGGAGCGTCTCGATTTAGAGAAACGCATCGAAATGGCACGTCGCAAGGAGCGCAGTGAGGCGAATCTCTATGTACCGATCCATGTCATACTCGAGGAATACTTTGAGTCACAACAAAAGCGTCGTCTCTTCGATTTGGAAAAGACACACCAGCGTCCGTTTAAGCTAAAGCAAAATCAAACCGTTAATGAGATGGTCGAGATGCTAGTGAAGGCGTTTGGTGTGCCACGCGATCGAATGCGCATGTGGAACATGTGCACGGCCCAAACTCAAAAGTTCCTGCACTTTGATTTCGAGGCAGAGGCCACAAGGACCATCGAACAGATACCCACATCGCAAAAGCCATGGGTGATCTTTCTGGAGCTGGCACCGCCCGATAGCACCGTGCCCCTGTCACCGTTCAATCCCAAAACCGATGTGCTGCTCTTCCTCAAGTATTACGATCCGCGCAACAAACGCCTCAATTATATCGGTTGCACACAGCAGCCACTTTCGCGCCGCCTCTCTGAGCTGGTGCCAGAGATTAATCGAAAGCTTGGCTTCGAACCGGACACCGAACTGACCGTATTCGATGAGTATGCTGAAAAGAAAATACCCAATATTAATGAGCCAATCGAGAACGTCCTCTACATGCCGCAGGATCATTTGCAGGGTCCGATATTAATCTTTGAGCGCGAGAATGTTGATGTTAAACTGGACTTACCCACCGTTGAGGATTACTTTTTGGATCTTGTCTATCGCATCGAGATCATTTTCAGTGACAAATGTAATCCCAATGAGCCCGACTTTACCCTCGAGCTATCAAATCGCTATAACTATGATCAGTTGACAAATGCCGTCGCCGAGCGACTCAACACAGATCCACAAAAGCTCCAGTTCTTTATGTGCATCAGCAACTACAAGGAGACCGCTGGCAATGCTGTGCCCTACACCTACAAGGTGTGTATACTCCTGCTTACAGCACAGCAAATAATTCTTAATTAATATCCGAATTGTTATAGCCAAGTCCGTCTGTTTGCATTTAATCTAGTATCTCAATTTTAAAGCTACGTTAAAACTTAGGAGAACTTAGAATTTTACTAAAATCGGATGAGCTGATGGATTGTAAATTGAATTTGCTTATGTATATTTTATATCATTGAACATTTCCCTAAATTGCCAAAGCTAAAGAAAATACGAACTGTATGAAAGTAAAACATACAAATGCAAAGGAATTGTTGAGAGTGAATGATCTAAAATCGAAAATAATCTGAATTCAATTAAGAAGTAATATTGAAATAATTATAATTTGTTCTTTAACAGGGTACCATTAAGGATCTCTTGTCATATACAAAACAGAGCACGCCAAAGCGTATTTTCTATCAGCGACTATCGTTAAGCATACACGAGCTGGATAACAAGAAGCTGTTTAAGTGCATTTGGGTATCCAATGACCTGAAGGAGGAGAAGGAGCTGGTGCTATATCCGAATAAGAATGATACAGTCAAGGGTCTGCTGGATGAGGCGGCTAAAACGATAACTTTTGCGGAAAATAGCCGCAAGAAGCTTCGTCTCATGAAAGTGGGCAATCACAAGATTACGGCCGTATGCAAGGATGAGACCCTCTTGGAGGCATTGATCAAGACAAATGAATCGATAACAACAACACAGGGTACACAGAAAATTTATCGCATCGAGGAGGTTTCCGTCGAGGAGACACAGCTGGCCGAGAACGAGCTTCTCATCGCAGTGGCACATTTCAGCAAAGAATTGTACAATTCATTTGGAGTGCCGTTCCTGACAAAAGCGCGACATGGCGAACCATACGGTGCGCTCAAGCAGCGCATACAGAAGCGTCTCAATGTCCCAGACAAGGAATGGGAGAATTATAAGTTTGCTGTCATCACAATGGGGCATACCATGGATGTGAATGATAATACACCCATCGATCTGGAGGTTTATCGCACTTGGACTAGCGGACAGTTGCCGTTCTTTGGGCTCGATCACATTAACAAGTCGCGCAAACGCAGCTCATTAAATTTCTCCGAGAAGGCAATCAAAATCTACAATTAATCAAAAAAGCTATATAGAAGGAAAGAAAGAACAAGAACCACTAACAAACAAACAGCAACTACAAACAAGACAAACAACCATATTTACAACCACAAAAACTGCAACAAACAAAATAATAATTAAATTGATATATTTATAATATATTCAACTTGAATTGTACTGTGTATATGTGTATGTGTCAGTGTTTGTGTCTCGGTACCCATCTTAACTCTTAACGATTGCGGGCGAGACGTGGCATGGTGTGCGTGGCAAGTGGCAAGAGCAGCGTTCAAAGGTGATACCCGCAATTATTGTGACAACAGCAAGCTTCCGAAACGTCAACAACAGCAACAATAACAACTTCCACATCATCGCCTGAAAACAATAATAATAACAAGTCAACAAATTTAAAAATTACATCAATTTCTCAGTTTCTCTTTTTCTTCTATTTTTTCTTATTAAATACATTTTAATATTTAATTTTTGTAATATTATATACATATTTCAATTTTCTTGGTTATTATTAAGCTGCGCTGCTTTAGTTTGTAATTTCGTTGCATCTTAATAAGTGAGTTCTACTTAAAAAGAAATTGTTATTAAAGTTGAGATCCCCAATTAAATTGACTTAACCAGCCACCACCACCACCAACAACAACACCTTCCAACTGCTTCCTATTTTCATCAGGATCACAATAACAACCAAAAAGGTAGCTGCAACGCCTCTCCCATCTAAAAATTGAGGAAGATTAGAAGGCACAGTCTAGAAGCCAACATCAAAGTTCTCTCTCTTAAATATAAATATTAACAATACTATATAGTATGGATATTCCCGTGAACTAGCGACAGTCTTGATAAATTTCTCAACAAAATATAAGTAAACGCATTCATTTGTAATAAATTTTTGAAATGTTCGAGCCAAAAGAGAGTTGTTAGAGCTAAGGAATGTCCTCTTTAAATATTTGGACCTCTGCAAAAAACATAAATATATAGAATTGATTTAAATATAATTTCAATTTAAGATTTAGACTCTTTGTGTGTATGCATGTGTGAGACTATTTGAAAGAGTCTCAGTGTGTTTTTTTTTTATTATATAATTATTTTGTAAACAATGGCAAGAAAAGAAGAAAAAAAAGGAGCGCAAAACAAAAAGAAACTTACTCGGTTTTGGCATACTGTAAATACGCGTTGCAAGTTGCAAGTGTGCCACCAATTGTAGCAGACATACGCATATACATACAACACATCAGTTAATAATATAACATATAAACAAGCAAAAAAAAAAGGAAAGCAGGAACACAAAAGAAAACAAATAAATGAAAAAATAAACTCCAATAACTCCTAGAGTTGTCCCTAGCGATGTTTAAGGATAGCTCGAACGAGACAGTGAGAGAGAGATAGCGAGACGATGTTGCCGTTGATACACCATGTAGAAAGAGAGGTAGAGAAGGAGATATATATTACATAAATATTAATATATTCTTAGATGTTAAATGATACAAACAAACAAAAAAAAAAAACTACCTAAAATGCAACAAAAATAAGGAACGCAGAACTTTATGTTAAAAAAAAACAGAAATTAAATTAAAAAAGAACGAAAACAGAAAAAGATTTGTTTCAAACAACAATTATTTGTGATTTTAATACATGAAATGATATAATGATAATGCTAATAATAAAGTTAATGCAGAAATGACTACTTATAATAAATACTAATTAATAATATTAATCATAAAATACAAAAAATAAAGGAAAACAAAACACATTTAAATTAACACTTAGTGCTTTTACTTTGTTAACTTTAGCAAAAAGAATGGTAAATCAAATACAAATTTCAAAGACAAAGAGAAAGCAAATAAAACAGGAAATATTTTATCACTACATAAAATATATATACGGAATATGCTGTTATTTATGCAGAAAATAATTAAAATTATTTGTGAAAACAAAAAATAAAATACCAACAACTTAAACAAAAGTATTTTCAAGTATGGGGCTGCAAAAATCATTTGGAAATTCTTTTTGTAGCTCTCCCAGTGTGGTATTTAAAGAAAACCCATTAAGATTTCTGCAAAGTGGCTTTTCCTTCATGTTCATATTATTATGAAAAGAAAAAAATTGTGATTGTAATTTATTTGTAGATTGTATTAAACTATAAGCATACAATTAGGTAGTCTCTTAGAATTTACGACGCTTGAGCAGCTCTGGCCGCCAGTTAACCGGATGTGACTCCTCGTTGGCCTCGTCATCCTCCTTGTACACCTTGATAGTTTTATCCGCCTCGGCTGTGATGAGACGTGTGCCAGATTGATCGAAGCACATGGCAAATATGCCCGCTTCGCTGTCCATGGATCCGGGCTGGACGGGTGCCTGGAAGCGTTGGAAATTGTAGCCGGTACGCCAATCCCAGAAAAACATGGTGCCATTGTCGCCGCCAGAAACCAGGACACCATCCGTATTGGCCGCCATGCAGTTGACAATAGCCGTGTGACCAGAAATGTTTTGCACAAAATTGCCCTCGGGACATCGCCATTGTTTGATGTTGTCGGGCGAAGCGGACGCGAACATGTACAGCGATGGATGCAGGACAATGCTACGCACGGACTTTTTGTGATTTGTGAGCGTGCAAAGACTTTTGCCGGCAGCGAGATCCCACAAACGCACAGTAGAATCATGTGAGCCGGTGATGATCTGTGGCTTGGTAGCCTGAGCCACAACACTGGCCACAGTGTTCGTGTGTCCAGTCAATGTGTGTACATTTGCCTTGGTCCGCATGTCCCAGATGCGTGCGGTCGAGTCACGACCGGAGGTGGCAAGTACATCGATGGTAGGATGCAGTGCGAGAGAGTAAACAGCGGACAGATGTCCATGATAATGACGTATGACCTTGTTGTACTCCAGATCCCAGCACTTCACCTGCCGATCCTCACCGCAACTGAATAGATACGGATGTTTAGCACTGACTGCTACACCGCGTACTGTGCTAACATGGCCGGTAAGCGATAACTTCAATTTACCGCTGGCCAAATCCCAAATCTTAATGACGCGATCTCCTGCCCCAGTGGCAAACCATTCGTTGCCCGGCTCCACAGCTATGCAACGCACCCAGCCCAAATGGCCGGAAATGACACGCGATAGCTTCCATGGAGCATGCCACTTGGGTTTAGGTATGCTGGGTGCTTTCTTTGGTATCAACTGCACATTGCTGGCTCCTCCGCTGCTGTTGCCGGGCATCGAAGCGCGCACCAAAGAGGTGGTACCGTTGAATGGAGTCTTGTCTTTGTCGCGCGAATATCTAACCATAGTGCCACCTTCGGCGGCAGTTGCGCTCAAGTCAGCACCGGACGCAGCCAGACCCGTACTTCCATCCGTAATTGCCAGCGGTCTTTCGGGATCGCCGCTTTGCATTGCGGATAACTTTTTTGCGTCCATTGTTTTGTTGGCGCGGTCCAGCACCAGACCATAAGTGTCTCTTGCTTTGATTGACCGGCGCAATTTCTCTCTGTGATAAAAACGTGATACGTATATAAAACGTATAACAATCTTGAAGCATTGTGTACTTACAGGCGGTCATCAATGTCCGGCAAGTTTCCCTGATTCGATACAAACAGATCATGTGTGCGTTTCAACGAGCGGAATATAAGCGTATGCACGCTATGCTTTTGTACATCTTCCATATTTCTGTGTTTGTGCCACTATCAATATATTGTTTATTTCAACAACAAAAATCTTTAATGTAAACGCGGCTTTCTTGATTTCGCGTAAATTTGACATTCACATTTAGCGACAACACTGATTGCAAGGGCTGCAGACAACGGTAATGGCATGGATGAAAATATCGATTAATATTGATTTGAACCCGAATTTGTAAAATTCAACAAAACTCTACAAAAACTACTTGAAAATTTTCGATATTCAAAAAATATCCTTTTTTAAAAAAATGATCTAAAACTGTCAATTGTCCCTTTTCTGTGAACCACGGCTGCCACATGGTATGCTAAATGAATTACACAAATTTGTTTTATTTTTAAAATAAATTAAATAATTCAATAAAAGTACGATTTAAAAAATTATAAATTTTCTAAAATATTAAAGTTCGTTTTAAAACTCACTTGGTGGACGTTACCCTTCGAGTGGTAAAGTAAGAAATTCTAAAAAAAAAAATTCAAACATCTAGAAAAATATAACAAAAATTCCTGTGAAAGATTCAAAATTCAAGTCTAAAAATTAAGCCAAACCAAATCTATTTTTTTTTAAGTAGTTAAATGCGGTTGATGGCTGCCACCGTTGCCACCCTGTTTTTTCAGCAACAAATATTTGAGTGGTGTTGGGTATGGCTCACAATTTGAGTGCAACAGCTGCTGCTCAATTTAATGTTATCATTTACAAATCTTGATTAATAAAAAAAATACCTTATATCAAAATATCTTTTATATAGCTTTTTTCTAATTTCTTTTTTACCCTTTTCTAGCTTGTCTAAAATTCAGATCTAGCTATTTAAGGCCCTTGCTTGTGCAGTGAATGCAAATGGCAAATAGAAAATCTGCTCTAGTGAAGTCTCCCGCCTAATATGGCCCAATGCGTATAATAACCCAATCAGTACAATCGCATTTTCATTCATTTCTGAAGCAAATATTTGTTTTGTTTGTTTTATTTTTAGTTAGCGGGAACCGGTGATCCTGAAGCTGCATTACTGATGATAGAGATGAGGACGTGGGCGACACAGACGTCGAGGCCGACGAAGCGCTGGCTGCAGCATGCGTATTTTCCTGAGCCGGAGAAGGTCTCGTATTGAAGAACTGTTTGATCTGTAAGTAAACAAATCATAGCAAAATATTCAAATGTAATTGCAAATACTGTTGACATTGTGGGATCTTACAATTCGTTTAATATAGTTGCACGAAGTGTCGTTATCAGAACTGGACACAACATTGTCCACCCGATATGGCGGAGAGACGGTGACTTCGTTTAATATTTGTATATTCTGTCCCTGCCAGGACACTTCATTGTACTGCAAATAGAAAAAGTGTTAACATATTACCAAAAAATATCTAATTGGTAGTATAGCTGCTTACCCCAAGTTGTTTGGCTATCGCTCTATAGAGCTCTTGTGCTTCTGGACTAACGTCGGCATTTTTGGACTTGAGAAAATCTTGCCGTCTCTCTACTGTTTTACGTAGTCGCATTTTAACCTGCAAAACAACAAAATTAATAAATTGTACCGTAATATAAGAATCAAGACTGCAAACTTCCAAAATTGCTTGAAATTTGTCTTGATTTTATAAGACGACAAAATTATTTAAAATAAAGCTTTAATTGAATCAAAAATAAGATTATGAATTTTTAATTTATGATATTTTAGTCCATCATAAATCATGACGCGATAAAAATAGGTATGAGATTTATGTAATTTTTTTTTCTAAACTGAAATAGTAAATAATATTGGAATTTAGGATTATCATCCGCTTCGCATAACCCAAAATAGCCAAACCGAACCGGTTTACAGCCTTGATAAGAATATATGTAGTTTCGACATACCTGTTCCAGGTTGAGCTTTTGCGGATCATCAATAAAGTTGCCATTGCATTCCTTAACCACTTGCACGTTGCTGCAAAGCGATAAATTCATCACATAAACATCACTTAGCTCTTCGGTCATTTTCGAGTGACATTCTGTTGAAGCAAAGGAAAGGAGAAAAGGAAGGCGCCAAGGATATCGATATCGATGTAAGGTTGACCATAAACAATTCAAAAAAGTAATTGAGAAATATTATATAAATAAAAACTATATATATATATATATATATATATATGACAACAAAACAAGATAAAACTTTCTCTTAAACAGCGTGTGGCAACAAGCGGTTCTTGTTATTATTGTGAAAAAAGGATACTCAATATTAGCATTTTTGTGTTATGGTCGAATGCGAGCACCTCTCCCTCGACTTCATCCTTAAAACAGGTCGTGCACAGCACTGTAGAACCGATACTGAAGCAGTCGTTTACTGCATTTACTACGGCGGCGGAGGCAGCGGCCATTTTTAATTGTCACTGCAACTCGAACAACTTCCGATATGATATTGACAACAGGCGATTTATATATATTAAATGTATAATATATATGTATGTGTGTGTATGGTATATGGATCGGAGTATTGCAATTAAAAGCAAATGCAAATATGCTTTCAATATTGTTGTTGTGGCCGCTACTGCTGCTACTGTTGTTGTAGTGATTGACCCTTGTTGTTGCCGATTTGTAATTGTTTACACAACTGATGTTAACGTATTTTGTATATGGTTTGCATGAAAAGTGCACCTAAATCTCTTCTTTTTTTTATGTTTATAACAACATCTGTTTTGCTCTGCTGGCTTCGCTTTTTTGTATATCGTATAGTTGTGATTTTGTTGCACTTCCTTGCCGCGGATTCGCTTTCACATTTACATTCACGTTTCAGAGTCGGTCGGAGTCGCTTTTGCCTGTTTTTCTACTATCGTGTTTCTTTGAGTACGTGCTAGTTTTGCGCTAGTTTCAAGCAATGTTATTGCGTGAGTCGCCCAATGCTATTCGCTCTGCCAGCAGCGCAAGCGGATTATGCCGTTTAAATACGTGTTTAGTTGTTTTATAATTGAGAAGTGTCAAAAAAAATATGCTGCGTACGAAAAATTTATTGGTCAACACACGAAACAACAGCCAAAAAGGAGGGCAGAAAAAGAAATCGCAGTGTTGCATATGCTTAACAGGGTTGCACAACACATGCCAGTAACTGAGCGTGCAATATCGATTTCTTTTTGCTCCGTCGAGTATCGAGACTTTTCTATCGTCGATAATGTCAAAATGTAATAGTTAAAAGTCTTCACATGACTTTTAAACGAGCCTTATTAATTTTTTTAAAGATTTCATACGTGCTTTTTTCTTAGATATTTTAGTGTATTGGTATTGACGGTGGCAGTATAAGCTTATATAATTTCAAGAATGACGGTTTTGTTCATTTAGAAATTTTCAAGAGATAAAACGATATATCGAATGTATTAAGGTTATTAATTTATTATAGATATCGATGGTCATCGATGTACACAAATATCGATGTTCTGCATTACTCTTGTTTACTTTCACAACAAACACACGGCGGCTTCACATTTACCGCCAAAAAGGAAAGAAGCTGCTAAGGGAAACAAACAAATTTACTAATATAGTGTAGTAATAGTTATTTAACAAAATGGTAGATGCCAGTACATTGCAGCAAACGCGCAAACCCAGCGCAGACACATTTCTTCCACTCAGCCGAGTACGTACCATCATGAAGAGCTCCATGGACACCGGCTTGATAACCAATGAAGTGCTCTTCCTAATGACCAAATGCACTGAACTATTTGTTCAGCATTTGGCCCGGGAAGCGTACTCAGCATCGTGTTCGAAGCAAAGTAACGACACGCTCAAATACGAGCATCTATCGCAGCTGGTAAACAAGAGCAAGAATCTGGAGTTTCTGTTGCAAATCGTGCCGGAGAAAATACGTGTACACGAGTTCCAAGAGATGTTGCGCCTGAATCGCACCAGCAACAGCGATGACGATGATGAAAGCGGATCCGAATCGGAATCGGAAGCGGAATGAAGCCATTATACATAATCATATTTGTAGAATTAAGAGTTAATTCGTCAACTATTAATAGGCAAATAAGTTTGTCTCTCAATTAAAATTGTAAAATAATTCATAGGCCATAAGTTTGCAAATGCAAAATATGTGTAGAGTTAAGAATTAAGTGTCAATCTTATTTGAAATCGTAAAATAATTCGTAACTCTAACTCGACTTTGTGTATTAGGTTGAAGTCATAAATTGTATGCATATAAGGTCCAACAAAAATACAAACGGCAAATTCTGCGTATAATGGTGTATAAATCATATCTATGTGACCGTCAACTAGTTCAAGGGCGAAATTGGTTGACATTGCGACTCAAGAGGGTGATAAACGGACGATTCCCACAATGTCAAGTCCCCAAAGCAATTGAGTTTATCAATTATTATAAAACACACACGCATATGTACAACTTTAAAGTATATTTAATTGCACTTTGATATCATATATAGAAACAGAAAAAAAAAACAGTAGAGACATAATTATGATATTCGATTTTTAGATCTTTAGGTTGACGCCGCTATAACCCTTGGCATTGAGACCGGTCACCTTGTAGGTGGTGCCAGCTGGAGCAGGCTGATCGAACTTGGCCGCTGTGGTCACGAACAGTATGTCCAGATTGGGGCCGCCAAAGGCAACCGAAGTGATCTGCTTGGTGGGCAGCTTGATCTCCAAAAGAACTTTGCCAGTGCTGCGAGAAGGGAGCAAAAGAAACAAATTATTGCAATCTTATAAACATATTAATGATTATTAAAGCAGCAAATGCTCAAAATTTTGTAACATTTTCTGTAATTTTTATCATTAAAAAAAATGTAACATTTTTTTATGATTAAAAAATAATTAAATAACGCGATATAAAAAAAAAGCTAAAACTGAATATTTTCTTGATTCCTTTAGATTTAATACAAATATATAAATATAAAAAACTGGAAATCCGAGAATTTTCGTTCCTTTGAATTTAATGTGTTAAATTATGTTTAAAAAATTAATTGTTAAAATGCAATAATTTTGTGTAATTATTTTTTTCCCGAACCTTACGTCTGTTTTTTTAACTTCGTATTTGGATTTGAAGGATTCTAATCTAATTCTAATTAAAATGATTCTACATAAAATTGTGTTTTGCTCACCTTGGATTGACCTTGAAGATGGTGGCGCCATTGAAGGTGGCCACATAGATGTTGCCCTCCGTGTCAATGGTCATGCCATCGGGCAGCAGATGATCCTTGGGGCTCGTCTTGCGCAAGTTGTAGATCACTTTGGGATTGCTGGCGACGCCAGTGTCAAAATTGTAATCATACGACTTGACTTCATAATCGGTGGTATCGATGTAATAAAACTTCTTGGCCTTCTCATCCCAGGCCAGGCCGTTTGAGATGCCAACATCGCTCTTCACCAGCGTCACATTGCCGCCCGCCTCCCATCGGTAGAGTTCGCCGTGACGGTGGACAAACTCATCGCCCACGTAGCGCATGGTGCCGCCAAAGAGACGACCTTGGGGATCGGTCTTGGCATCATTCAAGCGATTCTCCTCAAACTCCGGCTGCACCGCGAACAGAGTACGCACGACTTTCGCTGTTGGCGAGACACCATCCCAATTGACGATGACGGTGCGACGTCCACAGCCGACGGCAAATTCCAGGGGATTGCCCTCGACAGGCAGCACAAAGCTGGCCAAGTTCTCGCCCTCGATCTGTGTCCTGTACACCTTGTTCTGCTTGTAATCGTAGCGCAGCAGAGCGCCCGCCTCCAAGTCCACGTAGTACAGACTCTGCCTGGTCTCGTCCCAATGGGGGCCCTCACCTAGGCCGGCATAGGAATTGGGTAGTGGTTCCACTTTGTACGACATCTGTTAAAAATGCACATAGAAAACGAAAACAATCAAGTTTGAGTTTTAGAGAGTCGAGAGAGCCCAAGTTGAATATTCTACATTGATGGTTCGATCCAAAACTTGAGGCTTCAACATTGCTCTTGGAATTTATTATTTTGATCCTATTATTATTTCTATCCTACGCTTTTCATGCAATTTATTAGTTTTCTCAAAACCCTTGAATGTAAAGGCCTTTCGAGAGCCAAATATTCTTAGTCAAATATAAAAAAATAAAAACATACTTAATTTTTATCAGTGCATAAAAATCGAAAATTATTTGAGCTTCATTAAACCATTCATATTACCGTTGCACAACAAAGTGTCGCCAATGCAACTAAAGTGACGACTAATAAAGTTGTCTGCGAATGCATCTCTGGATGGAAGCTGATTGTAAGTTCAACAGACGCGTTTCAATTGTAACTGGACACTGAATCAATCGCCGGTAGCGCAGCGCGTTTTTATTAGCAACAACATTGTAAGCGCAAATTCGAGTTTGCGCTTTTTCTTCTTCTCTTCTTCTTCTTTATTTATTTTGATGTTAACACAAATCCCGATATTGTTGCCAGCCGTTTGTCAGCTGCTGTGACGTTATGCCCTTCACTTGCTTAGCGTTCGGCCAGCTGTGCGTTTGTTGTTGTTTTTGCTGTTGCACGTAATTGCTTTGCATTGTCTTGTTTTTGTTGTTGCTGCTGCTGTTATTGAACTTGTCAACTTTACGGTAAACAAAGCAGTGCAAATGCACCTTCTCTTTCTTGCACGCATTTGATTTGGTTGAAACTTTACTAAATTCAACTCAACTGATCAAAAATGGCGGCCCAAGGATATTATGCGACACTCAACACTGACAGCTACAGTGGTTAAAGACTTGCCAATTGCGAACGGTTATTAATTACTTTGCAGCTTCGCACACCACTTATTTTGCGGCTGGCATTTTAGAAATCTTTTAATTGCCCATTGAATTAAATTATGTACATACAATTTCATATAAGTTTGTTGTATTTGTTAAGCATAAGCAGTTCAAGGGTAATTCGCGGTAAACTTCATTAAATGAGCTTCAAAGATTTATTTTCGATCTGTTTTATAAGACTTTAAACAGATTGAAAATGAAAAGGGCCTGCCTTTGAAATGAACTATTCTAGCTCAAACAAGAAAAAAACGCTAGTCGAGTGTAGTTTTAGATTGAGTCAGAGTCGTATATGATTGATTTTAAAGTACACTAGTATTTTGTTGAGACAAAAAAAGATAGGTCGTTATTTAAATTAAATATGAAGTTCATACGACAGCTGATTTGTGTTTAGTTATAAACACTCATTGAGTGCGCTTCAATGGGAGAAGTGATTTAGAGAGGTTTGCTTTATATTTTTTTTAGTCGCTTGAAATTTATTTTCAGTTTCGAAATAAAAGAAATATTTTAAATAAAAATAAATATTATTATCAATTGAAATTATTACATGATTGAATTTAATGCTTGATTGAACCGATTTTAACCGCTATACATGAATCTGTTACCAACTCCTATTTCGGTTTTTCGGATTATCCGCTTCGGTATATTAAAAAAAAATGGTCGATTACGGTTTCAGTCAGGGTTTTCAGAAAACCGACTCAATAGAAATTATTTCACAAGATATGACATTTTTTTGCACAAACTCCTGTTTCGTTGAGTATTTCAACTAGAAACCGATTTAACAGGATACTTACCTTAAAGGATTCTGAGAGTTTTGACCAACAATGACACTGCGCGAACAAACAATGTGTGCGAACTGAAGTTTATGCCGCCGTCTAGGAATCTTTTTATAGTCTGGATTCTGGCAACAACAACCGGCATTTGCCTGATTTAGTACATATTGAGTAACACACACACACATATACATATATATATATATCCCACACCCGGGAGCTTCGAGTGTAAAAATGATAAGAGTCGACTGTGAAGCTGAAGCCAGATAAGGTATACGTACATATGTATGTACATATCAGACTAATGTATGTACATCTGTATGTGCATAGAATACTCGTAATAAGTACAAAACGAAAAATTAACGCTGAAGATCGGGTTTGGGGACACGACAATTTCTATATAGGTACATATGTAAAAATTCGCAATCAATATTTTCTACAGTTGTCCACTTTCAAGTGTCTTACAAAATGCATGAGAATTGAGCGTGGTGCTCCGTTCATTACACAGTAGTATTCACTGTATTGCAACAGAAATGTCAATATCTTTCTTTTTTTTTTCGCTGTGTGGGCAGGTCTGATAAAGCTAAAATGCGCTTACTATAATTATAATAATTCAGTTTAGCGCATTTTTATTCTTTATTTTTTTAAGTTATCTGCGCTTTCCGGTCAACGCAACGTGATAAGTTGTTCACGCGGCTCAAATCGATTGCGACCCACTGTAACGGGTCGAAAACTAAAGGATGCTGAATCGGTGGGTGAATATTATTTATGCGAACGCCCTTTGCACTCTATTTATTTTTGGGAATTTTTGATAGAATTGTGGAGGCCTAGACTATAAACCTTATCTCTTACAATATTTATATATATATATTTTTTTTTTGCTCTTGCTATTCCAATTTTAAATGATTCTTTAATTAATTTGCAAAAAGATTTATGGGCATATTATGATGATTGTTCTTTGAATTAACATGGCAATCATAGACCAGACGTTTTGGTTTTTCACCCAACTCACAGTATTAACTCAATAAGTCGAATCACAATAATTAAAATTGTATTTGGCCTGTCTAATAAACTGCTGTTTGTCTTATTTAATGGCATCATTCTATCATCAATATATCAATATAATAAATATATTTTATATATATTTCAGTCAGACCGGGAATCCAGCGGAAACAAATTTAGGGGGCCCCATTTTCCTATGGATTCTTTAAATTTAATTTATGATCTCAAATAATCTTCTTCTCCCTATCAATTCACTTAATTTATTCATGGTTTATTGTGCTCTACATAGATTATCATTTTATGTTCTATCAGAGTTAATCAATTGTTCAATTTTATTTTTAATTTTTATCTGAAAAAAATGCCACCTCATCATGAAAGGGTTTTTCCGATTGTTATGCATGGATGTAGAGATGGGCACGGGCCTCCCTTTGAAGGCCCGGCCCGTCCAGAGCCCGAAACAAATTTTTAAAGCCCGGCCCGGTCAAATTTTCAAAAGGCCCGGCCTGGTTATGGTCGCGATTTAATCTCTGATTTCATTGGAATATAATTCAAACCATGTTCAAAATGATTATTTGCAGGAATGCGGATTTAGTTGTGTTAAAGCTATGAAAGTTTAGAGTCAGACGAGATCTTTAAGTATGGTTGTGGTTATTTTGCAAAACAAGTCAAAAATAAACAACCGTTTTATTGTTTGGCTAACAAAATTGTGCTCTATAAATCCTTTAATTTAGTCGATGAAGTGGGGAGTTTTCAGCTACATGTTGACGGATAGAATACAGTATAATTTGAACAGACATTAGAGGCAGCTATCCTAAACCGGCATTTAAAGTCCTTTTTTCCATGAATTGTACCGAATTTAATATTGTGACCAGTGCTGCCACCTCTTCGGGTCATAAAAAAGCTAAGCAAGCCTTTTGAAAAAAGTTAGAAATATCCAGAAAATTTTGATAGTAGCTAAAAAAAACGCTAGAATATTTTTGCAGCTGAACTTATGTAGGTCTGATTGGTCCCTATATTTTTTAAGCATACTGCTGGCACTTCATAATTCTGACATCATTGATTTTATGAGATTGAACCTTATGTGTTAAATTGAGTTTAATGTTTGAACGGCCATTCTATTTCGAAGTTTAGCTTTGACATTGTTCTTCTGACTAAAGACTTTTTCTTTCCACCTCTGCATTCGACCATGGCAGCGATAAAAGGCTTAGCGCAAATGATGCCAGTGCCGAAAATCTTTTATTTCCTGCTGCATCCACCTAGTTCGACACTTCGGCCCAAATGCTTGTGGTATCCCTTAAATTGGACCACTTAATAAGGTGGACGTTCGAGTATTGGAACAGAATCTCTTCAATATTGGTTGATTCCACCTTGAAGTGCTGAAGCTTGAAAAATAGTTATAATCCCGCTAGCCGCTATTTTACAATTTATCCCGCATGTGCCAACTGCAATCCGCTAGATCTAGCGGGGAAATAGCTAAATTGGCAACACTAATTGTGACGTTTTCGTCAGTTTTCGTTAAGCTTTATCCAACCATTCTTTGCCTTGGCTCAAATGACATGTCGATCAAGAATAACATTGTTTGGTTCTAGTTGTTTAAACCATATCTTCTAAAAAATACCTCTTTACGAGGTAAAATTCTAGTGACGAAAACATTTCCATGCCCCAAAACTTCTGATATCCAACTTTGTGACGAACGATATTAAATTGAATATATAACTTATTACTAATATAAAAAAAAAGTTTGGCATTCGGCACATTGCGCTTTAGTCCCTATCCTTCTTACCTAATAAAAATAACATTTTTTTGTGCAGTGCCGAATGCCAAACTTTTGTTTTTATATTAGTAATAAGTTATATATTCAATTTAATATCGTTCGTCACAAAATTGGATATCAGAAGTTTTGGGGCATGGAAATGTTTTCGTCACTAGAATTTTACCTCGTAAAGAGGTATTTTTTAGAAGATATGGTTTAAACAACTAGAACCAAACAATGTTATTCTTGATCGACATGTCATTTGAGCCAAGGCAAAGAATTGTTGTACAAAGCTTAACGAAAACTGACGAAAACGTCACAATTAGTGTTGCCAATTTAGCTATTTCCCCGCTAGATCTAGCGGATTGCAGTTAGCACATGCGGGATAAATTGTAAAATAGCGGCTAGCGGGATTATAACTATTTTTCAAGCTTCAGCACTTCAAGGTGGAATCAACCAATATTGAAGAGATTCTGTTCCAATACTCGAACGTCCACCTTATTAAGTGGTCCAATTTAAGGGATACCACAAGCATTTGGGCCGAAGTGTCGAACTAGGTGGATGCAGCAGGAAATAAAAGATTTTCGGCACTGGCATCATTTGCGCTAAGCCTTTTATCGCTGCCATGGTCGAATGCAGAGGTGGAAAGAAAAAGTCTTTAGTCAAATGAACAATGTCAAAGCTAAACTTCGAAATAGAATGGCCGTGCCTTGGAAATGTTTTCGTCACTAGAATTTTACCTCGTAGAGAGGTATTTTTTAGAAGATATCAGACGTTTTTGAATTTGCCTGTATCAAGCCTAAGTACCATGAAAAAAAGGGGGCTCCGCCCCCTGCTCGTTTCGCTCGCCTACCCCCGGCTCGCTTCGCTCGCGAGTAGGTGCGGCTACAGTCGAGTGTGCTCGACCTTTGACAGCTATATGATATAGTTATCCGATTTTAACCAAATTCTTTCAGGATATATAGGTCCATTCCAAATGCATATCCTGTCAGTGTGGTCGAGATATTTCATACAACAAAAAAGTTTTTCTTACTAAAACTTGATTTTGGGCTGATCGTTCCTTTGGTGGCTATATGATATAGTGGTCCGATTTCAACCAAATTTTATCAGGATGTATAGGACTGTCCCAAATGCATTTCCAGACAGTTTGGTCGAGATATTTCGAACAACAAAAAAGATTTTCATACTAAAACTAGATTTTGGACTGATTGTTCCTATGGCAGCTATATGATATAGTGGTCCGATTTCAACCAGAATATTTAGGACCATCCCAAATGAATATCTTGTCAGTTTGGTCGAGATATTTTAAACAACAAAAAAGTGGTTCATACTAAAACTTGATTTTGGGCTGATCGTTCCTACGACAGCTATATGATATAGTGGTCCGATTTCAACGAAATTCGATCAGGATGTATAGGACCATCCCAAATGTATATCCTGTCAGTTTGGTCGAGATATTTCAAACAACAAAAACGTCTTTTATACTAAAACTTGATTTTGACTGATCGTTCCTATGTCAGCTATATGATATAGCGGTCCGATCCAAGTTTTAAAACAAACTTGACAAAAAACGCCCGCTATCCAGGAACTTACATACCAGGTTTTAAGTCTTTAACTATTATATTCTCTGAGATCCTTTGGCTTAAGCACACGGACAGACAGACGGACATGGCTCAATCGACTCGGCTATTGATACTGATCAAAAATATATATGTTTTATAGGGTCGGAGATGCTACCTTCTGCCTGTTACATACATTGCACAAAACCAATTTACCCTTTTTGACCATTTTCAATGGGCACAGGGTATAAAAAATAATTAAGAGAATAAGAACAAATTTAGTCAAAATGCGTTCCAGAAAGACCCTACAAGTCCAGCTCATTTGAATAAATTAAGTACCGCCTTCTTGCAAAACAAAAACAAACTATCTGGCATCACTGAAACAAAAGCTGTCAGCTGTGGGTTCTATTGTGCACCGCTTGCACTGCTTGCAAGCGTGCATTGTTGCTGCTGCCATCATTCAATGCTAAGGAATTAAGATAGTCAGTCAATACGTAATATCTTGCCGACACGAATTTTCACAGATATGTGTTATATGTCAAAAAACGCGGAAATAAGCAGACTATAACATATAATAATTTCATAGTGATTTTGAGTGTAGATTTTTTTAAAATCGCCAATGAAATCTTAATTCACCTGTAGCTTCTTACCTATGAGCTTCCGAAAAAAATATTATAGGTATGCCTAAAAGATCTTCAAAATACCTTTTCAACAATATATAGAACATATCTTTAGCTTCTATCGTTTGGATACTAGGGTTTAAGTTTAGCAAATTTTAGCGATTTCCCGCTAAACTAGCTTTTCTTCGAAAAAGTCGTAGAACAAAAGTTTCTAATTTTATGATTGGGAATAGATCCTCATTCACACATTTTAGCTATTTCAACGCTTTGATACAAACAAACACACAAACAGACAAACTGAATTTTCATCTCATTTTGAGAAGGCCACTAAAAATTTCAATTTTAATTATCTTTTGAACCACAGAACGGATTTTTATGATTGAGGTGTCATTCGACCCGAATTTTTAATAAGAATCGTAGAAAATTAAAAAAATGTACCGAAAGGCTCCAACGGCCCCATTTGCTGCAAACATCTAAATTTCGCCCATCCAACTTTCACCTGATTATCTCACGAACCAGGTGAGTTTTCAAAAGCACTTTTGTTAGACAAAACTTTACCTTTCGATCGGTATATAAGTCGATCTGATCGGACAGTTAAAAAAAATTTTCCATTCTTCCTGTGTATATTGCTAGTCGCCTTTCGCTCCCTTCGTGATGCTTTCGTCACTAGAGCGGACTGCCGTCCGCAGTGATATACAACGCTTCCTTTACCAAGTCGTGCGAGCGTTTTCATTGGCCCTTTTAAATCTGACGTGGAGGCAAACTGTTGGAACTCGATCTGCCTGATTTAATGATGAGTCTATATTCCAAAAAAAATTAAATTAAACGAACAGACGGACATGGGTATATCGACTCGGCTGTTGATGCTGATCATATATATATATACTTTATGGTGTCGGAGATGCTTCCTTCTGCCCGTTACATACTTTTGCACAAACTTAATATACCCGCTCAGGGTATAAAAAACCGTCATGCGTTGAACAAACATGCACATACTTATCGTTAAGAACCTACAGCAAAATTAGCCAAATTTGATCATTCACATAACTTACCATTCATAGAAAATGACATAAAAAAATTACTGCCGATATTGGGCGTTTAAGTGCAAAAGGCTTTTGAGTTAGATGCTTCCAACGTAATTATTTTCAAACAAAAACTCTTTGTCCTGACTCACTGATTGACATATCAACTTGTAGGCCAAACGGTTAAAGATAGAAATCTGAAATTTATACAAAACCTAGCTGAGATAATTTTGTTGAGCAATAAGACGGCGCTTTGCGAAATTCGACCAGTAAGTGGGTCGAATTCGAGGTCAAGGTTCAGGGAATGAAAACTTTTTTGTTTAGTAAGATATCTCAATCAATCTCGCAGATTGTATATTTGGGATATACATCCTGACCAAATTTGGTCAAAGTCGGATTACTATATCATATAGCTGCCATAGGAACAATCGGATGCAAATTAACCTTTAGAATGAAAAACTTTGAGTCCGATCCTGTATTTGTTTCGACTTGCTATCAGTTTATCTGTATAATTTATTTATCAATCAATATAATCACTTTGTTTGCTTATCTCTCTTCAGGTTACAGTTGTACAAATAGTGTAATCTAAGATTATCGTGATATACATAATACGCATATCGTATAAACATATTCAAATTACGAGGGTCTATTAACAGTTGCGTTTCTATTACTTGTGGCCTGCTCACATACATACATATGTACAAATTTATGCTGCTCACATCATACACATTGATTAATTGATTCGATAAGCTTGTGTAAATAGCGAACCAAGGTGCATTGGTACACATGCATACAATTGGCTTTACCTTTTATCTCACGTAATAAATAGAAAACAATCAAAACGATCAAATTATAAAAGTATCAATTCAAACAAAACCGAAAACAATACGCACACAAACAAAACGTGAAAACAATCTCAGTGATAGCGTAAAACAGCTGTTCGCATTCGATAATAATCTGAGCCAGCCCTGAAGCATTGCCTCAAAACTGCTATCGATATCGAAAATCAATGGCACTATTATCTGTTTTTGATTGCACAAATATTTTAAAATACGGCTTTAAAAGAGTTATATAAAGTATTTCAAAGCAAATTAATAGCGGTCATAATAATCGATGGCATTTATTTTATTGCGTTAATGTTGTAAAGGAGTCTCTTTTTTGCGTTAACATTGATTATCGATAATATTTAATGGACCGATTATTGTCGCCGATAATTTAAAAGGAACTAATCATTTGTTGTTGTTTCGCCGCAAGGTTCGGACGTGTATTTCTCCATCGTGCACATTGAAAAACGTTCGTCTCGTTGCGTTCATTTCTTTTTTTTCTGTGTAATTTTGTTTTGCATACAAAACGAAAACGGATACACGACCACGACGGAGTCGTTTTGACTAACCGATACCGATACCCAATGCCCGTGCCCAGGCATCAGCAGATGTGAAATGTGACGGCACGAAGAAAAGTGTCCGCAATCGCGCAGCCGAGGCGACAAAAAAACCATTTTGCAAAAAAGAAAAAAAGTGAGAGGAATCGGCAGCGACGCTCACGCGTTGCGCCCCATTCAAAATAAAAGTGAAAACGTGCAAAATAAATATACAAATCGAGAAAGAACAGCAGTAGTTAAGAAAAACTTTTGATCCAAAAAAAAATGTGCGACGCTGCCGCAACGACAATAGCAGCAGCAGCAGGAGATGCTGGAACTGGTGCTAGTGCTGGAACTGGAGCGGCTGACACAGTGGCAGCAATGGATGAACAGGCCCAACGTACGCGACAAAATTGTTGTCGCCTGTGCATTGCGCCCGCCAGCGAATGCATTTCGATCATTAACAGTTATGCGGCCGATAAGGAGCCGCTGGCCACAAAAATACATAACTGCGTAAATATTAAGGTGAGTTGCTTCACAAAGGGAGTAGGCGATGAGACTTGCCGAATCACATATGTACACTTATGTACGTACGTAATACCCATCCACATTGGTACAACATCGATTCGATTTCTACCTGCTGATACTGCTGCCACTGTTCCTCATTCTCATACCGAAACCGTTATACACACTGCTTGCTCCCATTCCCATTACGCTTGGAAGCCGGAGCAGCGGCCGGCTTTGCCACACCCGAGGATGGTGATAATGATGATGGGTCATCCGTTTAACTCTTGCTAAGAAGCAGCAGTAACAGTAGCCATTATGATTCCTTGCTTTTCCAGTGTGCGTGTGTAATCGATAACACCATTTCCACCAAACTCAACAACAACTCTGACCAAATAAAACAAAAAAAAGTGAGGTTATATACGAAACCAAAAGTAAAATATGCCTCATCAGACGCGAGCTGCCTCTGGCCCCATTTGATTGTGCAAGCGTTGACGATGACTACGACGAGACCGATACCCCGAGACCGAGACAAACGTTGTTTCGTTTCGTTGGCAGCTGCAGCATTCTCTTCTACCCAATAGCCCCTGTCCCCGGTTCCTATCAGTGGAACTTGCCCGTGAGCAACATCATCATCATTGGAAACGGAATTGAAATCGAACATTCGTTTGTCCATGCCTGTATGTGCTCCGCTCCGGGTCTATGCCGTCTCGTCTCGTCTGCCTCTGGTGGCTTTGCTTGAAGTGCCAAGTCACGATGCCCGACAATGACGGCGATGGCGGCGACGACGACAACTACGACGCGACGGCCATCGCCGTTTATTGGTATTGGTGTAACTTTGTCGTTGTGGTTGTCGCTGGCGTTGCCTGTGGCTCACTAGCTAGCTCGCTGCTGCTTTGCTTGCTTGGCTGGTTTGTCGCTTGCTCTGTTGCTCAGTTCTCGCTGCTCGATTGCCGACGTCGTCGCTGTCGTCGTTGTTGTCTTCATCGGCATTTCGTGTGCTACGTTGGCATGAGCTTTGAGCAGCAGTAGAAACCACTGGCAGCTGGCGTGGCTATTGCTGGGATTCATTTGGTTATTTTCCCATTCCTATTCCCCATTCCCATTTCGCATGAAGGGCAGCAGCTTTGAGAATTGACCGGCACATAGATATAATAAATAATAACAACAAACTAGTATGCTCATTGTTTATTATTTACAAATTTCGTTGCCGCTGCTGCCTCTTCTTCTTCATTTTGCTGCTGCTTCTTCTTATTTTCATATTCCACTTAAGCCCTTGCCGCTCGTGACGAGAATTAGCGATGAGTTTGCAATTCGTGATTGCAGAAAAAAAAAGAAAAACCTACATGAATATTTATCGAATGTTAACAAGCTGTTAAATATTAACAGCATTTAATTGCATAATATTCCAATAAATCTGCATTAAATGCGTTAATTAATTGCTGTAGACCAGTAAATTGTTTTTCGCAACAAACAAATTTTTGCTCGTGCTTACAAATTTTCGGCTTGTGTCCATCGCTAAGCAGAATACTCGACACGAATAAGCAGCACAAAACGCAGAGAGCAATGAGCGGCACCCGAACGCCGTTGAACAAAAATGTTCGAGGCCGTCGCCGTCAATGTATGTATGTGATTGAGAGAGATAGTGAGCAAGGGAAGGAAGAGACGTGCGTGTGTGTGTGGAGCTTGGGTCGCGCTTGGTTTGTTTCATATCGACTGCCGCTGTGCCTGCCCAGCACCAGAGCAATTACGTATAATTTTTGTGCTCGCCTCGCTTTCATGGAATTCTACGCAAGCATTGCTCCGTATGCTATTATTGCTGGTTGCCCAGTTCCAGTTCGGTTTAGTTCAGTTCCATGTCCAAGTCCAAGTCTCGATTTGTATCATCATCAGAGCCAGAGTCCAGTCTATTTCCGTTCGCTCTCATCTTTCCTGACTCCCAGACTCCTGCCGTCCCCTTCCGCTCCTATTCCTTCATGGCTCTCTTTCAGAACGCTCTCATGCTTGCGCGCGCGCTCTTGTCGTGTCCTTCACTGGCTTCCATTTGTGACTCCTCGCTGGGCCCATGATATCCGGTGCAGGCACCTCTGGGGCACAACACAACAGCAGTAGCAGCAGTCGCACAAAAGGGAATACGCAAAACGAATAGCAAGAGCAAAAGCCAAAAAAAAAATATATATATATAAAGAATGAAAGACTGAAAAATAAAACTGCCTTTTGGATTTGTGGGCTTCGCTAGCTTCGCTTTGTTGCCTGCTTGCCTGCTGCCTGATGCTCTTCTATGTAGCTCTCGGTTATTGATTCTTTCAGTTGGCAGCAGGGCACACCTGAGCATGCTGAGCAGGCAACCAACCAGACAGGCAGGCAGGCAAACCCAGAGCAGAGTCGCCCTCGTCATCCACTTTTCGTTCGACATTGGCAGGCACAAAATGGTTGCCAGCTTGCTTGCTTGGCTCTTTGGCCTGCGCCCCCGGCAACGACATCATCATCTACGTCGTCGTCGGCACGTTGCTGCTGCGTGTACTTGGTGCTGGCACTGGGTTGCTCTTTGGTTTCGCTTTGGCTCGATTTCATGGTGAATACACCAGCAAGCAGCACCAGCAGCTCAACCGATACACATATACACACTCACACACACGCCCATACAGAGACGAACTACTTCCATACACAACCGACCGGCCGACCGACCATTTGGTTGGCGTCATCGCTGTGCTGTGCTGTGCGGTTCGCTTGTTATCTGGAGGCGGACCACATGCACACACACAAATACTTATACACAATATATGTACGTATACGCAGAGTGTAGAACAGCAGAGGGCAGGGCAGATACAACAAACGTACATGCGAGTGGTTTTCGGTTTTTGGTCTCTCTCTCTTGAAGCAGATTAACCTGGTGCTCATGAAATGGGCATGGAAGTTGCAGTTGTTGCCAGTTGCCAAGTTGCCTGCATCATCATTGTCCCCGCATCGAATTTCGGATACACATCATCATCATCATCGTCATCATCAACAACCGACACCATCCAAGCCCAGCTCAAGTTCAGTTGAAAAAAACATATATATAAAATAAACTTTCTCTGATCAGCGAACGTAAGGGAGAAATATGACACTGATAAAAAGCCTTGTTGAATGAGTGAGCCAGCCGGTAGCTCACCGTCCACCTACATACTATTGTCTGCTTTTATCATTGAAACGATAACTTATTTTTGTGTTTCAAATTATCGATTGTTCTGTACGTGTCAAATACACTTGACTGGCGTCTTCAACAGTTGTCATTGTTGTTGTTCTCCTTCTTTGTAATTTAATACGACAAACAGTAAAGATCTGCACTGCTTGCTAATGCTGAGGAATAACGTTGAGCACAGGACAAACACACACATTCAATTGTATATGTACATACTCACATGCATATATACAGTGAACGAAGAATAAGGACACAAAGCAAATACGGCGATGAAGAAGAAAAACAACAACAATATTTTTGAGATGCCGAAACTCGTTCAGGTCCCCGAGACCGAGATCATGCGGCGTCGCTGGACAGGCTTTGCCTGAGAGGCTCTTTAATTCTGGCCAGCATCTCAGTTTTGTGGCATCATGGCGGCGTTGATGATGATTGTTGCACCTGGTGGCCAGCAATAGCAGCTGGCAACTGCCGGCAGCTGCTTCTGCATGTTGTTGGAGTTGTTGTTGTTGCTATTGATGGATGAAAGATTTCCTTTTCAACTTTCTAAAAAGGCCTGCCAGACTGCCCAAGCGTTTTGTGCCTTATGTCTGGTACCCTGGTCATGCGAAAATGTTTACAAAACTAAATAATCCAAACAAAGAGTAAACTGATAAAAAAAAAAAATAAAAAAATTACAGTAAATTTACAAAGTGTTTTACAATTGTTTTTTTTTTTGCCGGCAGAGAGCTACGTATCTTCCTATTGCAAGCAGTGGTCAACAGTAGCTGATAATAAATGAAAGCTACGTTCTTTTTCCCATAGCAAGCAGTGGATAAAAATAGCTAAGCAGTCGAATTTTTGTCTTAATTTTTAATGTACATACATTCAACCCAAAGAACAACAATGCTTATTAAAGTCAAATGAATTACATTTTCGAAAATCCCCTCATGCCAGAGGCTTCTGCTGTATGTCGCCTCTGCATCCAATTGCGATTTGGCCGCCATCATCGTCGCCACTTGAGAAAGAGATGTGCCCAACAGGACGTCGCTGTGCGGATGTGTGTGTGTACTTGTAGAGTAGGGGGCAAGGTGAATGAACAACATATTATCGAAACTCTTCAAAGCCAAAGTGAGGTGGGGAGATATGCACATATACATATATATAGGATGAGAATTTCAGGACTCAAGTGCGAGTACATAAGATATTTGTATATAAGCAAATGTACATGTGTGTACACATACGGAATATGCACAGGACACACACACATACACATTAGTTAAAAGGGGTTAGGGATCCAAATAATGGAAGCGGGCGCGGCTGTTTTACGAATTACAAAATCATAAAAGCTCACACACGCATAAAGATGCAAAAATGAGCATAACCACAAGCAGTTACTACACACACATAAATGCATTATTTGCATATGTATATATGTACATATATACATATACTCTCACACTAAACACAAGCCAAATGTCTTTGACTACTGCAAGCTGTCAAATGCATTTGCCGGCCCTGCAATCTATGATTATTGGCGCTTCTGTTTTGATTTTAGCATTCGTGCTTAAAGGTTTCGTAACTTTTTATTTATTGTAATTTGACAACGGCACTGCCCACTGTTTGCTGTCACATGTTATCGAAATTTGTTGGTAATCGTTGTGTTTATAAATGCGTTGTACCCCAACTCTATTTGATCTAAAGTTTTTTAACCTGTCGTATGAACTTTAGGTTATTTCATGACAACAACTTATCTTATGGGCTTACAAATCTACTGCAGATTTTAAATACTCAATCAAAACAAACAAAATAACGCAAGGGCGGCTTTTCTGTTATTTTTATAGGCAGGATTACAACTTGTTAAAAGTTATCCAGATCTGACAAAGCTATTGAAGAATTCATGAAATCGTTCGAATTAACGTTGCATGTTATTCTTGTTGAATATCAATTTATGATCCGCTGGCGATTGTTTAAGCGTGGTCTTCCTTTAATTGCTAGCAACAATTTGGCCTGATAACAAAAGTACATGATTAATGTGTGGAAAGTACTTGAATGTCAATTAGAACGGAAAAACGAAAAACAAACTTGTAAAATAAAATAATTATGGAGTCAAATGAAAGTACTCTTATTGGTTTGTGACTTGTAGAATGTGTTTATGTATATTAATTAAGAATGTGTATTTCCAAGCAATATCTGAAGTTGCGTTTAGCTTAAAGTGTTCAATTTCAAAATAGACATGCAAATGTACTTCTTTAAGTATATATGTACGTACGTATGTACACACTCGTATTATGTTTAGTAGCATATACTTTTAATTGAAAAGCCAAAATGGTCCCATGCCACACACAATTAAAAGCAAATTATGCAGAAACACAAAGGCTTCAGTTTCAAAGCAACAACAATAATTAGATGTTTATATACCTAATATGCGTTAGTTGGCAACACATAGGGAAATACATACGTATGTATGTATTTACGTGTATATTGTATATAGAAAGATGCATACATGCGCACATACATATAATGCTATCAGGCAAAAGGACATGGGACATTGGATGTGCATTTGAATTGCACTGTTAACTTCATGTGTGTGCGTGTGTCTGTGTGTGTGTGCGTGTGTTTCTGTGTAGTGGTGCAACACAGAGTATTGCATATAATTATAAGCAGGTCATTGACACTAACAGACTAGCACAAGCCAATGCTTTGAACACTTGGCAATCGACGAAGAAAACCTCAAACCGCCGTTGTTGACTGGACACAAGGTGAGAGGATTTTAGATACGAGAATTGGGGATACAACTTTTGGGGTGGCTAATGGTCGATTACTTCGGCTTGCATCTTAAATCTAGTTAAATGTTAAAAAAAAAACAAAGTCAACTTGCTTTCTATATACAATGCACATATACATACAGTTGTGAACGTGAAAATAGTAGTGCATTACCTCACAACATTCAAAGTACATGTTTCGAAATGTCTAACATTGCAAATGAACACAAGTCAAATTTTTTTTAAAGAATATTATATATAGAAGAGAATAGTGGTAAGATCCCGTTACTTTTGTATTGGTTTTGATTATTTTTTGATGACTTTTGAGAAATGCATCAAAAATTGGCTTTTCATCAAAATAGTAGTGCTTGGTGTGAGTGGTTAAAAAACAATTATACACAATTGATCGGTACTACAAAAACCGTGAATAGTGAGAGTTATTTAGTAATAGATAGTTTAGTGATTGATATTCATTGGGTTGTAACTATTTTTTGTTGTGGTGGGTAGAGTAAGGCATTGCAAAGAGATTTAATAATTAGTCATAGATTTTAAAGCTCTAAGGCTTTAATCAAAAAGAAAAACGTTCAAAATAATTAAAAATATTGTTAACTGCAAACCTACAACGATATTTAACGCAATTAGTTATAAAAAAAAAGCCAGAAAATCGCTGTGGAACATGTAAATCAACCGCTGTTGAGGATAGACGTATTGTCCGTTTTATCAAGATTCGACCATCAGCATCCTCTTAAGTTAGCAAAAATGAATTAAATCTATCAGTGAGTGGTGTTACAGTCTATCGTGGTCTCAAATTCCATTGAAGCGTTGCCAGGTCCTTATCGATGCCATGCCGCGCCGGTTCGAAGCCGTTATTAAAAATAATGGATACACAACTAAATATTAGACAATTTTAAATATGAAAAACATATTTAATCTATTTTGAATGAAGTTACATAATTTTGATTATCCTTTTTTGTGGCCACTACTATTTTCATGAGGTACGAAATTTTAAGAAAAAATCTTTTTTAAGCCCTAAAGGTGCATACACTTTAGTTTTTAAAGAAAAATCATTTGAATATTAATTATAATATGTTTATTAAAATTTGTATCCTAGTTTTTCTTTTTTATAATGCGTTTAACCCATAAATATTATGCTCAGTATGTAGACCTTAGCAGCACTACTATTTTCTTGTTCACAGCTGTATGTACATACAGTGGCGGCAGAAATAATAGGGACAACATTTTTTTGACTTTTTTTCAATATTATACTTATCTTTGCAAGATCTGATGCATTTAAACTCTTAGACTAAGTACCTTATCGATATTTTTATTTAAATTGATCAAAAATTTAGTCCATATTATAATATAAAAAGAAAAAAACATAAATTTACGAAAATCATGCTGGCAGCAAGAATAGGGACATGGAACATTAAGTTTTTTAATTTTTTTTTTAACCATTATTTTTAAAAAACTTAAATATTTTGTGGTAGTACCTTTCATTATTAATATTTTAAAACATTTTCGTCGCATGGAGTCCACAGGTTTGGCACAGGTGTTCCGAGAAATTCCATTCCAAGCCTCCTCCACCTTTTGTGCCGCCCAAATCTATTACAATATATTAACTAGAGATCCTCCGGACTACGATTCTGCCATTTGCTAAAGGGGAAACATCTTTAAAGTGGGAGTTCCAACAAGATAACGACCCCAATCACACTTCGAGGAGGGTCAAGGAATGATTTTGTCGCTAAAATACTAGCGTCATGGAATGATCTGGACAGTTTCCGGACTTATACCCAATAGAGCACCTCCGGGGAGTTCCGAAGCGGGCATTTAGTTAAGCTCCGCCGGAGCTTTCGGAAAAGGTGGAGGAGACTTTGAATGGAATTTCTCGGAACACCTGTGCCAAACCTGTAGACTCCATGCGACGAAAATGTTTTAAAATATTAATAATGAAAGGTAATGAAAAAAAAAAATTAAAAAACTTAATGTTCCTTGTCCCTATTCTTGCTGCCAGCATGATTTTCGTAAATTTATGTTTTTTTCTTTTTATATTATAATATGGACTAAATTTTTGATCAATTTAAATAAAAATATCGATAAGGTACTTAGTCTAAGAGTTTAAATGCATCAGATCTTGCAAAGATAAGTATAATATTGAAAAAAAGTCAAAAAAAATGTTGTCCCTATTATTTCTGCCGCCACTTTGTTTTCCGCCCTCTATTCCTTGATATCTTAACCCATTGAGTCGAGCCGGCGAATAGAATTATAATTTTGTAACAGGCTTTGCACTTGGAAAATAGGGCAATATTAATGATGTTAATAAAACCTTGGACCCGTTTAATATTTTACACTTGCCCCAGTTGATTTCTCATGTTTGACTTTGCTTTCATCGATTCTTTTGGCTCGTTTTCATACACTATTTATCGATTTGAAAATAATATATAAAATACTTTATCTACTTTTTATACCCTTTATTCGTAGAGTACAAGGGTATATAATGTATGTAACGTGAAGAAGTATGAATACTCAATACATATGTACATTCCGGGTCAGTTTCATCAGTTAGGTGAATCTAGCCGCGTCCGTCTGTATCAGTTCTGCTCTTTTCGGCTATTTTATTGCAAGATTCAGCTATTTTATAGCTGGAAAAGCAACAAGTTTAGCAATTTTTAAAAATTATTTTGATTACTTATGACTGTTCTATGGGAAATGTTGCCAAGAGGTTTTGGCTTCAGAGAACTCTGGGTACGGTTTGGACTCAAGATTTTAAAGTTCGTCTTGGTCCGCCACAGAGGTAAAATACGTTAATAAGCCAAGTAAGAAGGAAAATTGATTTAAGAAGCTTAAATGCTATTCAGATATAATCTAAAGCTAGCAATTTATAGAATTAAAAGAAGTGGAATTTAAAAACAAAAATTGTATAACTGTTTTAAAAATCCTCAAAATATAAATGTCATGTCAAAAACGTCACCGATACCGACAAACCATTTTATGTTTTCCTTACCACTTTTTTGTATCATTTGCCATTTCTGTCTGTCTTTTTGGTGGTGAACTTTCCCTTCAATTCCCTTTATTGTCAATCATTTCACTTAATCGCATCAATATCGGAAGAATATAACGGTAGCTATAAATGCTTTAACCTTTAAATCTTCTACATTCTGTGCTCGAGCCAATATTTCTAATATTTTCATTATTTTTTGATTTATTATAAATCAATTAAATTTCTTAGTAAGAAAGTTCAATTTGTACAATTTAATCAACCTTAATGTTATAATGTAATTATACTTATTATTTTATGATTTTTATTTGTAGCCTCAAATATTGAAAAACTGTTTCAATTCAAAATTAGCTTTTTCTAACTAAGTGCCCAAGAAGAGAGGGCAGAAAACTGTCAATATTTTGGTGTGCTTTAAAAGAAATAAAGTGCAACTAATCGAACTGCATTGAGGGGCTGCATTGTCTGTTTTATTACTAACAAATTGTCTGGAGGTAACATTTCTGATTTGATATTTTCTATGCATTTTTCGGCATTTCGATTCACTGTTGAGTTTCCTTTCCAAATGAAACATGTGAAATAAGGATCGAAAATAAACGGCGGTTTTATGTTTAACGATGCCAAAGTTTCAGTATTCATAGATTTATGTCACTCATCCAACAGAGCGACACAGATTTGCTTCCTTTGAAGGTCGGACTGATGCTGACAATATTTTGGTCTCTCTGCTTACTCTGGAGAGATTTCGAAATTGGGTTCGTGTCTCTTTAAATTGTCGATTAACTGCGGCCATAAGCTGGTAGTTCTTCAGATTCTTCTTTTATGTTTAAATATGGGATTGATGAATTCTAAAGCGATTCATTCAAGTTGCATATCTAGCTGTTATCGTTAACCGCATTTTGTATTATCTATTTGCAGATCACGCCATTGGATCGCCTGTCGCTGCAAATTTGCCATGCCTGCATCAGCTATTTGAACTCGTGGCAGAGCTTCAAGAATCGCTGCCTCAGCTCGCAGTTGAAGCAGCGCCAATGGGTGGACATGGACAGAACCAAACAGCAGACGCTATTGGGCTATTTGGATTTGAATCGGGCCGAGAATGGCAGCATTGTTGATCAACACCAGCACCAACACCAATCTGAATTGAAAATCGATACGGCAACATCTGCAGCTGAGAAGGCGTCCGCCAACATTTTGGATGGCATACCCTCGCTGAAGAAGCGCAAATCGTTAACAGTCTATGTGAGTCCAAAGCAACAGCTTCAACAGCAACAACAACAACAACAGCAGCAGCAGCAGCAGCAACAACAACTACTACTGCAAACGGCAAAAACGATGAGCGGGGCAGCGGAGCCACAGCAAACATTGCAGAACCTTTTATTGCAGGTGCCCTTAACGGCGACAATGGCAAAGATATCGTCGCAGCAGCAACAGCAACAGCAGCGCAAATATCAGCAGCAACAACAACGTGGCAAGCAAAAACATCACCATCATTATCAACAGCAACAACAACAACAGCAACAGCATCATTATCATCATCATCAACAGCAGCAGCAGCAACAACGACATAGACGCATTCGTCAACCGCGACGACAACAACCGCAACAGGCAGCAACTGCTGCTCAGCGCTTGCCCAAATTTAAGCCAAAAGTGTATTTGCCACTTGACATTTCAGTGCCGCCGCTGCCGCCACTGTTGTCGACGCCAACTTCAACTTCAACTTCTGCTGCAACTGCAACAACTGCTACTGTTGCTGAGGCAGCTGCATCGTTGTCATTGCCATTGTCGTTGCCGTTGCCTTTGTCGCAGCCAATTGATTTCAGCCAGTGTAAGAATTCGAGTCAGAGTCAAAGATACGGCAGCGTGTTGCCCCCGCCGCCGCCAGTTGCAAAAATTAGCAGCAACGTCGCAACAGCAACTGCTGCTCCCGCTGCTGCATCTGTATCTGCCGCTGCCACTGCCAGTGCCTCAGGCTCAGGCTCTGCTGTAGTCACAACTCCGCTGCTTATGCCGGTAACGCTGCAGAGCGCCGCCCAGCAACTGCGCTTTTTCAGGCGCTATTCCTATAATGTAATTGTATCGTGCATTCGCAAGGGTCCACATGCCACATACACCACCTGCCTCCCCCCTTTACTAGGCATATATGTATATTTTCTGTTGCTCAAATTCAATAATCAAACTAAATAAATACACTGAACTGCAGCATTGCATGCTAAACTTATCGATCGCCTCTCGTTTACAGCCGCTGCCTGCAGTGCCCATCAAGGATGAACCATTGGATGACACGGACGATGACTTTCAGATGAAGTGCATCGACGAGTCCGATGATATGATGGATCCCACAATGTTCCTAGAGCGCTCCGAGCACGAGGGCGATGTGCCACTAATGGTAAGAATTTCAATTAATATCAGGAAGAGTAGCTTATAAGTTTTAAAATTAACATTACATCAGATATGTATATATTCTAGTTTTTATTTAAGTGCTTCAATAAGAAGACTTTTTGTATTTAACAAAAGCCAAAACACTTTTTTTTTAGTTTAAGATCGATACAAGTTCCAGAATCCGCATTATTTTTAATATTAAAACACAAATGAAATTCAAATATCAAAATAAATAAAGTGGTGCATTATCAAAATTGGCTGAAAAACTTTCTTATGATGCATAACATGTCCTTAAAGGATTCATAGCAATACCAGAATCGATCCTACAAGACCAAAGTCTTACAAAAATATTCTATTACAGTTCTAAGTAAGTGTTATTTTGAAAGATTTATTTTAAAATTCATAAAATAATTCATATTAAAAAAGTTATGAATATAATTTCTTCGAAGATTTCGATAATAAGTAAAGGCAAAATTCCAGACTTTGATGTAATCGGTACTTAAATATCGATGCTATTATCGATACTGACATTTTTGAAATGTCAAACGATTCAAACGGGCTTTGTTGTTTTCGATCAACTTGAAAATACTAGAGCTGTGAAAAGTCAGCCTTCTAACTGTTACCGTATGGGCCCACATATCTGATGACGTGGCTTATCATCGTCGTCATTCATTTGAATCATGAGTATTTGTTGTTAAATTCGTAGCTCTCCTTGTTGAGTGAATCAACTAGTCACAAATACATACATATAAACTTATATAAAGTTGAGATATATTCATTATTGACATCAGCTATATAATGCAATTTGTCCCCATCTACTCTTCGCAACAGGCCTCCGAATACGATTATACGGCGCAGCACGGCGTGACGGCGGCGGTGGCAGCAGCATCGCTGCCGGCAAGCGCCGTGGCAAATGTGGCAGCCGCTGGGGACTCGAAGGTGGCCAGTTGCCGGGCCTGCAGTCTGCAGTTCTCGACGCGCGCGAATGCCCGACGCCATGAACGGAACTTGCATCCGAATCTGTTCCAGCTGTCGACAGACTCGCCGAACAATACGCCAATCACAAAACCGACGCCGGCACTGGCAGCCGCATTGGAAATTCAGCGTGCGGCCGCCGCGGCAGCGGCAACAGCGGAGGCAACGAAAGCGGCGGCTGGCGGCAACATATCGACCCAGAAGTACCGCCAGGTGGTCATGAATACGTTCATCAAGTGCGAGAACGGCGGCTATGACTACGACAATCCGGAGCAGTATCAGCAGCTGCTGAGCCGCGACAAAGTCGAGTTCATCCAGGAGAACAACGAGTTTCTCGAACAATATCAAACGATGACGTGTCGATGTTGCAACAAATACTTCAGCACCTACAAGAACTTCATGGCGCACGTGCGCAAAAAGTATCCATTGCTGCCACGCAACCTGTGCTTCAATTGCCTCAAAATGAACGACTCGAAGGCGTTGTTCATATCGCATCTCAAAAAGCGCAACTGCATCAATTTGTATCGTGTGCTCAACGCGTTGCGACTCAAACAGCCAAATTTCGCACATGCCACGGCAGCCGGAGTGGTTGCAACCACCGAGTCGCCGCAGCAGGTGCAACAGCAGCAGCAACAACAACAACCATTGGTGGTAACCTCACGTGAAACACCATCGTCGGAGCGACCGGAGAAATTGCGCGCCAAGGAGCTGCTGGTGAACAAGCTGTATGAGTGTAAGCTCTGTCCCAAGGGATTTCGCACGAAGCACGAGTTCCGCACGCACGTCTACGATAAGCATGCGGATGTGCAGCGCAAGGATAACAATTCGATACAGTGCAGCTTCTGTGGGTTGGACTTTGCAGATCCGGTTGATCGGCGCCGGCATTACAACAACATGGACTGTATTGTCCGTTTGCGCTGCATGACCTGCGATGCCAAATTGGAGACGCATCAGCGTTTCCTCGACCATGTCTATCAGGATCATTTGGGCGGTGCCGTGAGCAGTGACAATGCCTCGACAGCCAACAGCGGCATCGATCATTCGCCGGGCAAGCGGAGTCTGCTCGGTGCCCTTGGCATTGGTGTGAGTCAGTCCTCCAACGATGAGTCCCGCAGCAGCAGCACCAACAACAACAACAATGCCGCAAATGCACCGTTGACTTCCACACCGAAACTGACAACAACAACATCAGCGATTGGAGCTGCTGCTGCCACCAGTGGTGGCTCCACATCTGGCAGTCGAGATGCCCCCAAATCCCAGTATTTCTCCCGCATGCCACAGGTCTGTCCCATTTGCGGCCAGCAGTACAACAACTACAACAACGTATTGCGCCACATGGAATCGAAGCATCCAAATAAACTGCCCGAGACGTACAAGTGCGTGCGATGCGGCTTGGGTTATCCAAGGATCTCATATCTGCGCGAGCATATGATCAATGTGCATGGCGTGGACAAGAACCGTCATTCCGGCGGATTTGAGTACATTGTGAATGCGGATGCCGTTAAGTTGGCCGATGGCAGCACACCAAATGTCTACACGGGACGCTATGATTATGTGATGAAGGATCTGATGTCCATAACAAATGGTGGGACACTCGGTAATTTTTTATTTTCGACCTACCCCCCCCCCCCCCCACCCCGGCCCCTCGCACCACGCACCACGCATCGTCTTTTGAGTCACCCGACGTCCTCTGTTTTTGTCCTCCTGTTGTATCCATTTTGCTACACATCAAAAGACAGACTCTCTACATGCCTTCCATGCGCAAGTCAATGATTGAATACGAGTTTCTTTTAAGTTTCTGATAATTATCAGGTATCCAAATATTTGTTGTACGTTTCAATATTCAGCATTCAGAATGCAAACAGATGTAATATTACTGCTGATCTAAATTTCCTAATCTTAGATAACAGATACTTATCAGAGCTATTGATGTTTTGCTTAACAGTTGCAGTAACATTGGTGAAGCTGTTAAGGTCAGAACTGTTATTGAGCAAGCTGTTTTATTTAACATCCGTGTTAATGTTAATCTTAGCAGTTGCTGTTAGTCCCAGAAATGTTAATTCGTTATTCAATCAATGGACTGTTCATGCTGTATGTTGTTCTCACTTAAATGATATGATCAAAGCTAATCTCTTGCGGAATGTGTGTTTTTGGGTTTGCAGATGATGATGAGGATGAAGGCGGCAGCATTGCCAAAAAGATGCGACTCGACGATAGCAGCAACAACAGCAGCATCAACACAAGCATCGCCAATCAGCAGAAGGAGTGTCCCATTTGTAATGCCGTGTTTAGTAATAATATTGGATTATCGAATCATATGCGATCACATTACACGGCCTCATCGACGGCAACAAATGCAGCATTGGCGGCTGCCAATCGAATGACGCCCAAGTCGTTGACGATTACAGCAACGCCGCCACTTGAGGTGGCAGCCACACCCACAGCAGCGACGGCGACAGCAACAACATCTTCCTCTACAAGCAGCGCAGCAGCTGCAGCTGCAGGAGCAACAGCAACAGCAACGCCAGCAAGCACAGCTGCAACAGCAACTGCAATATCTTCGATATCAGCGACGACAACAAAAGTGCCACCGGCCATGGTAAATCAAACGCCACAGGAACAGGCCGTATTCCGTCGAAGCTTGGATCAAGCGGCGGATCGTCGCTTTCGTCGGATGCGTTGCCGCATCTGTCAGCGTAGATTCAGCTCGAAGAAGTCGTATCGCTATCACATGCTGACCGACCATCAGGTGCAAAATGTGCAGTTCATCAAATGCAAATTGTGTAATGCCGAGTTTGCCTACGAGAAGGGATTAAAGGTGCATCTCTTCAAGGTGCACGGACGTGCCATCAAAGATGAGATGATTGTCAAGCAATTTGAATGTGATGTCTGCTCCATTGTCTACAGCTCGGAAATGGAGTTGCAGCAGCACAAACGCAGCGTTCACAAGTCACAATTGGGCTCGAAATCATTATCATCATCTACAGCTACTGCTACCTCTGCTGACCTGGCCGAAACATCCGCCAGTGCGTTAGCTGCCCTGCCATTGTACTGGTATCAGTGCAAGTATTGTCCATCTAACTTTAATACCAACAAGAAACTGGCCATCCACATCAATTCCCACGATGAGTTCGATTCTAATGATTATTCCTGCAAGGATTGTGGCAACGTCTACAGCGGACGCAAAAGTCTCTGGGTAAGTTGCAAGACAAGTTGGCCTAAAGAAATTTACTCAAAGTCGAATAAGAACTTTTCATTCGCCCAATCATACCTCACACATTTTATTATTTAACGTCTTTTTACGTCTTTTTAGAAGGATCACAAATGACTTCTCTCTTTTAATCGAGAAATTTAAAAGTTATTTGCACAAAGTCAAAAGAAAATGAAAACACATCAAATTCAAAGAATAAAAACATAGATTGACAAGTTCAGATTATTTATATTTAGTAAGAAAGTTCAATTTTATATCTTAACATTAGTCCTACTAAGATCTTATTCATATTTGTATGGACATCAATTTAGATTCCGACAAACAATGCCTTAAAATCAGGGTTCTTCACTGTAAAATGATGTACTATCTTCACCTTTTTCAAAGATTTGTTTTTGCATTAAACATGATTCTTACCATTTCAATTACTCTCAACGTCATTTAATGGAATGTATCCATTTGACTTATTTTGTACATTTTTTAAAATTCGATTTTGAAAATCTTGTGTATGAGAATTTTTGTTTTTAAATGCTCGGAAAACCGACAACTTAATTAAAGTTTAAACATTTGAAAAATAACTAAAATACCAATAGTTTAATTCAGTTCTCATTCTTCTTTTTGATTAGTGTACATATGAATCTAAAGCAACTATTCTAATAAATTGAATAAGTAATACACTCTTTCTTTCTTTGATTCATGTATTAATTTCTGTGTTTCTACTCATGTTCGTTATTAGAAACGTATATTTATTTACATTGAATAATAGGAAAGAGGGTGTGAACTATACTGTAACTATATCTATATGTATAAAATATACTACACATTTAAAAGAGACCAACTGAGTAACCTGAACTAATTGAATATGATTCCCTTTTTGGTTCTTGGTAGGTGCATCGCTATAAGAAGCATCCGCAGGTACCGGATCCGGCGGAGTGCACGCTGTGCCGCAAGATGTTCTTCGATCGCCAGATGCTGGAGAACCACACTCCCACCTGCAATCGCAAGCCGATCACAGCCACAGGGGCACATCAGCAGGATCAACAGCAGCAGCAGCAGCAACAGTTGCAATTGCAATTGCAACAGCAGCGTGGCATATTCAAGCACAAGACGGGCGACGACGACGATGAGGACGAGGACGACGAGCAGCTGCAGCATCAGATGATGTTGGATGACGCTGCTGGTGCTGGCAATGTTGCCAGTGATGGCAGCAATAGTGGCAACACTGTGCCAGCGGTTGCGAGCAACACAAACACGATCAGTAAAAGCAGCTTTAAGATACGCATACCAGAGGTGGCATGCACCATTTGTGGGGCACGTTTCACCGATCAAGAGATGTTCAGCAAGCACATCCAGAAGCATGAACAAGAACTGTATGTGGACAATCCACTGGCCGCCATGTTCGATGATGGTCCCGCCGATGCGGGACAATTTCAGGTGGAGCGGCAAAATGAGAATGGGGAATATGCGTGCGATTTGTGTGCTAAGACATTCCCCCAGGTGATTGCGCTCAAGGTGCATCGCAAGTGGCATTTCAGAGGTGATAGCAAGCAGGTGAGCTTTTTGGGCTTGTGCAGCGAGGTGAATTTGAATCTCAATTCAAATCTGGATCCAAATCGATATCGATGAATAGATCCGTTTCCCCTAACGTTTGTTGTTTGTTGCCTCCGCACCAGTCGCAAAAAATAAACAAAAATCAAAACCAATCAAAGTAACCAACACAAAACAAAAGCAAAATACTTCTCAGCAAGACTGCAAGCCGGGTTTTAAACCGAACCGTTCCGAACCGAACCAAAACTAACATGTTCGTTTTTGGTTTTACTTTTTTTTTAAATACCTCCTGCTTGAACCCGAGCCCCAAGGTTCACTTTCGAAATACAAATAATTTCATAAATTGCATGGTTTTTCGTATCTCACCTTTATTTGATATTTTGCCTTAAATATGGTAAAATAAAATATAACAAGTACTTCATTATTTTATCATTTCGTATGGCCATAATCATATTGGCAACATACCGATTAGTCTCATTAACTGCAAAATTAATATATTTTGTGTTGTTTTTTTTTTTAACAATTTGTCGTCCTAAATTTAACCAAAATTTAAAGCTCGGATTCGGGGGGTTGTTAAACCGAACCGTTTCAAACATCGATTCGAACTTTGTTAAAATTACATTTTGAGGTTTGCGGCCTTGCTTTTCACACAACAACAACAACAACAAAGACAACACTTTCAACGGCAACTATTGCTGGTGCTGCTGAATGAAAAGACATGATTAAATAACATTAATTAACTCGAATTTGATATTCCAATTTAGAATCCCATCATCGACGGCGAAGCGACAATGCTGAACAACAACACCAACAACAACAACAACAGCAGCAACAGCAACTCGATGTTGCATCTACGCGAGTTGCATGCGGTGGGTCTGATGCCCAATCAGCAGCAACACCAGAAGCAGCAGCAACAGCAGCAGCTGCAACAACAACAGTCCCAGTCGAGCAGCAACAACAACAACAGCAACAGCTCGTCGACCAGCAAATCGATGAAACGGAAACGTGAATTGAAATGCGAATATTGTGCCTCAACATTCATTAGTAACAACAACCTGCGTCGCCACATGTACGAGCTGCACAAACATGAGGTGAGCAATCTCCCCGAGCCGCCAGTGATTGAAGTGGATGAGCCGCTGTGTTGTCGTCGCTGTGGCGACTTACAATTTGAGACCAAGGAATTGTGGATCGAACACAAATTGGCGGATGCAAAGGTGGTGCGTCCATTTTGTCCATTCCAATGGGGCTGTGATCTCTGTGGCGAGTATTTGTCGCGCAAGGAGAAGCTCATCAATCACATTAACAATCACCTCAAGGAGGAGGTAATTGTGCCAGTTGCCAATGCAAAGACAACTAAGAACTCGTCAGAGGCAGAGACAGAGACAGAGCCAACGACAGCAACAGCTAAAGACACAGCAACGACGACAGCAACAGGAAAGGCAACAACTGGTGGATCAGCTGCAGCAACAACTACAACGACAGCGACAACAATTGCAAATGCAACTGAAACAACAACAGCGGGCAAAGGGTTAAAAGTCAAGGAGATAGAAAGTGGAGAGAGGGAAAGTTGAGCAAAGCACGTGCAAATGATAATGTAGAGCAACAGGAAGAGGAAGAAGATGATGATAGTGATATGGATGATGATACTGATAGCGATGATGATGATGATGAGGAGGATGATGATGAGGAGAATAGCACAACCGATGATGATGACGATGATGATGTCGACGATGAGGATGACGATGATGATGTCGACGATGAGGAAGATGTTGTTGCACAACAGCAGCAACTGCCAAACAACAGCAACAGCAATGCAATTGACAACGATGATGACGATCTCATTGAGGAGGTTATCGAAGAGATTGACGATGAAGATGGCGATGGCGATGTACATGAACAACATGTTGTTGCCAGAGCAAATAACAATAAAGTCAACATTGATTATGCGCGCACGGGCAACGCCAAGTTGAATGGAAATAGTGGCAAAAAGGCAAAGTTGCAACACGGGCAAGTGCTGATCATGCATAGCTCCGAGGAAGAAGAAGATGTAGATGCCGATGATGATGTCGATGATGATGATGTGGAAATGGAAATGGCAGAGATGGAGGATGAAGAGGGAGTACACGTGGGGGAAGTAATGACCATTGATGATATTATTGAAGAAGATGATGGTGAGGATGATGACGATGTGGTTGGTGTTAGTGGTGAAGTTGTTGAAGAGGATGATGATGACGACAACGACGATCATGATGATGATGTCGATGAGGAAGAGGAGGAAGATGAAGATATTGATGAAGACGACGACGACGATGACGATGGTGACGTTGATGTGGGCAATGGTCGTCGTAATCGTGTTGATGGTGGTCGTGTCAACATCGGTGATGCTGGTGATGGTGATGGTACATCATCATCCGAGAGCGAGTCGACAACGACAACCTCGCATTCAACTGGTGAGCGGCGTAAAAAAACTGTAGTTTCATCAGCGGCACATGGCGATGCCGCTGATCAGTCTAATTCCAGCTATACGTGTGATCTATGTCAACTTTGTTTCGATTCCCAGGAGCATCTGCAGACACACATTAAAAGCCATTTTCTCAATGGGCCAATGGCGGGCAGCAAGAGCAAGAACAGCAGCAATTGCAGCAGCAGCAGTGGCAGCAGCAGCGGCGGCGGCGCCGCCAGCAGGTGCAACAACAACAACAATAATAGTAACAATAATAAAAGCAAAACCAAAAAGTCCGACTTGTTCGATGCTACCAAATGTGGCGGTGACCGTGGAAGTGGCAGTGGCACTACAACAACCACAGCAACAGCCACGGCAGCACCAGCAGCAACAACAATGGCAACAACAACGACGTCGACGTCAGCAGCGACTACGGAAGCGGAAGATGCTGCAGCGAGCTTGAACTGAGCTTCATAATGTACAAAAATCAACAACAACAAAAACATACAACACACACAATACACACAAAAAAAAACACAACAATCCACCTCCATTCACAACACATTCCATCAACACAACACAACAACACACGCACACACTCACACATGAACACACACACACACACACACGCATGCATATGTATAAAACGTAAAGCGCAAAGCAAATAGAATCGCATGTATGTGTGTTGATTTTTTTTTCTTACTGCTAATTGTAGTTGTTAATAAGCTTACAACACACTTATATATATATTTATATAATATATAAATAAAATAATATTTATATATAAATACATATATATATATTTATATAAATTATGTATGTATATGTATGCAACTTACAATATTATCCATCATATATGAAATAATTTTTTTTTTAACAATGTTAAATTAGTTGGTATCACACATACACTGACACATATACACACACATATATTTAAATCACCTCCAGTTATACTTTTGAGTTTTTAGTTAGTCTAAGCAAAATACACAAATGCATATACATACATACGTAAATATAGGAAATACGTACGTACATACATACATGCATAGAATGAATACAACAAAACATAGTTAAGAGGATATATTTATATATTATGTGAAATAATAATTAATTAATTAGCATGCGTCAAGGCACCAAAGCAACAACAACAACAAAAAAACTGTAGAAGTGGCAGCTGAAATGGAAGAAAAAGAAACTAAAGAAAGTGAAGTAAAGGAAACAGCAAACAAGCCAACTTCGACATGAAGAGAGAGAAAAAAACCAACACTTATTTATTATTATTATTGTTTTTAATTTTTTTTTTTATCCTGCCGATTGGGTTTGAAAAACCTCTAAAACTTATTTTCTTTTATTATGGCTTAAGGTGTACGGTTAATGAAAATGTATGAAATTATCTCAAGACATTTCCAATTTAGAAGACATTCTCAATTTTAGTTTTTGTCTGTTTTGGAACAGTAAATAATTATTTTGAAAATTTATTGTTGTCAACTTTTTCGACTCGCATAGTTTTTATTTACTATCAGAGAAATGCCAATGAATAACAACACACCTTAAAAACCCCGAAGTTCTTGCTAATTTTCAAGCAAAAAGCTTCAAGGTTCTTTCCAGTGGTCATGATATACCCAAATGTTACTGGATATGCTGCTAATAGTATAGACAAATACATTATATGTAAAGACTAAACACCCACCCACACACACTCACACACATACATCCGACAGTTGAACAGGCTAATTGAATGCGTTCCATGTCATATTGAACTCTTAATTTTTGCCATACACACACAAGCACACACACAGCATTAGCACTTCAAACCACATCATACATTTAGTATGTAATTTGTATATTTATTATTTATATGATATAATGCATTTTCACAAAACAATCTGAATCGTTTAATCCTGCATTATTCTATAAATCATATTCGTATGTATGTATGTGTAGACACAAACATACACAGACTTACAGGCAGAAAGAAAAAATAAAATAAAATTAGTGCATACTGCGCATATGTTAATTACGCTTACGAATTAATTATTGCGATTGCGGACATACCTTTTACTTGTATAATTAATTTAAGATTTATGTATGTAATTGGAAACTAGATTAAAACCAGATACAAATAAAAAGAAACATGAATGCAACAAATTACATATGCATCTCTAATTGAATACCATGAACGAATTGTTTTTATTTAGTTTTAAACGCTTGAATTTTGCGCGCGCCGCAATTATCGATGACAGTTAGTCCGTCACTAGAGCTAAATTACGAATCCAGCATAAAGCTTAGTGCTCAAACTTAAACAATTTTTAGCGGCGTAAAATGCTCAATCTTTTTCTGTCAACGAGCAGAAAGGCAGTGTTGCCAATGCAACACGAACAAATAACAAAAATTTGAGTGGTAACTCTATACCTCAACTGTAGTTTGTTTTAAATTTGAACATGCAAAGCTGATTTTGGTAAAAAGAGGAGAGAATACGCAATGGAAAATTTAAATTAATGTTAATATAGGAGAAATATTATTGGGTGCACCCATCTTCTAATGTAGATTCTCCATTTGCATTAATACAAAAAAACAAACTTATTTAATTTATGTCCACGAAAATGATTTCAGTTTACATTCTTGCTTATAATCAACTAATATTGTCGTCGTTATTGACCAAATTCATGCGTTCGTCTGCGTTTTCACTTGTGTGCCGGACATTTCTCTGCTATATACCTAGTAAAACTCTAAACAGCTCGATGTTCTTCAAGGCCAGTCAAACAGTGCTGGACAACGCCAGTTTCTTATCTGGCAACTCCGTTTTTATCGAGTCTCAGGATCTACTAGCGGAGCTAAATGTCAAGTTCTTCTTCTTCACTTAACTGTCAGTACTATGCTTAACCAATAACGAAAGCAAATAAATGAAAGAAAATAAAGAGCTACAGAAAACAAACTGAGTTATTTGTTACAAAACAGAACTATATTTATTTATTATTATTTTAAATTAATCTTATCATTATTTATTGTTTTCCTTGCCGTTTCTGCTAGGAATAATTCGCGACACATCTATCGATAACATTGAACCCATCGCGTTAGCTAACTATCGATTTTGTATAACATTGTAAGGCCCAACACTGCGATGCCCGCCACGTTTGTTTTGTTTCAAAATGTAAATTGGAAATGATTGGACCCAATTTGTTAACAATTTAGCATAGATAAAGATTTATTTGCATAAGCATTATTTAACAAAATATCAATGCACATACACTCACATCGAATCATTTGCCATACAAAAAAATGATTTGTTAGCCATTCTGCAGATAAATATTTTACGTATGTATAATTAGCTGAATTAGCTGTTTACTCTAGTTTGGTTTCAGTGACATGGTTGTCAGGTGGATTACAAGACGAAATTATCAACAAACATCACATATAATTGGGTGCAACAAAAGAAATATATATAAATATATGTATGTTAACATATATATATATATATGTGTTAATATAAAAGAAACAAAAAACATTTGCAAGTTGTTCAATGTTAACAAAGAGCACAGCCGACGATGCTGTACAGTGTAATACATACAAATAGAAACTAAATGTGTATTCTGTTACATAGACATAGATAAATAATTATTCTTAAACAAGATACTACTACGGCTAAATGGTGCGTAGGCGAGTCGCAGAAACAGCATTGCCAAAAATACTTTCAAGTCAAATCCGATGTCTCTAGGAGTACTGCGTATGTGGATTAACGTTAATCATCTCCATGTTGCTGCTAAGTTATATAGAAAGAGAGAGAGAGAGAAAGAGCGGGCAAAGAAGATCGATTAGCTCAAGTCTTAAAATATAAAACTAAGAAGAAAAAAAACAAATATTTAATCATAACTGGCGCTGATAAGCCGACGAAATATGGTTATACTTATCGCGCACCAAGTTAACTCGTTAATTTGACAGCCAGTTGGATAGACATACATATTTTGATGGGACTTGAGACATGAGCTTCAACTCAACTCAACTCAACGCTATGGTATGGGCGGGAAATGGAAAGTATGTATAAGTGTATTGATAATGATAAATGATCAATGAATAATGGTATGTAACACCAACAACTACAAATAATACAGCATTGCCAAATGGCGAGTGGGACGTGGAATGCTTCTTGCTCCTTACCTGCGGCTGCAGCGCATATGGATGAAGAGCAGCGCCAGTCCAAGTGTCACACAAATGGCACCCACAACAATGTAGGCAATGCCCAGGAATGGATTCTTGCCGCCCAGCACGGAAGTGGTCGATAGAATCATACGCTTGGTGCCATCAAACGAGATCACCGGATAGTCTAAACAAATTTAATTATAACTATTAAGCAATTATGCAAAAAATTACAAAACAAAACTTACTGTAGTCAATGTCCAACGTGTAATTGCCGGCCTTAAGACCCTTGGAAAATTGATTCTTTGTTTGGTCCAGGCGACGATACAATTTGCGAAAACTGGGCAGGGCGGCGGTGCGCATCCAAACAATGAGATCCTCATTTTGGAAACCATTGTTTTCAGGGTTGCCCACATCCAATTGATCGAGACTCGTCTGCCAGAAGAGTGGCTTGGCAAATCCATCTAGTGCCACAGTCAAGTTACCCTCAGGATTACGGAACTTGACACGCTTATCCGAGGGCCATGCAATTCCCGTATTTAATAAATCAATTTTAACACCATTTTGGCTCAGGGTCAAAGTGTCTGCAGGGCACAGATACCAAAATAAAGTTAGGCTAAGTTAAGCAATTTAAACTGTTTGCATTTTACCATTGAAAAGAGAATTGGCAATGGCACCGCAAGGCGCAATGGGTTTGCCATCGTCCGTATAAGCAAATGGCGTACAATCCGAGCTGGGCGTTAGCGAGAGGCGACCCAAAAGTTGCTCATCGTCGCGCGATTTCACATAACGTCGATGATTCTGGTAGTAATTGGTTAGGCCATAGTACATGTAAACATCGCCCTATTGCAGAAATTCAAATTGATTGAAATGTATTCATTAGTAATACACGTAATTCCCTAACGGTTAACAGCTGCACCTATGACCCTGTTAGCGGTAAATACGCTTCATCAGCAATAGGATATTCAGTCTAGCAAAAGAAAAGAAACTTAAATCGTTATATTTTGCAAATTGAACCCACAACATCGACTTCTTCGTCGTCGTTGTTTTTCGGTACAACTGCAAAATAACAGAGCTCAACAATTTTAAAAATGAATAAATAACTTAATAATGTTTTGTTGGTTTATTACATCACCAAGATAGTAAGCTAAAACAACTCGACTCTTGACGCTGATCAGGAATCTATATATCCTTGATAAACTTAAAAGGTTATATCTTTAGTAAAGTACAAACTGCCAAAATAGGAAGACAAAAATGTTGTTTGCCGTTGACCAGACAATATTATGTTATTAATGATTAATTTATACATACTGTAAAGTCCGAAGTCAGTGTAAAGTTCATCTGGCAGAGGCACTTTGAGCCTGTTGTGTTCTTTAACATGTCGGCGCAGGTCTGGCTGCCACCAACTTGCTGGCATCTGGTGTAATCGATGATGAGCTCATGGGCCGTATTCGAGAAGTGCAGCAAAACGACGCCAATGGGAATGAAGAGCACTCCAATCACAAAGAAGGTGGGCAGGACTGTTCGTGCCGTTAAAACTGGCTGCCAGGCGGGTAGACGTTGTTGCTTGAAAGCCGAATCTGTTGGATAAACATTTCATGGGTTTTGTTGTGATTCATAATTCGTTAACTGGTTGAGTTAAAAAACGAGCTCACGGAATTGAGACTCGCCTTCAAATATCGATTACCCTATTGATACTTATTGGTTGATATTTGTACTTGTATTAGTCACTCTACTATTTCTTATCATGAACACTCAAGCACGCACACCCGCATACATATGTCTGAACTCTGGTCAAACTGATTCAGCAACAACAACAACTTGTTACTTGAGTGTAAGTTCTTCTCTGTACATACATACATATGTACATATCTAAACCAACTGAATTTTCACCTGAAGGTCGTTTTGACTTCGAGGCTGCGTTTTCCTCGTTTTCCACATTTTGCGTTGACATCGCGTTTTAGACACAAAGCAGGCGGCCACGTCCTGTGACAAATAGACAGGCTAACAAACGCGAAACTCGACTACACGTCGTAAATACGCTCACCAAAATACGTAAATAATACAAGAAATTTCGCGATAGCAGAGCTGTTTATCGATACACATGTGTATATCGTTCAATAAAGCAAAAATAAATTCCAATACAATTCAGTATTAAATTTAACACTGCTGTAACTGTAAATGTAATTGATGCACATTTGTTTATTGCAACATACATGATAAAAAACAAATATAAAACGCTCATTTACAAATATTTTAACTAGGCAAACTCATAAATATATGTACCTTTATATGAAATACTCTTGTACTTCCACAAAATCCAATTAGCATTTGTTCATCGATAACAATATGTCTTATCAAGTTATCTCTGGAAAATATGCTAAAAATTGATTTAATGTCTTTTTACCAAAATTCATAGTATATGTAGTTACATTTCTTGGATATAGCTAATTAATTATGCATGATTTTATCTGTTAGTCAGCTATTTACCAGCACTGCAAAATAACATCGCATGCCGCGATACAATCGGTAACCCGCGGATTATATGTAAATGCTGCCATATCTAGCCGCAGCAGCGTTTTCGGTGGGTCCAAACTGTTGTTGTTTTATTAATCGCGAAATTGCTCCCATTTTTTTCTCTAATTCTAATTCTAGCTTGTTTTAAATGCAGATCTAGCTTTTAAAGGCCCTAAAGAGTTGGCAACACTGGTCACAACAACAAAGCGTAGGCAACAAAAAACGAAGAAAAGTAAACGACGACGAACGTGAAGCAAACAACGAAATTCAAACGCATTTATTAATTTGCGCTGTACTGATACGCATTTGCGGCAGCCGCAAAACACACTATTTGCTCAGGGATCTGTTTAAAATAAGAAAAACATTGTGATTTATAAACAATAGAAATAGGAAAAAAGAAAACGCCGCCACCGCGATGAAAATCACTGTGACCACCACCGATGATAAAATCTTTTTTCTTGATGTCGCCGAGGATTTAGAGCTGGAAAATCTAAAAGCCTTATGTGCCATGGAAATCGGCTCGGAGGTTAACCAAATTATGGTGCTCTTCAATGGCCGCGAGCTGACCATTGATAAGCAGTCGCTGAAACAGTTTGGCGTTCGTGACGGCGACTGCATTGTGCTGGAGCGTCGCAGGAGCAATCCCAATAGGACAGGTGAGTGCCAAGTTCCACAACCAAACATTTAAACCATCCATTCGTGCGCTTAACAAGATGCGCGCGTCGTGTTAACAGTTTAACTGGGTCATTGAACGCGCTCTAGGCCGCTGCTCCTGGCCGGTGCATCATCTCATTATTGTGTACATTGTGTGTGTCACTTCTTTTTGGAAAAAAATACGAAAAGAATTTTCATTTTAAAAATAAATATATATGGCTTTTTTTAAACACACATTTCACCATTCTCTATACTAGAAATGTGTTATTGTTGGGTTTGGCTTTTTTTGCACATTCCAACCAAATGTTAAGCGAAAGAAACAAAGCAAGCATGGAACGACAAACGCACACACACACAATTACAAACACATGGACATGCACATGACATGTGAAAGTGTTGATCCGATTTTGATAATTCACTTGCAACGATATCATCATTATGCACACACATATGTATGAGCATACATACAGTCATGCACAAAAGTATTTACAATTGTACTGTACTCGAATAGACCGAAACAAAATTTAAAAATGCATACTTTTCATAAACTCAATATTTATATAGATATTCATACCGAACTATGTAAATTATTGGCACAGTGAGCAATCCCCACTTTAGCACAGTATTCTGTCCCTTCATTAAGTGATTTAAGAAAAAAAAAACAAATACATTTCCCAAATTCAATATATTTATTAAAATTTAAATTTATGGAATTTAAAAAAGTACAAAATCCAAGTGAACAAAGATTATTGGCATACCCATTTAAAATCTTGAAATACAAGTAACTTGTAGATTAAGATAATTAATATTAGGCTGATAATCCTTTTGTTACTTTGCATTGAAAAAACTAATCTGTTTGGAATTTTAAGATAATTCCACTCTTGTGAAGTTAAACTCTATATTTGTTGTTTAAATTCGGTTTTTAACACTCCTATCCAGTAATTACAAAACTGATCAATTACAAGAGGATGCATTTTTCGAAAAAATTAATTAAGAAAAGCATCCCGCTTTTAAAAGGAACATATATACTCGTATTGGCAGCGAATACCAAAACAAATAATCAAATAAAATCAATTAATTTAATTTTTAAACCGATTTGGCACTGACTGTATCGTCAATTGGTCAATATCGAAAGTTTTGACTAGTCAAGCTTTCAAATAATAGTGCTTTCAAACTTGCATTTTTGCCAAAAAATTGCAATATCTATATTGACCGTTGCCAACACATACATATGTATATACAGCTGCGGTCAAAATTATAGTAGTGCCACCAGATAAATTAATTAAGCTTTGATATTTCGTATGTACATTAGAGCTTTTGATTTCCGACTTTGTCAGATCATAGTCTTAGAAAAGCTTTTATGGAAATGCACCTTTAGGACCTGAAAGCACCTTCCATTTTTGAGTTTCTCCGCCATTTTGTGATTAACGTTAAATTTTCTCTGGTCAAAATAATAGTAGTGAATGCATTAAACTTCGTCAAAAGTGAATAAAAATGGGTTTTAAGCAAGAGAGCCACTTGATTTATTATTAATTAGTGTAATTTTATAATTTACAATATATTTTATTTGCTCCTCCTGAGAAGCGTGCTCTTATTACAAAATTGATTTGTGAAGGAAAAACGTATAAAGAAGTCAAAAATTTGATTAAGTGATCATCAACCATGATCAGAAACGACATAAAGTACTCGCCAAGAAAAGATAAACGTGGAAGTCCTCGTATTATGACCGAAGGACTAGTGACAAAAGTTGTGGGGTATTCGAAGCGCGACTCGTTTGCTTCTGCTACACTTAAAAAAAAGGACTTAGGTATGGACCAAAGTGTGGAAACCATTCCTAGATGTTTGGGGAAAAATAGTCTGTCAGCAAGAAGCCCGAGAAAAATTCCGTTCTTAAAAAAATACATGTCCAAAAGCGATAATGGTTTGCTAAGGAACATCTGAATTGCCCCCTTCAAATTGGAGGAATATCAGGTTGTCGGATGAATCCAAAATTGTTTTATTTGGTAGCCGAGGATCTCGACAATATGTAAGGCGTCCACAAAACTCCGAATATCAGGCCAGATGCACCTGCAAGGCCGTCAAACATGGCGGTTCGAGCATAATGTTCTGGGCCTGTTTCTCATATTACGGTGTCGGTCGATATTGGATCACAACTATAGTGGATAGGCACGAATATGTGAAAACTCTGCAGGACATTATGCTACTGTATTATTCGGATGATATACCGTTAATTTGGAAGTTCCAACAGGACAACAATCCAAATCATACCAGCAAAACTGCCAAAGAATGGCTTACATCTAATAAAGTTTATGTATTGGAATGTCTCCCGCAGTCCACCAATCTGAACCCCATTGAGAATTTGTGGTCCTATGTCAAGAAGGATATTGCCAAGCATCAACCAAAAAATAATAATCATCTTTGGGAGATCCTTGAGATCTGCTGGAGCTGAATACCTCCAGAACAATGGTGGACTCTATGGTCCGACGTTGTAAGGCGGTAATGCAAGGGAAAGGTTTCACAACCTAATATTAAATTGATTAATTATCAAGTGCCTTTCACATATCTAGCCTTCTAAATAAAAAAAATTAAATTTAAGATCGTTTTCATCATCAAAATATTTGAATATGTTCTTCACTACTATTATTTTGACCGCCCATTTTTCAGGCTATCACAAGAAAAAAAACTCGAAATCTAGAAGTAATAACTGTTAACTAATTTTGATTTGTCAGATGGATAAACAATATAATAGCGTATCCTAAAAAAATAAAATAAAAAATTAAGTTAAATTAAAAGACCGTTAATTTTGAGTTTTTTGAATAACATTGCACGCACTACTATTATTTTGACCGCAACTGTACATATATCCACATATTTCAAATTATTTGAAATTATCAATAATAGTTATTTTATAAATTGATCTAGTAGTGACAAAATAAATATAAATTTTAACAATATGCGTTTAAATCTTCAGTAAATCGATAGATCATCAAGTCATCATGATCAATACTTGGGGCTATGACTGTATATGCGGTATATCGGTGTGTTTGTACATGCAGGTAATCGAGTCCATATGTATGTGTGTATATGCATAATTTCGTATATTGCTGCATACGCCGACGCAAACGATTTTAGTGACCCAATGAACGAGTGGCCTCGTCTAACACACATACTTCTGCATCTGTACATATATGTATATGAAGAACGTACAAAAGTATACAAGTATGGGTCACACATTGTCCGAATGCCTTAAATTTGTATTTTGAGTGGGCGCTCGCAATTGATTTGGGAGGTGTTTTCGAATATTCTGCAAGCTGGATGGAAAACGAGTATACTATAGAGATACATATGTATATATATGTAAAAAATACAAATTGGTAAATTATATTGGCAAATTATAAAGACACATTTATTGAAAGCATAGTCCTTAGGGCTAAAGCAAAAGCTTTGCTAATACTCGTGGGTAAAACTTCTTTTAAATCACTGTGGACGGCAGACCACTCTAGTGACGACAGCATCGCGAAGGGCTCGAAAGGCGACTAGCAATATATACAGGAAGAATAAATGAATGAATAAATAAATAAAGAATGATAAATTTTCGCTATGACTGTCCGATCAGATCGCGTTATATACCGGTCGAATGTTGCAGTTGTAGCCTTTGGTGAAATTATTCTTTCAAAAATCCGACAACTGGTTCCAAAGATAATAAAATTTGAAATTTTAAGAGGCATTCGCAAAATAAAATGAAAAGACAGTCTATTCGTCTGTTTGCATCAAAGCGCTGAGATAGCTTAAAAGTTTGAATGTGGACCTATTCCATATCATAAATCTAGAAACTCTTGCTCCACGACTTTTACATGCTGGGAGCGAAGCGATTTTGAAGTTGGCGAGCAAAGCGAAAAGGGGGCAGAGCCTCCTAATAAATTATAAATTGCTTTGCCATTCATTTATTATTATTATTCGCTCCACTTAATTCTATTATTATGAATATGTCTATTGACTCTTAAAAACGGAAAGGTGTATTTAAATATAGTACAAATGAGTGCTTGTTAAGACTAGCAAATACCCTGTACAAACTTATCTGAGTTTTGATAATTGTTTTTTCAGCTGGCAACAATCCATCAATTAGTAATTTGGACTTTAGCAGCATTGCAGTGCCGGGCACAAGTACAACTGGAGGCAGTCCGCCGACACAGAATTCCGTGACGCCGGGATCGTTTAACTTGCAACAGCAGTTGGAACAGCACTTGCAACAGCAACAGCACCAGCTAACGGATATACCCATGACAGACGAGTTCAATGTGAACTTTGATGATGATCCGGCGACAGTGCGTCAAATGTTTCTATCCAATCCCGAGGCGTTGACACTGTTGCGACAATACAACACGCCACTGGCTGAGGCCTTGGACTCGGGTGACATGGAGACGTTTACTCGGGTGCTGCGGGAGCATATTACGGAACGGAAGCGTCGCAATGACCAGCGTATGCGCATGCTCAACGCGGATCCATTCGATGAGGAGACACAACGCCTTATTGCCGAGGAGATTAAGCAGAAAAACATTCAGGATAACATGGCAGCAGCCATTGAATACAATCCGGAAATCTTTGGCACAGTCACAATGCTGTAAGTCTACCACAATTGCCAGAGAGCTGTAATAGCATTTAATCCCATTAATCTTTGGAACATCAGCTACATCAACTGCAAGGTGAACGGTGTGCCGGTCAAGGCGTTCGTTGACTCTGGTGCACAGACAACGATCATGAGCAAGGATTGTGCGGAGCGGTGTCATGTCAATCGTCTAATCGATACTCGCTGGAATGGCGTGGCCAAAGGTGTCGGCACACAGCCCATTTTGGGACGCATCCACATGGTCCAGCTGCAGATTGAAAACGATCATTTGACATCCAGTTTTACGGTGTTGGGTCAGCAGCCCATGGACATGCTATTGGGTCTGGACATGCTCAAGCGGCATCAGGTGAGTCTGCGAATTCCAAGACAATATTTAATTTCATAGATTTATTATTTATGTGGTTTATGGTATAAGTACAAGTTAATTAATTCTTTGAGAAAAATATGACTATTTATTAATATTATAAAAAAGACTTTGAAATCTTAACAAATTTAGCATCTGTGAGGTTTTCTTTGAACGTTTTTAAGTAACGATAAGCATCAGTTAATAATTAAATAGTTTATGAAATTTAATAATTATAAACAAATTAAGACACTTTATACATATTCAGATTATTGTTTAAAACACTTAAATATATTTATATATTAAATTGTTAAAAAGATGCATAAAATATTACATTACGTTTCAATTTGGAGGAGTTATTTCAAAAGTTTTAGAGAAGAGAAATTTTTTAATGGAAATTAAGAAACCTATGTTAGTTTTAAGATGCATTTTATAAGTATAAGGGATATATATATATTTCTATCTCTTTCGAAATCATACCAACTATCTGCCTCTCTTTCTATCTTTGACAGTGCCTTATTGACTTGCAGCGCAATTTGTTGATTATTGGCACCACCGGCACATCGACTCCGTTTTTGCCGGAGAGTGAGCTGCCTCCATGCGCCCGACTCACTGGCAATCCGGAAGATAACGAACAGCAGGCCATTGCCGAGGCAATTGAGCAGAGCAAGCGGGAAAGCGGCGGAGCCAGCACAAGTACCGCCAGCAGCAGCAGCGCCACCGTCAGCGCCACTCCGACCGTAACCGGTTTCAATGCTAGCAATATTAACTCAATACAGCCGCTGGATCGTTTCACGGAACAGGATGTTAGTGATTTAATGGCATTGGGCTTTCCACGTAGCGATGTCCTGACTGTGCTGAGGCTCTGCAATGGTAATAAAGCAATCGCCAGCTCGATGCTGGTTAGCCGCAATGCTGCTGCCGGCGGTGGCGGATTCAGCTGAACGCTGCTTCAAAGGCGGCACATGCTGTTCCTCCTCCTCCTCCACGTTCACTCCTCTGGGATCAATCAAAACAATTTTGCAATACACCATGAACTCAACAATATCAACACGATGCCGATGCCGACGCCAATTCCGATATATTTAACAAACGCAAAAACTAAGAAGAAAATAATTTAGACAAATTTTATTAACTAAATGAAAAGTTTTTTTTATATCTTTTGCTGTCCGCTGTACAATAGTTAATTCAATTGCGAGAGATTTAAGCTTCTAACTGAAAACATGTAAAATTTAGTTTACCCCACACTCACACATATATAAAAACTTATCTTTATCTAGCATTAAATTTAAAACGAAATCCGATTTCGAATTGTGTGAAGAACCTGCAACATACCGTCTATGCTAATGCCACAAAATTTGTAATAGCCGCTTGCAACGAAGTGTACGAATTATATACACATACACACAGACATACACTATATAATAATATACAGATCTTGGTATATATACAATTATAAAATTTACATTTTGAATTAGTATTAAGCCTAAAACCCATGTAATGTATGTATGAAGTGAAATGGTTAAATAAAACAAGACTTGTTTTGGATTGGAATGAATTGGCTAGATTTGATAGCTAGGAGGATTATACGAGGATTTTTGCTTAAAACTGACATTAATGTACCTAAGCGGGGTTCAACTTATGAAAGTTTTTAGTTATTGAGGAACACTGTCAAACATTCATCCTGAATCGGACAAACTGTTAAATTGTATACTGAATTCATCTCAGATTAAAGACGTTGAATAGTTTACGATTAAAGACCTCTTCTAAAATAGTTTTTGTTTGGACAAATAAATTTGTGATAGGCAAAAAAAAAAAAAAAACAGAACTAACGAATGTCTTCAGCATTAACTATATATCATAGTTATAGTAAAGACCGACTGTTTGGTTTTAACTTCTTCAAGTCTTTTCCGCCGTTGTTCCCTTTCCCAATGTAAGCAACTTTCTAACACAATTAGTTTCTATTATCTAGCTGTCTATTTTGGTTGTTTGACAATTTGTTTTAAAATTTTATTCATTATTTTATAAATTATTTATAAATGTATAAACCGTAACATGTAGTTATGTACATACATACGGAGACATTCTCGATACACTCATTGCCACCAGAAGCAAACTGGAAAAAAAGAAATATTTATACTGGCAGACAAATAATGAGTGCATTTGCTTAATGAATTCCTTTATCTATTGTTGTTGTAATTATTATTATTCGGTGTATATGCTCACACCCACACACATACACTCTTGCACAATGGCACACGCAAGCGTGTGCAAATACATATACATACAGATTGATGTACATTTCCATATATAAATTACAATAGTTGTTACTGCAGTTGATCTTGTTATAATTGTTGTTATTTGTTATGCTGGGTAAGTTGTTGTTCAATTGTTGATGTTGTTATTTGTGTGGTTCTTTCTATTCCTCATCATCGTCTTCGTCATCCTCTTCATCATTGGCACGCGAAGATGAGTTTTTATGGTTGAACTCCTTTTCGGGATCAAACTGCATACCCTCCTGATCGGCAGCATCCTCCTCATCATCATCGCCAGCAACTTGTGCATTCTCAGCCTCGGCACGCTCCAAGCGACGCGCCAGATCGGCCTCATCGATGGCGGTGACGAGCTTGGGTGCCATGATTACCTTGAACTCGCCTTCAAATTCAATGATCTTGGCGCGTATGCTCTCAATGGCTACCTCCAATGCCTTGAGTCCGTCTGTCTTCTTTGTGGTAGAAGTGGTCATCACATAGCTGTGGTAATCAATAACATCATATCATTAAATTCATGTAAAAGGTAAATAGTATTGACTTTGACTTACAGAGGCGGCGCTATCAGATTGATACGTATGGGCAGCTCCTCTGTGCTGAGCTCGAGTCCCTTGCTGAGCGATGCTTTGACTGCATCGATACCCTCATAGCCGTAGCATGAGCATTCAATGTCAGCACGGATTTTGACAGTGGGCGAGACCAGTTTACGTTTGATGTTGCTCAACAGCACCTCCTTGGTCTCCGCATCCAGGTTGCATTCATCGAATACAGATGGATCGGTCACAGATTGCTTAAATATGTCATATGCGACCGTCTTGCTGTTGTATTTCTTTTCAAAATACCAGGCCGTCTTTTGGTAAAGCTCCTCCAGCTTCTCGCTGCTATCGTAACCCAAAATATCGGCCACATGGCGCAACAGGGAGTTGATTGCCTTTGCCTTAGCAAATCGCTCAGTACACTTTTCCACGTCCTCGGGCGAAACACGACGTTTGGAGAGATCTATGTAGCCCTTCTCCTTGTCCACACGTATGACAACCACCGGCTCTGTTTTGCCCACACGTATCAATTTGTTAATGGAGCGAATGCGACGACGCGACAATTCCGACAGCAAGATCATGCCCTCGATGTTGTTGTACTCAAGTAAATGCACGTAAGCTCCCATTTCGGCAATGGAGAGCACATTGACCATGACGACGTCTTCGATCTCTGGATATTTTTCATTGTAAAATCGTGAGGTTAATGCCATTTTGGTGCCTTTTGACCACTAATTTTCTGATGCTTATTATAATCGCAAACTGAAGAGAAAATGCCAACAAAATTGCAGCAAAAACGTGTACAATTCTGCCGAAACAAGGTGTAAGAAGAAGCAACGAGCGGCAATAGTGTTGTGTAATGATAATTGAGGCGACTTTCGGACGGCGAATTATCATCGATACATCGATTAGCACTGTGCTAATTCAATGCCAGCTTCTCGTTGAAGTATTTTAAATTGTTTGATATTGCGAGAAAAATCAAATATTTGAATTAATAATGATCGACAGCAGATAATTTTTGTAAACGTTTAAGTGCTAAGTATCGATAAATTTGTATTCTGCACCATTCAGTGCTGTACAGTGCACATTTTACTTTCGGCGAATTGGTCAATGTTGCTTTTATCTGCACCTGGGTGTGATTTTAAGCCATGTAGACTATCTTTCATTTTTGAGACCATGAACATTTTTTTGGATTTTTTTCACATTTATTTTGCATCAGTCTTGCGAAATTGTTGCGGTTTCAAATATTTGGTGTATTTCCTGGTGCCGCAAGCATTTGGTGTGTACACACTGAAGCGCGTGCACACGGCGACAAACTTGGTAGTCAGTCTGCGGATTGCAGCGAATTCGCTCATTTGAAAAAAATAAAACATGGCTGGAAGAGGTGGTTATGAACACGCTAGGTAAATATTACTAAATAAATTAAGAACTGTGTACGCCAGATTGCCGAAATTGTGTTTAATTGGTGAAAGTACGCTCGCCGCGTGTGTCCCAACAAGTGCAAAAGTGCTCCAATGTATAATAATGCACGCGGTTTAAGCAAAAGTCAACCAATACACACATCCACACACGCATGAACACAAACACAGTCACGCACACATAAACCCTAAAAATCTACAAGCATTCATACTTGCGTGTGCCTGTGTGTGTGTGCGCAAGTGTGCGTGTTTTTCTTCTATATTTCTTTTTCTTTGCTATTTTTTTTCTTCTGGCAATTTGCTGCGCTGTCGACCATTGTCAAGCGTCGCTGTCAACTCTGGCGTCAGCGGTATGCGATTCGTCTCTCAACTTCCAAAGTAGTCGCGGCAGCCGCAGCGGCACTGCAGCAACGCCGCCTTCGATGGTTATAGGCGGCTTAAAATAGGCGACAAAATTTGAGGGCGAAATTCGTAAAACGTATTTTTGCCGCAAATAATTAAAAGCGCGCGCTTTTTTTCTTCTAATTTTTGTTGTTATTGCTTTTGTATTGTCCGATTTATTTACAAGACGCTCGTCAGTGTTATTGTTGATGTTTGCTCGCAATGTGAGCGGCAACTGTTTTTGTTATATTTCGATTCGGTCACACGTGCGTCGACGTCGACGGCGCAGCCGGCGTATGTCATTGTTGTTGTTAATGTTTGGTATTTGATTCGCCTACTAACATATATTTGTGATTGTGATACTTTCAGAGGAGGATTTGGAGGCGAGCGTCATGTGAGGCAACTGCCAACGGAACCGCCCTTTATTGCGTACGTGGGCAACTTGCCCCAGGGCCTCGTCCAAGGCGATGTCACCAAAATATTCAAAGACTTTGAGGTGAAGAACGTTCGTCTGGTGAAGGATCGTGAAACGGATATGTTTAAGGGCTTCTGTTATGTCGAATTTGAGACGCTGGATAACTTGGAACGTGCTCTCGAGTGCGATGGTCGCATCAAACTGGATGATCTTTCGGCCCCGCTGCGCATAGATATTGCTGATCGAAGGAAAAATGAACGGTATGAAGAACTTTGAGTTGACATCAATCATCAGGCAGTGCGTCAGGATATCAGTTATCAAATCTCTTTATAATTTTATAGCCCTGGTGGCGGAATTGGCGGCGGTGGCGGCAACGGCGGTGGTATGAGCCGTGATGGCGGTCGCGATGGCTTCCAGAAACGCGGACCACCACGTCAAGGCGGTAGCAGTCAATCGTATAGCCGCAGCGGTCCTGGTACCGGCGGCGGTCGCGAAGCCGGCGGCGGTCGCGAAGCCGGCGGCGGCTCTGGTAATCGCGGCGATAGTAGAGGTTCGTACAATGATAATTATGGTGGTCACAGTGATAGAAGTCGTGGCGGCGCCAGCTCCGGCATGAATAGAGGATATAATGGTAAAGCATTTTTATCTGCCAACCAACTGCAACCTACTACAACCTACAAACACGTAGATGCATCTTTGTAGTGCTGCCAAAAATTCAAAATATCTAAAAATTGTAGTTGATTGCAAAAGATTGAAAGCCCTAAGAAAAAAAAAAAAACCAACAAAGCATGGACAACAACAACAGTCTTAGAATGGTCTCTCCAAGCGACCAGCAATTTCCATAGAATTTGGCTTTGCTACCATCCTCACCTCTTTACTTAGCGCCTTTCCCACCGTTCTCACTTTTATTTCAACTGATTTACGCACTTTGCCTTAGTCATAGTCTTAGTTGATTCTGTGTTTCTGTTTTGGTTTTGAGCTTGAACTTTATTTTGTATTATGTATTATTATATGCAATATTTATCTGTTAAGTTTATGCTTTTTTGGGCGATGTCCATCTCCTCTATTCTAACTCGGCTGTGCTCATCTCTTTCTGTTTCTGTTTTTTTCACGTCAGCGTGATTTGATGATTCTAAATATAAGTTATATATAGTTATAGAGTTAAACATGCAACATTTTTACATTATATAATGCATATACACACATGTAACAAAGATTTGGATTGATTTTCAAATGCACGCTTTGAAGACAAATACAAATAGAATTACACTGCCCAGCATGTGTTGCTCTCCATTAGAAAGGCTCGATTTAGTAGTGTAATCCTGGGCAGTAGAAAGTCCATTGGATCCTTTCTAATGCAATGATCCAAATACAATTTATAAACACACTTTAAACATCAGCATTTCGGTTGTTCTTTTTTTTTTTTGTTCGCATTTTTAGATCGGCCGCTGAATCGCGGTCGTTATGGCAACTTTAACAACGATGAACGCTTCGATCGTAATCAGGATCGTGATCGTGGTCAGCGTGAAGGCAGCTATGGCAATCAGTCCCGTGATGGCGATCGCTACAACAATTTCAGTCGGCATCGTGACCGTGAGCGCACCCACTACAATCCCAACCAGCAGCCTGAGCGTCCTAGCGGCGTTGCAATGGGCGCAATTGGTAACACAACAATTCATTTTATATATTTAATTCTAGATAAATCTAATTAAATAAAAGCGGTTGCAGATGATACGGAACGGCCACGCCTGCAGCTGAAGCCAAGAACTATTGCGGCACCCATCAATGCGGTCGCTGAAACCAAACAATCGGCATCAATTTTTGGCAATGCCAAGCCGCGTGAGGAGAAGTTTAAGGAGGTTCCACAGAATGTCGATCACAATGGCGATAACTAGAATGTGGATCTTGTGTTTGTAATATGCCGTAAATGATATTTAACAAAAAAGAAAAAAAACAAAACATAAAACAAACATTAACAAAGTAACAGCAAGAAGATGATGAAGAATGTAAACACAAAAACTTTTAGGGGCATATATGATGATTATAATGAGAGCGGCATATATATATATATACATATATATGAGAAAAGAAGAACAGCTACAATGAAGAGAGGACGAAAAAAAGAAGAAAACAACAAGAAAACAAAACAAAAACTAAAATAAACATAATTAATAACTACGCTATATACCTATTATATAAAAAGCTATGTACTATGAATGCATAATATATGTATATATATATATATATATATAAATAGATATGTATATATCTATATATATATATAAATAGATATGTATATATCTATATATATGTATATGTATATGTATATTTATACAAAGCGCTTGGCTGGCCCTCCCTGTCAGCCGAAGCAAGAAAAGCAAACTTAACGAGAAGAAGAACGGTAACAGCAACACCAACAACAAATAGTAACAAATAACAAATTGACAGCAACAAAAACCATATGAATATATATAAATATATATATATATATATCTAACTCGATGCGCAACGTTGACAAACAACTGGAGCAACAACAACAAACAGTAACAACAACAATGGAAAGTCTTTAAATGTTAGTCTGTAAGCAGCGATAAAGTTAGAGCCGTGCATGTATTTGCGCGATGCTATTTGTTAGTTAAGTTATGCATATATAAACAAACACAAAAACAACAACAACAAAATAACAAAAAAGAAAACAAAAACGTTCTACCATATAAGTAAAAAACAAAACAAAAAACAAAGTAAAAACTGATTTAAAAAACGACAAAAAAATACAAAACAAACAAAAAAGCAAACAACTAAAATTTGACAAGCGTTTAGCGTTTAGCAGACAGGTAGGCAGGCAGGCAGTTTATACAGTTTATATAGCAAAATACAAGAAAAAACGAAAAAAATGAAAAAATATTAAACAAAAAAAAAACAGAATTGCAGTGAAAATCTAAACACCAACTAAGTACGTATTACAATGGAAATCCAAAACAGCAAAGCAAACAACAAATTTATATATATACATATACTATATATATATATATATATATATACTTAAAGCTAAAATTGTGTAAACCAAGCAAAGAAAAAGTGTAATTCGAGAAGTTCAATATATGACCAGTTTCTATTTTACTTTCTCTCTCTCTCTCTCTCTCCCTTTCTCTCTTTTGTTTTGTAATAATATTTTTCTAGATTTTTTTAATTAAACATTTTTTTTGTTGATTTGTTTTCGTAATATTCTTGCCGGCTTCAATTTGGCGCAATATTCCCACTGACTGACAGAACCGACCCGGGGAGGGGCGACTGCGGCGGCATTGATGAAAACATAATTTAAAGCTAAACTAAACAAACACATGAGAAACTATATTTTTTCTTGTAGATAATTTTAATATGCAGGGCAAGTATATTAATTAAGCGAAATGTATGAATTAATTGTTTTTTTTTTTTTTTGCTTGCGACGATCGACTTTTACTACGTCAAACAAATAATATACACAATTAAATGTTTTTCTTTTGTTTCCCTACATTTTTTTAAATTCACTTGCGCGAGTTGTAAATTCGTTTAAAAATAAAGGTAACTCATAAACAACATCCAAATATGAAAGATCTTTCTTCTCAATGCTGCCCTCATTCTCATTCGAGTCTCTTCACTTCAATCATTTATCCTTTTCTTTGAAACACAAACAAAAACACCCACAAACGTATTCTATATTCATTCGTGTCGTTTGCTCCACCAATTTTAATATTCATTTTCAGAATTTTCAAAAAACATTTCCGGCCTATTTCAAATTACACTTTTGACGGAAATCTGCTGACATTTTATCATGTGTTTCTTAATAGTATGTTACAGGAAAGGAAAACTCAATATTTTCACTTTGATAGCAAAAAGTATGCTACAGATATTTTATTGGTGCAATTGCTTTGAAACTGGAATTGCGAAGAGCAGATTTAAATTTAAAGAAAACGAATCTGCACACAATTCCTTTTATGAATGCCCAAAAAAGATAAAAAAAAATCTAAACAAAATCAAAAGAAAACAAAATATAGGAAAAGCTTAAGGGAAAGCGTAAGATAAATTTCGAGACGAAAAAAATACTAAAATACATTTTGTACCATAAAACAACAATTTAAAATTAGAAAGAAAACATGGGATGGACGTAACAAAAACAACATCAACAACAAATATTAAGAATGCAATAAAGACAACCGAGCACGCAAATTGCCAGCTAAAAATATATAAATATACATATAATAATTAAAAAGATTTTTTATAATTTTAGCTCTAACATTAAATTAAATAAAAAAGTCAAAGATTTATCAATTAAAAAAGCATAGACAAACAATTAACAACTAGCACCGGGCAAGTAAGCAAAAATTAAAACAACAAACAAAAAAAGTAAATTTACATTTGTATTTAACATTAACATATAAAAGTCCCCTCCAGAAAATTATTTAAATGAACAATAACAGCAACTTAACATACCTATCTGAATTATGTATTGTAATTAAGAACTTTGATATGCATTTTAAATGACGCCCAGAACGAAACATTATGGAAAATCGAAGCAAAAAGAAGAAATGAAAACATAACAAGAAAATACAAGAATTTATACAAAGCAAAGTAGCCGTTAAATTACGTCTTAAAAATAAATATGAATATGCATATGGTATATATATCCCGATATGTATGCATATATAAATATATATATTTAACAATGAATGTGTATATATTTATATAGGTATATATAATATTATATATTTAATATTTAATGACAAATTGAGAGGTTTAAGCTATTTGCATAATCTTGATACAAAAACAAAAATGGCAACAATTTCTAAAAATTATTTAATTAGCAAAACGAATTAAAACTCGAAACGAAAACTATAAAAAATATACAAAAAATAGCAACAACAACATTAATTACATAGTTTCATAATCCAATACTAACAAATTAAAACAAAAAGAAAAAGACAAACAAACAAAAACCCCTTATAAACTAAAGCAGATCTTCAGCTAACAATAATAAGAACAACAAAAAGCAACAATTTAAACATATAATTTAATTTAAAAATTCTTAAAATATATATACATAATGTATATATTTTTTTTTGTTGTTTGAACATTTTGTACGATATATATACGTATATATGTTTATATATATATATATATATATATATATATATAAACAAATCCACAATTTGCTCGGTTTTATTGGGTTGGAAAACAAAATGCGTTTTCGAAAGATTTAGATTGGCTCTCAAAGGTCAAAGGCAAAGTGAGAATCTGACGCTAGTTACGAAACTGACGCCAAAAAATTTCCAAAATTCTAGAATCAACCAAATCAATAGCCAATTCTGCATTATTTGGTTTATGTTTATAGCCTTTTTCATAATGAGATAAAAGGTGCGAGAAGTATAATTTTTTGATTTAAAATTACCGTACATTTGAAAAGGATTATATCTTTATACACTGGTCGGCATAATTATTTTGACAAACGGTCACTTGTCTTTGCAATCGCTGCCAAATGGGGAGAATGCAAGTACATTATCTTTTCATTGCTTAAAATCAGAATTAATTAAATGCAAATAACTGTTTGGTCAAAATAAATTTGACGACTAGTGTAGCTAAAATTTGATAGTAAGGATAGAGAAGTTCTGGTGTATCTAAAATTTTCACAAAGCTTAAAAAGTCGTTGTCCCATTTTAAAACGAAAATATTTAAATTTTTCTGCATGCCGTCTGTAAATTTCCAACACAAACAAACTCTTTTACTAATTGAAAAAATGTGTAAAAATTGAGTGAAAAGTACATATTTTTTTTGTTCATGGAAAAAGCTGTAAGTATAAAATATAAAATGGAGAGCTTGACAAAAGTCTAACATCAATTAGTCAAATTTAAAAACACTTATTTATTTGGTATTTTTTTTGCGCATTTTTTAAATTTGTTTTCAGCTCGTGCTTCACGTGACTAATTGATTGCGACACTATTTATCCAATCATGTGGGCGTAAGTATGTGAGTGTCTATTTATGCGTTGCACTAGTTATGGGGAGATTTGCTTTGAAATATTGACCAGATAATATCAAGATCGGACTATTTTAGCATAAAGCTCCTAGAGGAACTACCTATCGAGGGACAAGTTTTTGTTGGAAAAATTATAAGAATCCCAAATATAATAAATTTTTTTTTTTTTTAGATAAGTCGTGCTAAAAAGGAAAACTTACTTAAATTATTTTTTTCCTGGAGTATAAAAAATTCAAATGACAATTAGCATATCTATACATAAGAGTGGGTCAATATTTCGTTCGACTAAACGTTTGTCAAATTCGTAATCTACGACGATTTCTAAGATGATTTGCCCAAGAAACCATGGTGACTTTTGTTTAGTCCATACAAATTGACACACTACTATACATATGTACATATATACGAACTTAACAATTTGAGATTTTTTACATTGGCTTCAGAAATTCTTTTCTTGTGCAACCTAGAAAAATTGATGAAAAACTTTTACATGAGGTAAAAGTAAAGTGACGAAGCTTATTTAAGCCTAGAATGTATAATGTATAGAAAATTGTTTAAGTTATGAGTTTTTGATCAATTTTATATCTTTATTTACGGTGGAAATTTTCAAATTCAATTTTATATATCGCCGTCTAATCCTTTACATACAAAGTCGACACTCAGCTTTTATTTAATAGTAAACCAATTTTTTAAAATCATAAAATCTTAAAACCAAATTTATTGCTTCACTCAGTGCACAAAATGCCGTTGTTGTTGATTTTTATGATGGTCATAAATTCAAAGTGTCAAAAATGCCTCCGACTTGAGCAGCTAAGTTGTTGTTGATAGTTTTTATGACGCTCATAAATGCGTCTTGATGCTGCTTAATAACGGAGAGAGCAGCAGCTGCTCCCAGAGCCACTGCGTGCCCACCGCTAATGCAATATATAATTTCAGTTCATATTTTCGCACGCTTTGTGATGCTTCGTCACTAGCGTGAACTGCAGTTCACAGTAATAAATATCAAAAAAGTAAGCAACGTTCCCATAGTGCGTTGGTCAGCTGCTATTTATAATAGGGCCAATTGAAGCGTTACTAACATTTTTGTAACCCCATTGGTACTAGGCAAATCGTTAGCTAATAATAATGCAGCAGCGCGGCGTACCGCCAATTCCCTAGGCAAATCCCCAGGTCTTATCCGGATTTCCGTACTGCAGGGGGGCAAAAATTCACAGACACGCACACACACTTGTGTATTAAGGGGGAGACCTGGCAACTGTAAAAGGTGTTTGGCGCGTCGCTGTCTCCGCCGTTGCATGATGTCATCGTCGTGGCACAGGCTGCCAATACCGACACACGCCCACACGCACAAACACACAAGCACACATGCATGCATATGTATGTGAAAAGGACACAAGTGCGGGTATTGAATATGAAAAAGATTTAAAACAAAAACTAATGTCCGTCTAATGTGAATATGTGTGTGCGTGTGCATGTCGTTTAATTTTTTGATAAATTTCCAGCACTTGTCGGGTTTTTGTTTGTCTTTTATTTTTCGACTGTCGTTTCATGTGTTTCATTCAGCGTTTTCAGAACGCACGCGTAATGACGCCATTACAAGGCTGAAAGTAGCAACAACAATAAGAACAACAACAAGGAAGAAAATGGGACAACCCACAATCATGAGCTGTGAAGTGCGTAAGTGTGTGCGTGTGTGTGAATATATGTATGTTTCTGTGTGTGAGTCGGCATAATTAATTGGCTTTTAATTTGCATTTTAGCGTTGATTATGATAATCAATGAACCTAAATCCACAGCATACTTGTAAATTGCTGTCATTGTGATGGAAATTTTCCCTTGAAAAGCAACTAAAATGTTAGTTATTTTATTCGAAATGTAAGCCTACACCCACATAGAAAAATCCATACCTATCATTTTAAGTTTATAATTTTTATCAAAATACAAATATTTTTTAATAACTCTCATTACGGCCTTACCACGAGTTTAGATACTGAGAAAATGGTAAAAAGAGCCATCCGAAACGGCTCATTTACCGAACCTTAACCACGCGAGCCCGAAATCGTACCGGGTCACATTTTTTAAATAAAGGTCTTTAACAACCACGGTGATGATTTGGATATATTTAACAGGCAGCATGAAGTGCTGTGTATTGACTTTAATATTATTACTTAATATGTACATAAATTATAAAAATCTTTGATTTTAAGTTAAATGGAAAAATTGAGAATAATTTGAAACACATTTGGTACGATTACAATTTAATCAACCTCGAGAAATTTATAAGTAAAGATTAATTTAATAGTTTTTCATATAAACAATGACAGTTAAGTATGATTATTGTGTAATTAATGCATCAATCATAGCTGATTTTAAAATAAATTATGAAATTTCGACAGTTTATACAAAATTATATGTTATACAACACACTTAATTTTATCAGTGTAAAATTAGTCGTATTTGAAAGCGCATGTCAATCCAAAGATCGCAAGACAGTACACAGCTGGACAAAAGCTAACTTGGATAAATGCAGTGAGCATTGCAATGGCCATAAGTTAGAGTTGAAGAAAACACAGTGTCCACCGTTCATCGCCCGCAGCGCATTGCAGTTAACCCCGAAAAACAAGGAAGCAAATGGCATTCAGCAGCTACAGCGCACACACAAACACACACTCACACACACACACAGAAAGAGAGAGCGAGAGAGAGAGAAAGAATGAGACATGCTTTGCATGTTGTGCTCCATTTTGAGGCAGCCAAAAAATCAGTCAACTGCATGCAGCAGTTGAGCAAATCGCGTGTCGTACATTTACCCCTGAAGGGAGGGGGGTCGACCCACTCCCTTTCCTCCCCTAGCGACCCCCTCTAACGATGGCTTTTGCTTTTGCCTTGGCACTGGTGCAGCTGCACTCGCACATGTTGCTTGCCTACAAAAAGGAAGAGTTAAAGGCAGAGCGAGGGGGGAGGGGTGGCATAGCGAGGATGTTTGCCCCACAAATAGACTGCGGCTGCCGGGAGGAATGTGTGGGTGTGGGGGGGGGGGTGGGAGGTGGCTAAGCGGCAAGCGCTTGGCTTCGTGGCATTTGGATGATTTCTGCCTATTTGTGAGCAACCCCCACCTCCCTTAACCTCACAATTCTCACGAAATGTGCCCCCTATTATTTGTGGACTTTAATCGCGTGCTTGCTGCACATTTTAACGCTCGTTGTCGGCGTCGTCATTCTTGTTGTTGTTGTTGGTTGCCAGAGCAACGGATTGGAACACGAAACGAAACGAAATGCAAAGCAAAGCAGAAGAATGAGGCTCTGTGGTTATTGACTGTTGGGTCAGTTGTGAGAGGAGTACGGGGGGATGAGAGAGAGAGAGATAGAGAGAGAACTCTTAGCTCTGTTCGCTGTGCGGGTGAGGCTCAGAATGGCGGAATGAAAGTGCGTTGATAATTGGCTCATTGTGTTTCAATTCGAGGGCTGCTGTAATTCTTTCAGTCCATGAGTGAACGCTTATGTTGCATACTTAACAGCGTGTAAATTTATCTACATTTGTGTGTGCGTGTGTGTGTGTCTGTAAGTGTGTAAGGCAAGCGAACACGCAAAGTAACAACAGCAATTCAAATGTCTGCCCATATTTTGTTTAATAGAATCTGACGAATAATACAAAAATTACACAGAGCAAAAAAATCGAGCATCTCAAACTTATTTCAAGCTCGACAATTTAAGTTTTTTAATATATTGAAACTCTAAAATGTGATTTAACATTCCTCAATCTGAGAGAAAGTTCTTTAAACTCTGTAACTGAACACAAAAACATCTTACTAGATTAGAGAATTCTATGCAACCAAACGGAAAGATCTTGATTTAAGATCATTTCAAGCCTGAGTTCCGAACTTCAAGAAAGAACTTTCAAGGAAATCTAGCGTTTTACCTGATACAAGATTCTTTTCTAACTTGATTAAGAATTTGTATGGTGTTTGACTGGCTGATTGACTAAGTGATTGACTGAGTGACTGAACAACTAATTAACTAAGTGAAAAAAGTAAAAGACTGGTTAGTTAAGACGTTGATTGTCTAATTGACTGAGTGATTGACTTGGGTATGGACTGACTGACTGATTGACTAAGTGATTGACTCACTAACTAAGCGGATGACTGGATAACTAAGAGATTGCCCGATTGCCAGAATAAATAATTGCTAATTTGTTATTAGCGGTGGAAGATGAAAAGCATAGTAGTGTTAGATCATGTTGGTTGCGGTTTTCGTCCGGGTGGACTCGCTGGCAGCAGCTAGCAAACAGCCTTTGGGGGGGTTCTTTGGACTCAGCTCCGCAACGCTTACTGTGTAAACATTTTAATCGAGTCCTAAATGCCTTGTTTAAAATTCAAACCAAAATCACCTGAAACTATCAAAAGAAAAACCACACAGAAAGAAGAAGCATTGTTTACATATATTAAGCTACAGCGATGGTTTTGTAGCTGCGCTTCTATGCCCACTCTACCTTTGATTTTCCATTAGCGCGAAAAATAATTAATTCGGAAAATCCCTAATTCATTATAGCTCTCTTTTTGCCCCTACCCGTACCTTCTAGGAAAAATAAAAATACTTAGAGAATCATTTCAAATCATTATAAGTTGTTTCGTTAGGTTTACAATATTTCAATTTTCGGGAATACCTCTATTATGTTATCTTAACATTGCTACATTACATTAAGTTTTATGGATTTTCATCTGATTGGAGGATGGTCGCTCGTAGTGCCAACTTGAATTTTAATTGCGCATTTGCAAAGACAAAATTATATATTATTTTATTTTAATTATCGTTTGCGTATTAAAAATGTAAGTGAAAATAATAACAAAAGAAAGAGGAAAAATGTGGCCACGTGTTAACAGCTGATGAGTGCTTAATTTATATGTTAAACATATTTATTGGGTATGCCGAAAAGTATGCAGAGAAAAATGAAACGGTATGTGTAAATATGTATGCAAAGTTGAACACACATTTACATATGTATGCAAATGTGCATATGCATATTGAAATTAACTTTACATTACTTTATGTTTTGTTTTGCTTTAATTTACTTTTTGTATTTGTTACTCACTCAGCTTTCAACTCTCTTACGATGATCGTTGGGCCCAATGATGACGTATGTATGTATGTAAATGTTGTTCGCTGCTGTATAAAGTAAAGCAATATAAGTAAAGCATACATACATATGTTTAAATATACAAACACTTGATCGCACAATTATCAGCCTCTTCACCTTCTCTCTTTTTCTAAAAATTATTCCGCAAATGACAGTGCAGTACGTATGTACATATGTATGTTGATTTAGAATTCAGCAAAGACACACAAATAACAGCGTAGGCTGTTATATACATACAAACGTACATATGCAGCACTTAACAAAATGTTATGCAAATTTCAATGTATATAATTATTATTAATTTTCAGGACAGTTGCTTTTATCTTCTTGGGTTTTTTTTTCCTTAATTAAGATTATTTTGATGAAAATGATTATGCCCGTTGAGAAAAGCGGGTCAAAACAAAAGCGACAACGACGTATGTAAACACTTATGTACATACGTGTATGTGTATGTGTGTTTTATATTGAGCGATTTTATGAACTATTTCTGCCACTAAACAGCTGATATTAATGCGTCGGAATGTCTGATGATAAATATATATATTTTATCTAATTGATACAAAATTATTTAGCTGCACGTTTACTGCTGCTGATGCGACGAAGGTCTGCGACGATGCTGCATAAGTTGCATTGGCAACTGCGGCGACTGCTGTACACGTTTGATGATGATGACGAAAAGCGATGAACGAAAGTGAAGCGCCTGGGGACGTAAGACGTCGATGAAAAATGAAGCGGAGGTTGAAATAGAATTTGGCCACCGCATGTATAGTTGATGCTGGAGTGTAAGATCTGCCAGCTCTTGCAAAAGAGTCGGACTTACGGATCTCTTCGACTGCCAGTTTGGCACTTAGAATTTTCTAAGGCTTATTTGGTCAGCCGGCGTGAATTCTTTGTTATTTATTAACACTAACACAACTTTAATCTTCGAGTCTTTATATACATATAATATATTATAAAATATATTATATGCAATTAACCTTAAACGGCACGTTTTCTCACTTTGAGAAAAATAAGTCACAGATTCGTCTTCACTGGTCGATTAGCCTTGATTATTTGACTAATCATGCTTGATGCGTTTCTATGCAAGTCGTTGCCATGCTAGCTGAAATTTATCTGTAACGGTATCCTTCCCGTTGAATGATGGCTGCGCTCGCACTATGTGTGAGTGACAAATTCACTCAAGATAATTTGGCAACTCTGAGAAAACAATAGAGGGGCTCCTGATAAAAAAATAAATTTGGTATTTATCGAAATTATTTGTATTTTGTGCTAAGTTCGATAAAATGTATTTTTTTATTTTTTTATTTAATTAATTAAGTGTTGAATCCATACAATACAGAAATAGTAACATAACAACACAAATATAGTAAATAATACAAGGACCAAACCTCAAGCTAGGCGCATGAGGACTTGCAAATATTCTCCTATTGCGAGGGGGACTTTAGAGTTGGCCAATTGTTTTGGCAAAACCCTTTCTTTTTAATCTCCTTAAAGGTCTGGCAGGGAGTAAGCGTCTCGCGAGCATACTGTGGTGTCTTCTTAAGCGATCACTATATCTGCTAGTGTGCCTTCCAATCTGCTCCTCCACTGTATGCAGATTTAGGTCCCGATGAAGGGTGGTATCACGTACATAATATGGGCAGTTCGTAATGGCACGCATGGCACGATTTTGTAGTACCTTAATGCATTTATAGTTGGACTTTGCAGCTATTCCCCAAATCTGCACTCCGTATAGCCAGATCGGGGCTACACAATGCACATAAACTGCTCTTTTGGCTCTGAGGGACATGGTGCTTCTTCTGTTGATCAGCCACCGTAGTTGTTGCATTCTTTGACCACATCTACCAGCCGTAGCTTTCAAGTGTGGGCCAAAAGTCAAACGTTTGTCAAGGGTGATCCCGAAATACTTAGCCTGCGAGGGTTGGTCCAATGTAACTCCTTCCAGTTTTATGAGTGGGGTATGGTCAATAAGGGTCTTCAAGGTGAAGCAGGGATTGGTGGTCTTTTGAGGATTGACCTTTATGTTCCATCTTTTGCACCAGGCAGCCAATGAGGTAAGGTACTCTTGAAGTCCACTTGCTGCCTCATTGCGTCATTTAGAGTTTTAAAGCAGTGCAATGTCATCGGCGTAAGTAGCAAGTAGAGCCTTCCTGGGAACTTCCATATGATACACGCTTGGGCGGGGCAAATCTGCAGTATATATCGAGTAGAGCAGCGGACCAAGGACGCTGCCCTGTGGAACTCCAGCTTTCATATGGCAAGGAGTCGAGTAGGTGTTCCTGACCTTGACCATAAACTTCCGCTCTTCCAAGTACGATCGTAGAACTCCGTAGTAAGGTGCTGGAAGCAGCTTTTTAATTTTGCTTAGTAGGCCAACATGCCAAACTCTATCGAATGCTTGTTGCATGTCAATGAAGACAGCATTACAATATTCTAGTTCGTCAAAGGCCTGTAGGATGTGCTTTGTCAATCTGTGAACCTGCTCCACAGTGCTGTGTCCCTCTCGAAATCTGGTGATCCGGCAGAATGCAGCGCTCCTTAAGATTGTCATTTAGTCGATTGGCAATAAGCCTTTCTCACACCTTAGACAGTGAAGACAAAAGACTTATAGGCCGATACGATTCAGGGTCCTCTTCTGGTTTTCCAGGCTTATGGATCATCAGAATTGCTCCCATCTTCCACTGCTTTGGGAAGAACTGCATCCTGAACATGGCGTTAAATATTAGCGCCATGTAGAGGATCGCTCGAATAGGTAATGCTTTCAATGTGGCATTACAAATCCTGTCGACACCAGGAGTCTTCCTTCTCGGTAGTGATTTGATGACATCGGCAATCTCCTCAACCCTGGCAGGTTTAATGGGTAAGGACATCTGCAGCGGTGTCTGTAGGCTATCAAGTGTCTCTCTATACTGCTCCATTGTGGCGAAATGGTAATGGGTGAACCTCTTCTCCAAGTGATGGGCAAAAGAATTTGCCTGCTCTTCTTCGTTTTTAGCAAGTTCGCCGCCTGGACACCTAATGGGAACCTGTCTAAACGGTTGTCTTTTAAGGGACTTAGTGCACTTCCAAAGCGAATATCCAGCATCCAGGGTATAATCCATAGAAGCCAGCTTCTGCTCGAAAAAGTTGCTTCGAAGTTCTCTCAATACAATTCGTAGTTGCTTCGCAGCCCGGTTCCATAAAATTCGGTCCCAGGGGTCTTGAGATCGGATTGCTCGCCTTCGAAGTCTCCTTTTCTGTGTCAATAGCTCTCTGGCCTCTCTTGTTAGAACTATTCCATAGGTAGTGCCTGTCGGCGGGACAGGAGGCGTTGAGGCAGTCGCAGCCCTGCAAATACTCTCTGTGAAGTTATCAATAGCCATTTCGATATCCTCACCAGAATTTAGCGTAGTATTCAGCTGAATCGAACTCTCCAGTTGTTGGCTAAAGACAAGGAGGTCAGTGTGCTTGGTGACTAGTCGAGCACTTGGATTGACATAAGCACCATCTGTCTCAATACTGATGATTAGGGGCAGGTGATCAGAATTCAAATCCCAGCTTTGAGTTATTGTTGCTCGAGAATCTGGAATTCCATGATACACTGCAAAGTCTATGCAGGAAGGCGTATGATTGAGCACATATGGGTACCTGGTTGGAGAGCCAGTTGCAAGGATCTTGGCTCCAGTGGCAGAAATGGCTTCTGCTAGTTCACGCCCCCGAGGTGAGTTGTAAGTATCTCCCCACAGCCAATGTCGGGCATTCCAGTCCCCACCAATTAAATATCTTTGGCCGCAAGCACGTAGTGTGTTGATAAAGTGCCTCTCCTCAATCCTGATATTTGGAGGGCAGTAGATGGCGCTGAACTCCACGTCTCCCAGTCCTGTGGCTACTTTGACTGATGACATTTGTATGCTGCATGTCTCGATGACCCTTTGTGGAAAATGGCGAAGAGTGGTCCTCACGAACACCGCTGCTCCGCCAACGCTATTATTATTACGCGATGGTCTAAATGCTGGATAGAAGGTATATCCATATATCTTTACAGTTTCTCCTCGTTTAATTCTAAGCTCCGTCAAAAGAAGAATGTCTACGCTGTTGTTGTGCGCTAAAAGCTCAACTTCTTTAGCTTTTTTTGAAATGCCGTTTGCGTTCCAGATAAGAATTTTTAGTGGATTCATTGTGAAGCTGAAACGTTGTTTTGAAACTGGGAATTAAATTCATCCCCAGCCCATTGCTTTATCATGTTGGACATTACAAGTACTATTTTTTCAAGTTTTTCAAGGCGTTGATTGGCTTGGCTATTATACTGTTGCTGTTCTTGCTGCTGCTGCTGCAACCACATAAGAAACTGCTGTTGTTGCTGTTGTTGAATCTGCTGTTGCCATTCCTGAAACTGTTGCTGATGCTGTTGTAATAATGCTTGAACTTCAAATGAATTATGTTGCTGATTATTCATACGTTGTTGCTGCGATGTCTGTTGCGCTTGTAGATTGTGAAGACGACGTTGAGCAGGTCCGTTCTTGGAGGGTATTGTATTTGAATTACCTTTAGCTACTGCGGCATAGGAGCCTCTTGAGTTTCCTCCATTGCCTGCAGGTGGTTGATGTTGAACAATATGTCTCTGTAGTTGAGTTGGTTGCTGCTGTACTGTTGATTGGTTGGTTTTCTTGCTGCGATTAGACTGCAAGGTAGGAAATTGTTGCTGCTCTCTAGAAATAAATACATGACCAGCCTTTTTTGGATTATTCGCCTTTTTTGCAGGCCCCATAGATCGGCGAAGAAACTCCTGGTACCATTGGCATCCCTTATAGCTGGCCATATGGTTTCCGGAGCAGTGTATGCATGTAGGCTGTGCGTCTACGGGACGTGTGCATTGTGTGGTTTGATGATTTTCGCCACACCTGGCACAATTGGGGTGTCTGCGGCAGTATTTTGCTGTGTGGCCGTACTCCTGGCATCGCCGACATTGTGCAATTTCAGAGGTTTTTCGCATTCTTTCAATCCTTACTTTCTGTCGGCAAAGGGTCATAACTTGGTAAATGTCATTAATTTTGGCACAAGGTTTTATATTAATGAAAAATATATTAAGTTTTTGGTCTTTATTAAACCTTGAACGTGGATTATGGATGTGAAGAACTTCATAGCCTAGACTTTTCAGATCGGCGGTAATGTCACTGTTTAGGGTGCTGTGATGTAAGTCTCTTACTACAATTCTGTGCACTTTTTCTGTCCGCATTTGATATGTGTGGAACTCCATACCAATCTCATCCATACGGCTAACAATGGCTCTATAAGTGTCACTGTTTTTGGGAAAGATTCTGACCGTTTCCCCTTGATTAGCTTTAGCTACAACGTTATTCAAATCTGCAACTTCCTTTATAAGCTCAAATAAGTCATTTAAGTTGATAATATTAACAACAATTTGCGGTGGTTTAGAGGGACCTTTAAGCTGATTACCAGTGCTTGATGGTTCTTGCGAGTATTGGCCAGTATTGATTACTTCAGATTGAAGTTCATTCATATGATCTCTGACATCATCATCGTCCTCATTCATCTCGTCTTCCTCATTCTCTTCGTTAGTGGTGCCAGGGCAGATGCTGCTTATTGTAGCAGTTGCCATGGTGGAGGTGGTGCTGCTGGTGGCACTAGTAAATGTTACAGTTGTTGTGGTGGTGGAGCTACTTCTTTGAGACTCATTGCATATATTGCGTTGAATTTCTAATCGGCACTCATCCCTAATCTCATAAGGTAATTTGCCTGCTATTGAGAACATTTTTTCATGATCAATCTGCAAATTCCTATGCTGAGTGTCAGTGAAGTTATTCTCATCCATTGCATTAGTAATATTTCGCAAAATTTAGTAAATAATTTGCGCAAGAAACGAAACATAGGCAGATCAGATTTACTGATAAGCAAAGTATTTATTGCCCCTCTTTTGCGACTGTGCGCGGGTTGAGGGGAATGTCTTGCCCGAAGGGCAGAGAATGCAGTTACACCTCACTTCACTAAATGCTCTTTGTTTTTGTCCAATTGCCGACACCGCGCGAAGCAGCGCCCGAATGTTACGATATGTGCTATTTTTAGCACACAACAGAATGTACCGCTTAAAGCAGAATAGAAAAGACAATTTTGCGTAAGCGCGACACAACTGATCTCTATGAAAGCAGATTAGCGACTCTTGATAAAATGTATGAATAACATTTACAATTCTTGCTCAAAATAAAAAGCAGCTGTAATTGTACATCACAAATTAACTAAATAATGACTAGAAGACATACATAAGAAAATAAAAATGTTCGATAATATAAATTTAAGTTCGATATATATATAATTCAACCAATGCTTTTTTTGTTTTTTAAATTTTTACATAAATGTTATTTATGTAAAAATTTATTTTTTAAAACAAGCACAAAGCCGGGCAGCATCTAAAGAGCCAATGTAGATTTAAATTTTTAATGATGTCAATGCTGATTCTCGATAGTTGCATATATGTACATACATACATACATATGTAAGTGTGTGTGTACTGGTGGATGTGTGTGTCTGTGTAGCGATATCAACGATCTGACATACATACAGTGGATCGCAGCTTATTTCGTGCAGCTACGAACTAAAATTTGAAATCGTCACTGCGGCTAAACTATCAAAGATATCAATAAAAATTAAATGCAGTAATTTAAAGTAGAATATTAACATTAATAATAAATATAAACAAATTAGTTAATTATTAAAACAAATCAATTAAAAAAGAAAAACATAAATAGTGGGCTTTTTTCATGTCGCAGCTTATTTCGTGCAGGCACTTGGAGTGACTCTAAATCTTAAATTGTGACTTTAATGTCGCAGCTTCTTCTTGTATCCTTTAAGACACATTATAAGCTAATTTAAATTTTTTATCTAATGGGCTTAATCACGTTGATAAGTTTACTTTTGAGGTGAATTCCAAAATCAGCCCTGGTACCAAGATTGAAGAGAGGAAATCGATAACTATGAGATTGAAAAATGATTTAACTCAGCGTAATATTGTTGAAACGATTTAATTAGACCCTAGTGCATAACATTCCGTCATCCAAGGTTTTCTTTGAGCCGGCTAAGCTGCAGAAAAGGGCCAAAATGATAATAGCTAAGTTTTCACTGATCTCGAGCAGATGCTTATCGGCCGGAAAATAAAAGCTAATCTAAAGTTATCGGTTCCAAAAATGACTTCGTTGTTGAAGGTACATATTCTTATCCATGATTCCATCAATAATACACTAGTTATCAACGCCTGTAGTCGCCATGGGTGCCCAAACCATTACACAGTCACCGCCATTCTTAACAGTGGATTCTGGGTGATAGAGTTAGAACTCGGTATTCGGTTAATAACAAACCTATGGCATTCCATCTATACTAAAGATGTTTAATTTGAACTAATCTGCAGATATAAAGTCATTCCAGAAGGAAATTGGACGATTTTCGTGATACTTGGCAAATTCTACTCTGCATAGCTGATAACTTTTGATAATAAATGGATTTTCGAGGTACTTGGGCTTAAAAGTCATTATCTCGCAATATGAGTCTCATTATTCCTATGGAAAATTTGTTGACTATTTCATTCTCAACATCCGAGTTCAGTTTTGGAACCGATAACTTTAGATTAGCTTTTATTTTCCGGCCGATAAGCATCTGCTCGAGATCAGTGAAAACTTAGCTATTATCATTTTGGCCCTTTTCTGCAGCTTAGCCGGCTCAAAGAAAACCTTGGATGACGGAATGTTATGCACTAGGGTCTAATTAAATCGTTTCAACAATATTCCGCTGAGTTAAACCATTTTTCAATCTCATAGGTATCGATTTCCTCTCTTCAATCTTGGTACCAGGGCTGATTTTGGAATTCACCTCAAAAGTAAACTTATCAACGTGATTAAGCCCATTAGATAAAAAATTTAAATTAGCTTATAATGTGTCTTAAAGGATACAAGAAGAAGCTGCGACATTAAAGTCACAATTTAAGATTTAGAGTCACTCCAAGTGCCTGCACGAAATAAGCTGCGACATGAAAAAAGCCCACTATTTATGTTTTTCTTTTTTAATTGATTTGTTTTAATAATTAACTAACTTGTTTATATTTATTATTAATGTTAATATTCTGCTTTAAATTACTGCATTTAATTTTTATTGATATCTTTGATAGTTTAGCCGCAGTGACGATTTCAAATTTTAGTTCGTAGCTGCACGAAATAAGCTGCGATCCACTGTATATTTACAATGTACCTGAATTTTGAGTATTATGCGTAATTATAATGACGCTAACGATGGCGATGACGATGGCATAATTAGCCTTGTTATTTGTATGTATGTATTTACAATGGTGTTGTTGTTGTTGTCGATGGTGCTGCAGACTGTCGGCACGTAAGCGACAACGACAACAATAACAGGCTGAAAAGCAACAAAACACACGCGACTCATAAACCAAATTTATGTAAATTTAGCTCCTCTTTCCCCTACACCCCCTTTTGCCACTCTCCCCACCACTCTTCCTTACCCCCATTTGCCTATGACCTTTCACCTCATACCCCTGTCACAGGAACAGTCCTCCACTCCCCTCCACACCTTTCCTCTACTTCTACATCTAACTCTCAAGTTGGCTGCCCTTGCAAAGTGCAAAGGAAACGCACAGTTGAATAATGTAAGGTTATGTTAATTCGAGTATAGCGAGTAAACCGGGAAGACGAGGACGCAACGTTGGCAAGGACGCAGAACCGGACGATGTGGCGGGAAGAAGGGCGAATGGGGGTTGACGAGTGGGAGGCAAAGGAGAGTGCTAGGTGTACATTACTAGCACACACAATCGACTCCATTGCCTGACAGTTAGAGGTCATCCTGCTCCTTACCCTCCATCTCCATCTCCTTCTCCCTCGTCCCAGAGTCTTTCAAATCCCCTCCTTCTTGGAGGAACAGCTCGCTAAAATGGAAAGTGCACTTGCACTCGACACAAAATGGAGCCTGTCGACACATCGTTGATTTCCCCGACTTTAAACAAGCTGAAACCCTGCAAAGGAGTTGACTGTAAACTGTTTTATAGTGGCTCTAACTAAATATCAGTGTCACTTTTGCACTAACACAACAAATGTTGCGTTAACATTTCTTCTCAATCAGATTGATGATTCTTAAACCATCAACCATGAGATGTGATATAAAAATACATCAAAAAATCGACAACTCGTAAGATTTTCAAGTACTTCAACAGGTTCATTATTTGACTATCGATCAAGTTAACTAGTTAATAATCTGAAATAAATTTGATTTTTTACAAACATGTTTGAGACAACCGTGTAACAATCCAAAAACAAAAGTAATGCAATTTTCGGTGCTCCTGAAGCCAAGAAAACAATGATTTCAAATGTCAATGAAATTGTTGCAACAACAATCACATGACAATTGGAACTAGAGATGGGCAAGGGCCAGGTCGAGGTAGGCCCGAAGATTAGCGATTTAACACATACTTTTCATATCGATTGAAGGAAATATTTCAATAATAAGTCACTGCTATATCATTTGCGCAACTCTCTTATCGATTTATTTATCAAACAAAATTATGAATAAAGCTTAGTACTCAAACTTAAACAATTTTTAGCGGCGTAAAATGCTCAATCTTTTTCTGTCAACGAGCAGAAAGACAGTGTTGCCAATGCAACACGAACAAATAACAAAAAGTTGAGTGGTAACTCTATACCTCAACTGTAGTTTGTTTTAAATTTGAACATGCAAAGCTGATTTTGGTAAAAAGAGGAGAGAATACGCAATGGAAAATGTCAATTAATGTTAATATAGGAGAAATATGCTATGACACGCAAGCACAGCTCGTATTGGGTGCACCCATCTTCTAATGTAGATTCTCCATTTGTATTAATACAAAAAAACAAACTTATTTAATTTATGTCCACGAAAACGATTTCAGTTTACGTTCTTGCTTATAATCAACTAATATTGTCGTCGTTATTGACGTTATTCGTCTTCGATTTCCCTTGTGTGCCCGACATTTCTCTGCTATATACCTAGTAAAACTCTAAACAGTTCGATGTTCTTTAAGGCCTGTCAAACAGTGCTGGACAACGCCAGTTGCTTATCTGGCAACTCCGTTTTCATCGAGTCTCAGGATCTTCTAGCGGAGCTAAATGTCAAGATCTTCTTCTTCACATTACGCCAGCGTTTTTTTTATATGGAGTTCAGGTTTCTTCAAGGCTTATTTTTAACTGTCAGTACTATGCTTAAAATAATAATACATAAACAAAAAATTTGTTTATAATTATATTTGGCCGGGTCTCCTGAAGTTTGAAGGGGCCGGACCTGGACCGGGCCTTAAAGATTTATTTCGGGCCAGGGCCCTCAAAAAGAGGCTAGTAATATACTGACAATTTGGCAAATCGAACAAATTGAATTCAAAACATTATCATTTTCAAAATGGTCTTGTCCTTGAAGTAGCCAAGATTTATGTTTGCTAAGTAATGCAAAAAAAAATAGAGAAAATAAAAATAATATGAACAGCCATAAATGAAAACCAACAGCCTTAACTCAATAAATATAGCTAAAAACGAAAGTATATACATATATGTTCATGTCAATTTTGGTTAGTGAAAATGATCAAACTGCACCCTTCTCGACGGTGTCTGGCGGTGTCCAGCTAAGATCTTGGTTCCTAATCGGCATTTTAATACCTGATTCTATATGGAATTTCAAGTTCCGTTTTTAAGTAGCACATTAGGATGGAGCTGTTGCGTTTTACATAATACTTTTTTATGGAAACTTTTAGAACTTTTAAGGACGACTGGCACCTACAAATGGACGAAGGCAATCCTAACCGAAGAAGATCTGCTTAGCGGATATTCTATTTCGATTATTTTTAATTGTTGACTATTTTATTTCATCAATGGCTTCAGCAGTCCTCTTGGCCAATTCTTCAAATAGCGCTCGTTTTTCAAATTTGAGCCTTCAAACTTTTTTGTGGTGGCACACCGATTTTTAATCAATTTTTTGCCAGAATTGCTGACTTTTTAGCAAAAAAAAAATAAATAATGACTATAATGACGCCGTTAAAATAACTGCCAAAATGTTGTATGGCAAAGGCCTACTTACATCGGCTTTTTCAGTGTAAATTGGGCATAAGGAACTTAGTAGGTCGGTAGAATCTCGAAATGAGATGAACGCATTCGAAAGGTTTCGTTGTGCGAGCAACATTCTCTATTTTCTCATTTTTTTTCTTTCTAAAATGTATTGCATTGAATTCCGAAATTTCAAAATGTTCTACAACAATACATTAATACGTTAATTGCTATAGTGTTCTGGATTGCTAGTGTCTTTGTGTGTTTCTCTGATAAAGCAAATTTATCATAAGCATGTCTAAATACTGCTGCTTTATGAAATGAAGTTCCAGCCATTTATCTTCTTGATAATCGTCTATGCGATTTTAACTTAAATATAAAAAGTTTGAGCTGCATATACGACATTTGGACGATTTATTTTGAAGCCGTTTCTTCTTCGATATCTTCCAAGTCGATCGATGGATTCGCAATGTTTTTTGGCAGGTCTGTATTTGTTTATATTAATCATATTTGCCGTATTTAATGCTAGACTTTAAATGCAGATCTTTGGGTAGCTGCAATCGATATTGGCAATGGCGATTTCTGGACTTGTAGAATTTATGGTTTTGCAAATATCACCTGCACCAAGTTCCTTAGCGGCGGATACCATTGATGAAATTTTCTCGTTGTGATTCAGGTGAATGTTGCTTGATTTATTTGCCGTTTCTGTTGCTGCTGTTGCTAGAATTACTTAAAAATTACCCTCAGAAGAATTATTAATTCCCCCATTCGGACTCTGACCGGTCTGTCGCATTGAGACACTTTGCGGTCAAATCCAACACATCTATGCCACGCATACATATGTACATACATAAGTGCGGTCAAGCGACTGGCATCGGTAAGAGAACCACTTGATGTAGGCCGGTCCGTTCCCATCAAGTATGGCCAGGGCTTTTTCGTCAATCTCCAGGCTAATATTTACCGTCTCGTCAGCAGTTTGCGTCCATTGCTCGTCTCCAGGTGAACGCTCCTCCTGAACTTGGCCTCAGTCATTGCCTCCCTAAAATGAACTCTTCGGCCTTGATGGCGGTGTCGACGGCGAACACCGTCACATTCGGCCTGAGGCTACGGTTCGCTTGGGCCTCCAAGCCAGCTTCTGCGAACTTCGTGCTGGCCACCACCTTCCTCATCTCGCTGGACTACGGTTTGCGAGTGATCGCACCACCACGTTTAGGTTCACGAGTTATGTATAATCCACCAACACCACACACATACACACATACAATAAGCAACAAAGTACAAGAGTTGTTGAACTCTCTAGATAGATTATTCGCAACAACGGAAACGATGTAAAATGCCAAATAAGATCATTTATAATATTTGCAATTAACGAACTCTTAAAATTCCTAGTAATTCAGAAAATGCTAACTAACACATAATATTTGCAGTTATTGATCTCTTAAATTCAGACACAACAGGAAATACCAAATTTCCCAATAAGTACACATGTCAAGCCAAGTAGAGCATAAGACATACACATATGGAATAAGTCTAATCAGCATTTATAATTAATCATTTTGTAAACTTTCATTAAACCCAGATTAATAAAGAAAGATTAGTCAAGTCTCACCACTGAAAAGTAACAGTCGCGTTTTTATTATTTACTGAATATCATTATCATTATCGTCTAAATATAAAATTCACGCACATCATGAAATCGCACGTTGAGGGCAGGTGGCTCCTCGTTACAGTAGCAGCGGGAATAGTAGCAGCGATAACGGAGGTAGCGGTAACGGTGGTAGCAGCGGGAACAGTTACATCGGGAACAGTAACATCGGGAACAGTAGCAGCGGGAATAGACCCAGCGGTAACGGAGGTAGCGGTAACGGTGGTAGCAGCGGGAACAGCAACATCGGGAACAGCAGAAGTGGTAATGGTAGAAGCGGTAACGGTGGAAGTATTGATGTAAATTTGTGTGGAAACATCGATGCTTTCAAAATAAAAAATCGATGTTGGCTTTTTATATCGGGTCGACATAACTTAGTACGAAAAATGTATTCAAAACTTACGTTTTTCCATCGATTCATTTCGAACAGACGAAGACTTCTCAGACTCAGTCAGCATCCTGAATACAAAATAGACTTGACGTAATTCCCCGCCATAACCGTACAAAGAGAGGATTAACAAATTGTCTAGGAAGCCTTGTAAAAAAAGGTACCGGAGATTTAGATAGTAAGGCTTAGTACTAAAACTTAAATGATTTTTAGCGGCGTAAAATGCTCAATCTTTTTCTGTCGACGAGCAGAAAGTCAGTGTTGCCAATGCAACACGAACAAATAACAAAAAGTTGAGTGGTAACTCTAGGCGTCAACTGTGGTTTGTTTTAAATTTGAACATGCAAAGCTGACTTGGGTAAAAAGAGGATAGAATAGGCAATAGAAAATGTCAATGGTAATATAGGAGAAATATGCCATGGGACGCAAGCACAGTGATTATTGGGTGCACCCATTTCTTTTGAACTTGTTATGTAGATTCTCCATTTGTATTAATATAAAAAAACCAAAATTATTTAATTTATGTCCACAAAAACAAATTCAGTTTTCGTTCTTGCTTATAATCTACCAATATCGTCGTCGTTATTGACCAAATTCAAGCATTCGTCTTCGCTCCCACTTAGGGGCCGGACATTTCTCTGCTATATACCTAGCAAAACTCTAAACAGTTCGATGTTCTTCGAGGCCTGTCAAACAGTGCTGGACAATCCAGTTCCTTATCTGGCAACTCCGTTTTTCTTGAGTCTCAGGATTAACTAGCGGGGATAAATGTCAAGTTCTTCTTCTTCACATTACGCCAGCGTTTTTTATATGGAGTTTGGGTTTCTTCGAGGCCTTTGTTTAAGTGTCAGTACAGTGCTTAAAAAAAAAATATCGGAGCTTTTTTTTATAAATAACTTATGCTTTCATATAGTATCTCTGACCAATTTTAATAAATTTATTTACTTTGGGATTGCAAGCACAATAAGTTAGATAAGTTTAATGTTTTGATGGAGCGCAAAGAAAACAAGACTGACATAGAAGTCACTTAAACTCTCTCTTACCGTACAGAGAGTACCGCAATATCGCTTGTCTACGTTTTCGGACTTGCCTGTCGCATTTACCGTAGTAGCACGTCAAAGCAAAGAATCTCTCCGATATCCCAAATAGGGATGAGAGTCACGGTATCCTAACATGCAAACATGTGATACGCGAGTCTAGGACAATGCGCCTTGGAGAATTTCCGCAAGTGTATAATTAGATGACGAGGCATTTGGAAGAAAGTTATAGTTACTCCCTCCCTTGTCACGCGCTTACTTCAATTTCTTCGTTCAGAGCTCTGGGCAGAAATAACTTTGTGCCAACAACCGCCAGAAATCGCGTCATTCGCCAATGGTTTTTCGATAGACTCCATTCATTCTTTCTCAGTAGTTTCGTGTATTATCTTTTGAACACTCTTAATTCTATTGATTCCCATTTATTTTCTTTATTCTATTCTTGCCCTTTGTTGTATTATTTTCTCCAATGAAATTTGAAACCCACCCACCTGTGAGCAGGGGCACAGCTTGCCGGACCGGCTAATAAAGTCCCCCATCGGGTTGCACTTTTCATCCTCACATATTTAGTAAGATGTTTAAGTTATAAATTTTTCTTTATTCCTCATTTCTATATCAATCCGATCTTAAGTAAGGTTCTAATAACGCCACCGACAAAACTCAGCTGGCAAATAAAACTCCCCCAACGTGTCGGTGACGTTATTAGATTTTATTGTAATTTCGTCTAGGCTTTTTTTTATTAAATGTGTATCCAAATTGTAGTTTTTGTTATTTTGCTTGTACTCCAAATTTATTAGTAAATGAATAAATTATAAAAAAAACCGACTTACTGCCATATTAATGGGAAGATGGAGGATAAACTTAAAGGCAAAGTGACTGATTGTATGCAACTTGGTGAATGTCAGCATAATCCTTGTCCCTGCTATGCTATAAGTAAAGTGAAGCGTGTGGCGAGTTTCCTAAAACGTTAAAATATGTTATGGCGTAGGACTTGTAAAGTATCCTTCAGTGAAGATGAAGGTGCACGAGGAGCCTTGAAGACTATGGCAAATGAAAAAAGAAACAAGGCTTTGATTACCAGTTACATTTTGAATTTTTTGGTAATTTTATGAACCGATTTTAAATCGATTGTCGCACTCTTGAGTAATAATACAAAATGTATGCAACCCTTAAAAAAAGAAAAAAAAAATTTTAAATTTGTAAAAAAATTCATTAGAAAAAATTTCAAAGTGTGTTTTCTCATGTTTAAAAAATGTGCTTTTGGTTAAGATTTCTACTTGGTGGGAATCTAGTGTTATTAGTCTATTTAACAAAATAAAAAAGTTCTTTTAAATTGAAGTTTGTGCCTATTCATTTAATGTCAAAATGCATTTAATTTAATTCAATAACTGTATGAAGTTAGCCTGAACTCTTCATTTCGATGCCCACTTAATTCTGAGCACCTAAATCTATGCAATGTATTTTGCATGCATTTTGTGGATCGCTTAAGGAACTTGTGTTCCACAACGTCAGTTAACATCTACAATGGGTACTTTATATACACAGTACATATTTTCATACGTATTTCCTTTGCTCGATGAGCGTCATTTAAATCAATCCCTTTGTGTTTGTGTATGTGTGTGTGTGTATGTATGTATCTCTCTGTTGTAGTTGTAGTTGTGTGAACAAAGGTGCGGAAATTTAGTCGCTCTTGACAATGCGATGGACGACAGATAACGCTGCATTGCAACTGTTGTTCCCTTCCCCTCTCTGTTGTTCGCCCACGCATTTCCATCACCAGCTGCAAACCACAGCGATTGTTGTTGTTGTTGTAGTTGCTGTAGATATTGTAGTTGTTGTTGCTGGCAAGCGTTGCCACTGTCAGAATGTCGTCATTGTTCATTCATGAAATGAGCGCCTTTTTACTTTTGCCCAACATCAACAACAACGACAAAAACAACAAGACCCGCAGTGGCCGCAAAATGAAATGGGTACAGAGCAGAAAAAAACAACATCAATAACATAATATAGAGTAGAAAAAGGAGAAGGAAAATTTGCAAAAAAAAGAAGAGAGTCAGACAGAGAGACGCGCGTGGAAAAGGAGTGCTGGATAAAGTGTGTATATATACATACTTACATATAAATTTGTATATATGTCTATATATGCATGTATATAAGTATGAATGTGTGTGTGTGTGTGTGTGTGTGTGTGTGTGCGCGAGGACACTACGAGGACGTACGTGCGACTTTGTTGCCATACAGAAGTTGTTATACCCTTGCAGAGAGTATTATAAGTTTGCCACACAAATTGTGTAGTTTTGAGGCCATCTTGATGATACTACATAAATCTAAGTCCTGTTGCTGCTATTAGTATGAAAAACTCTGCTGTTAAAATATTAATACTCATATACTCATAATCTTAAAACTGAAGCTGAAATTGTATATGGTAAATTAATACAATTTCTTTTTTCTTATTAATTGTGAATTTTTTAATCTTAATTATAATTTAAAATCGATGTTTATAATAATGACTAGATCCTAAAAAACATTAGGCGTTAGCTTGTAGCACTAGGAATCGAAATAAATTAAATTAAATTTAATTAAGTGTGAAAGAAATTGAAGACTTACAACAGAAATTACCCTGTTATATATAGTCTAATCATTTTGTAGTAAGTAAAGTAAGAAAATAAATTACAGAATCGATTCTAAAAAAATCTTAAATAAAAATTGATTAGTTTATGAAGTCTTTTTTTGTAAAACAAATCGAAACAATCAGTCGAAAGTGTATCAAATTTTCGGCGAACCGAAGATAACCTTTTTTGTAATTTCTTCCTTTTTTTATATTTGGTTGCTGTTGTTGCTGCTGCGGCAGTGTTGAATGCGACAAAAAAAAAAACACACACACACACACATTTACAGTACTCATACATACATATAAAGGCAACGACATAAAAACGATTTAGCTTCGTTCGCTGACATCATCCGCAGTTGCCGTTGCCACACACATATATACACACACAAAAATACACACACACGCACTCACTTACTGTGTGACAGCTCGCATTGCTCATACGCCATGGTTGCCAACACGCACTGAAAGCTAATAAGTAATGGTGGGCGTGGCGGGGCGGGTCGGAATGCGGTTGCTTTTGCTGTTGCTTTTGTAGTTAATAATCAAGTTGATATTATTGTTATTCTTTGTTTTTCTCAACAACTGTTCACTGTGTGTTGTAAAATTCAACTACATACCATTCTTTTCAGCTGATTTTCTTTCCCTGAATTTAAATCCATTTTGCATTGAACAATTTTCAATTTAAATTCTGAGCAAACAACATTTTTGCAACATTTTTAGTTATTTGTTGTTCTGCAATGTTTTATGTATGCCATATTCGCATAAAGTTTTTGTTGAAGCGCTTTGTATTAGGTGGAACTAAAAACTAACTGGGTATCAAAAGGTTTCTGATACGAAATTTGACCTTTGAACACGTTGAGTTCTGAAATCATTCTCGATTTAAATAGAAGTGTTGCCTAAGATACAATTAAATCCGTCAAGAAAACGCTAAAAGCTTAAGACATTTGTTTTATTCAAATTTTATATAAAATTTTTTAAATTATATAAAATTTGAATCGGAAACCGACAGTTCAAAAAGTATTTTAAGCAAAAAATATTTGAAAACTTTGCATTAGCTTAGAACAGATTTTCTACAAAAGTGCAAATCATAAAATTTTTTAAAATAGGTAGTTATGTTTTCAATAATTTTGTTAATGTCCCACTCAAAACTTCGACCACAATGTGTGATAAATTAAAATAAAATGATTAGTTTCCGTATGGTTTAATCAGCTGCACTTTGTAACGACAGAAGGGTTTAATGGCATTCAAGTTACGGTTGCTTTGCGTGGGATTTGTGATGGGAAGGGGATCAAGAAGTGGGTGGGGATCTGAGTAGGGTATGTACACTTATCAGTTAGCGCACCGGGCATAATTGTCATATGTCGTTTATGGTCAATTAGTAAAGAACGCAGTTGCTATCAAATGTTTGCCCAAGGCTCGGCCTGGACATCAACGCACATTCATTTGTTTCTCTCACTGTCTGATGGGTGTGTGTGTGTGAGGCGGAGGTGGCGGGGGAGTGGTAAGGGAGGGGCAGGGGTAGGGAAATATAGATGCCGACATACTACATGGCCAGTTCAGTTGCAAAGTCAAAATGCAAAGTTACAAAGTCATTTGCTTTGCTTGCAAAGTCAAAATGCTGGGTATGCCTGACGTATGCAGCCTTTTGCTAATATTTCTTTCTTTTTCATCTTCTTCTACTTTTATAATTGCTGTTTTTGCCGTTGCGTTAGTGCTCGACTCGTTATCCTGGGCCTGTCCCAATGACCGAGTGTGGCATGTGGCATGTGGCATGTCTTGGCTCTCCACTTTCCGCTCTCCGCTTCAAGCAATAAAACTGGCACACATCCGAAGCCCAAACGAATCGAAACGAATCGCAGCCGAGCCCGATTCGTTAGCCGAAGCCATGGCCAAAGCGGAGACACTGTTAGCCGAATGCCCGAATTGGCTAAAACTCAACGAAAGTCGCACTCTGTGAACGCACACGCGCTGCGGCAGCTGACAGTTTCAGTGAACCACGGAGACGAACGGATTACGGGTAACACAATAGCAGTCAACCAGAATTTAAAAAAAAAAAACAAAAAAAAAACAGAAAAAAGCAAATGAACAAAAATTATAATATGTTAAATATATGAAAAAAAAAAAAACTATAAAACATGAAAAAGGAAAACAACTAAAAAAACATACAGACTTTTGGCCGCACTCAAAGTCAGAGTCAGAGACAAGTTGCAAGCTCTAAAAGCGACGACCCGCCCCGTCTTCTCCAAAAAGCGAAAAAGCAGCAAAGTGTTTGAAATTCGAAACAAAAATATGTTGCCTATACATCTGCATATATATAGTATATAATATAGTTCACATTATATACAAATAAATCATATATTATAAAGGCAAAGTGAGCAGGCAACAAAACGTTTTATATAAGTTCTCAAAGTTCTTTTGCTTTTTTTTTTGCTTTTTTTTAAATTTTTTTGTATTTTTTTCAAGTGCTCAAACAAAAAAAAAGGAAAAAAAGTTGAGGAAAGAAAATAAATGGAAGCTATCGCTAAACGTAACACAACATTTGTCTTACATACTATAAAGCTATAGAAATTTATTTTATATATGTACATATCTATGTATATACATTATATTTTTTTATTGTTGTTGTTTGACGCGTGTGTATGTGTGTGACAGCGGCAGCTCTCTTCCTCTGTGTGTGTGTGTGTCAGAAAAACGTGGCGTATACGTGCTGTGGCTTAAAAGCGTATACGCCAGTGTGTGTTACGCAGTACAACATGCGAATGCATAACTTGCAATTTGTTTGAAGCGCAGGCAAACAACGTTTTTAAGTAGGTAACGAAATTTTTACAAACACACATACACATAAAAACACACACACACATGGTGTAACGCACAAACGCATGCAAGGCTGCATGTGTGTGGTTTTTGGAGTGCTTTTAAAGTGTGTCTTTCTCCGAGCGTGAGTGTGTGTGTGTGTGTATGTTTGGACTTTCGATTTTTCGTCGCTTGCCCTCAACTTATTGTTGTTGTTGTTGAGTGTGCTGTGCTGACTGTTTAGGTTATGTGTATTTACGTGCATACATGTACATATGTATGTATGTATAATACGTGAGTATTTATGTATGTGTGTGGGTATGCGTGTAACTGTATCTGGCATGTCTTTTTAAAGCGCGCATATGCCATGTGTAGTAAGGCAATGCTAAAAACAACAAGAACCACAACAAAAACAAAAACAACAGGAACAAGAGCATCAACGACGAAAAGGACGAAGTCTGCGCTGGCACGAAATTCAACTCAACAGAACACAACACAACACAATTCAACTCAACTCGAAAAATATCAGTGAAATTCGACCCCATACTGCACCAGAGGAGTGGAGGGGGGTGCATAGCAAAGTCAGTCACTCAGTCAGTCAGTCAGTTAGGCTGGCGCCTCGCTAACTGGCTAAGCCAAGGCAAGGCATGTAACCTCACATACACTCACACACACACATATAACCATACCCCCTCGTGCGATACGAGGCTCTACGCCTCTGACAGCGCAGCACGCGCGTGTGCCACATCGCGTTTCGTGTTGTGCGCAAAAATTGAGCCGAGCGACAACGACAACCAAAACGACGAGGCGAGCAACGAAACGGGAAACTGGAAAAAGCCAAAAAGGAACAGGGACAAGGCGAGGACACTGAATAGACCATCAAGCAGGGGTTATATGGCGAGAGACAGCGAGAGAGAGAAAGAGAGAGAGCGAAAAGTGCAGGGTGGAAGTGCGGTAGTGGGGGCGACGAAATTGCCTCACTGATTTTGCCTGTCGTTTTGCCTACTTTCTCTACGAACGAAAATTGTGCAACGCTTTTGAAGTTGTTTGCTTGTCTAGCGCGGCAACAACAACAACGACAAGACCACCATTTTTCGCCTGCAGCACAAAAGTATGCAACAGAAATTTTTCGTAATGAGCTCAACGTTTTTTTTCATACATATATATGCATATACATATATATTTTGTTGCTGTTGTGCCTTCAATAACTTTAGGTTCCAGTTAATTATAGCTTTGCATGCTTAATTTTCACTGTGGCGACATGCTGTCGACATTTCTTTCCATTCCCTATCCTCGCTGCCGAATGACCAGCAAAGTCAATAAAGTTAATGGCTGTTTCTAATGAGTAAATACTTGCCTCATCTAGAAAACAGGCTACTGACATTTATATTTTCCTGTTCTATTGTTCATTTTTTTATGTTCGTTTTACATAACAACAATGTGAGCTTAAAGCGAGCAGGAATCAATTTCTTCGCATGCTATTTGATTGCGCGATCAACCAAAATGTTGCATACTCCTGTGCGCTAACATTTAATTGTAGCATGTGAGAAACATTGCATACTTTTGTGCGCTAACTTTAAGTTGTAGCTTGTGTGGTATCTAATTCGATATCATTCAATTATATTTAATACCATTTTTTTTTTCAAATCTATAAACAAATATTTTGTCATTTGAAAGTATTGGTTTCAGGAGTACCGACAGTTGAACTTGAATTGTATTAAGGTTGTGAGAGAATTTTGCATTTGCCTGATAGTGCGCATATTTTCAGTTAGTAAATTTCTCTGTGTGGGAAAAACGCACAGAAATGTCTGTAAACTTTCATTAGATATGATTGTGGGTGTGCGTGTTAGTGACTTTGCCTGCGACTTTTCGGCGCTTAAAAATATATATCACAAGCAACAAAAATAGGGCCTGGAAGGGTACAAAGACCCCTACGCCCTACGCTACCCCAACTACGAGTATTGTTGCCGACCACAGGCCCTAAAAATGTGCGTGCGCCCATATCCTTCCTCTATTGTCACAATTTGATTGTTGCTTTTCAATTGGTTTTCTTGTTCAGCTTCTACAGATTTATTTGTATTTTTTCTTCTCTTCTAGTTGTTTTTGTAGTTTTTGGGTGTGCCAAATTTACATAACGTAAATGCCGCATAAATAAGTTATTAAATACTTTCTGTGAAACTGGATTGAATGTGAACAGAATTTTTAAACGAACACACACATACACACACACACACACACATATTATCAGAAAGATTTACACACTCACACACACACATTGGCACTCAAGTGTGGTAACCATACGCAATAGTTGGGTTTCTCTATGCATTGCCTTTTTTTGTTTGATAGTCGAACAACTTTTCGATTTCGAAGCAATCTCCCAATTTAATTATCAGCTTTGCTAAAACCACAAAATAGCATGAGCTTTATTTAGTTCTTAGATAGTTTATAGGAGGCTAGAAAGAGACAACAGCTCAGATCCCACTTGATGCAAAGATACATACATATGTAAAAACCTTAAAAAATATAAATTTTTTATTTATTTTTTCAAATTTTGTACTTTTTATATATTTAAGGCAATCTTAGAATTTGTAATTCATTAACGATCGTTGTTAATTCTGTTCAAAAGAGTTCCTCTCTGTACAAGTGTGCTGAAGTAATATTCTGCAGACACACCAATTAACTAAATAGGATTAAAAATAGAGCCGACCGAGTTAATTAACCAATTGACTGGGAAATGCTATAAAATGCATTGCAAAAGCGGATCAGCAGGTCATAATGATTTGTGATAATAGCTGTGCTATTTATAAAGGGACATAATAACAAAGGCAATTGGGAGCGAGGAGCGAACAGGGGCAAGGGAAGGGGTTAGTGGTTAGGGGTTGCCCAACGACAAGCGCCAGAATGGTTGAGGTCCAGTCTGGCCGGTGCCAAATGTTGCCAAACGTTGTTTTAACTTCGCCCAAAGCTGGTCAGATTCTTACCCACATTGTAGTTGCCTCTCATTGTTATTGTTGTACAATAGTAGTTGTTGCTCTGGTGCGCGGCGAGTGGCGGCGAGAGAGCTGGCCACCAATTTGATGACCTAAAAATAGCAAAAGAAGTCAAGTCGCTGAGGCATGCGGCGAACAGCAGTGACATCGACATCAGCGACAGCGACTGCAAAGTAGCACAACAAAAGTTGTGTTGACAACGAGAAAATGGACGTACTAGTTGTCAGCAAGGGGTCGTATTCACGGAAGGCAGGGTGTGGGTTAGGCGGGGAGGGAGAGAGAGAGAGAGTGGAAGAGAGCAAATCGTGGCGAGAGCGCGAATCCTCTTTGCAGCGAATTCGTATGCCGCGGCAAAACAAGAAAAGAAGCAACTGTTGTCGTCATCTTCTTAAGGTTTGAGCAGGACAGCATAATGCTTAAATGCTTGCCAGTTTTATTCGAAATGAAACTAATTTTCTATTTTTACAGTTGTGTGTTTAAAATTAATAACTTTTTTTGAGTGCAGTTGTTACATGTACATATATACATAAGTACAAAGTGTTAATAAAATAGTGTAAGCTGTTCATTCTCTCCACGTCTGACTTTCTGTTCCATGCTCTCTTTGCTTCCCGGAGAGCGATTTCGCCGTGACTGATATGTCTTTGACTTTGGTGCTGGCTGGGTTTTTCAGGTGCGCGCTAAAGTATGCTACGAAATAATTTGTTCGACGCGTCCAAAGTTGCATAAACATAAACAAACAGCGAATGCTGCAACAAAATAACAAATACAATCAAAAACCTTATTTTTTCATGTGTTTTTTTTGCAAGTGAAATTTGTGCTATTTAGTGCTTTTACTATAATAAATAAAACGTATGCATATACATATACATATTCATATACATATACATATACATATACATATACATATACATATACATATACATATACATATACATATACATATACATATACATATACATATACATATACATATACATATACATATACATATACATATACATATACATATACATATACATATACATATACATATACATATACATATACATATACATATACATATACATATACATATACATATACATATACATATACATATACATATACATATACATATACATATACATATACATATACATATACATATACATATACATATACATATACATATACATATACATATACATATACATATACATATACATATACATATACATATACATATACATATACATATACATATACATATACATATACATATACATATACATATACATATACATATACATATACATATACATATACATATACATATACATATACATATACATATACATATACATATACATATACATATACATATACATATACATATACATATACATATACATATACATATACATATACATATACATATACATATACATATACATATACATATACATATACATATACATATACATATACATATACATATACATATACATATACATATACATATACATATACATATACATATACATATACATATACATATACATATACATATACATATACATATACATATACATATACATATACATATACATATACATATACATATACATATACATATACATATACATATACATATACATATACATATACATATACATATACATATACATATACATATACATATACATATACATATACATATACATATACATATACATATACATATACATATACATATACATATACATATACATATACATATACATATACATATACATATACATATACATATACATATACATATACATATACATATACATATACATATACATATACATATACATATACATATACATATACATATACATATACATATACATATACATATACATATACATATACATATACATATACATATACATATACATATACATATACATATACATATACATATACATATACATATACATATACATATACATATACATATACATATACATATACATATACATATACATATACATATACATATACATATACATATACATATACATATACATATACATATACATATACATATACATATACATATACATATACATATACATATACATATACATATACATATACATATACATATACATATACATATACATATACATATACATATACATATACATATACATATACATATACATATACATATACATATACATATACATATACATATACATATACATATACATATACATATACATATACATATACATATACATATACATATACATATACATATACATATACATATACATATACATATACATATACATATACATATACATATACATATACATATACATATACATATACATATACATATACATATACATATACATATACATATACATATACATATACATATACATATACATATACATATACATATACATATACATATACATATACATATACATATACATATACATATACATATACATATACATATACATATACATATACATATACATATACATATACATATACATATACATATACATATACATATACATATACATATACATATACATATACATATACATATACATATACATATACATATACATATACATATACATATACATATACATATACATATACATATACATATACATATACATATACATATACATATACATATACATATACATATACATATATATATAATTACATTCCTTTACATCCACGCACTCACACTTACAAACAGTTGTTCCCAAAAAAAATTAAAGTTAAAAAAAAATGTATTGTAAAGTAATGAAATAAGTTATATGTTGAATCAATAAAAGGCAAGCATTTGTCAAATATCAAGAGAAATGGAACAGCAAAAGTAACAAAAAAGAAAATAGAAACAACGCCAGCAGCAGCAAGAACAATCAATCAATCAATCAATCGATAGCGCAACAATAAGAGCGAATCAAATCAAGTGAAAGCCAACCCACATCAAACACATAACAACACATCTGCGCCGGCTATAATACGCACTTACACTCACTCACATATACATAAGCCTATACACATACATATAACAAGTCTAAACACGCATATGCATGTCGACAACGGCTCCTGTTACCGCAAAATCTAGAGTTTCTTGTGTATGGCACTCATCCAAATATACAAAGAACCCTAGTCAAGTTCATATAAATATTAATACTCAATATTCTTATTAAATAATAATCGGACTTCAAATTAATAATTGTTGTTCAAACAGCGCTGGGAACCAACAAAACAGCAAAATAATAAAAAGAATCACCAAAAACCCAAAAAAAAAAATTTTAAATAAAACACAAAAAAAATTACCAATAAAAACAAGAGCACACGTTCGAAAACTACGGAAAAAGCTAAGAAATTTGAAAGTAAAAAAAACAAAGGAATAGAAAAATCATAAAATTGCTGCAACGCGCCGCGTCGTCATCCATTAGATCCGTATGCACGTGTGGCTGCGTGTGTTAATGCATATCCATGTGTGAGCTACGACAACAACAACAGCAACAACAACAGCAGAAACAACAATCGCAACAGCAATAGTTAACAGCAAAATTTGCGCCAGTTCATAGCAACACCAACATCAACAGCGGTTGCAACTAATAATACCAAAAACACCATCAGCAATCATTCAAACATCATCATCAATAGCAACATCAACAATTGCAGCAGTAGCACCAAAGGCACAACATCGATTGACATCGATTAACGGTAAGTTGAAATATATATAATTACCATTCCATATAGTTAGTCAAGTATTTGTTTTAACAGAAAAAATGTATTTGTTTTATATTTAAAAGTTAAAGGTTAATCGACATGGTTTTTTTTTCTATTTTGATAATTTGCTCAGAAATAATAAGCAACTATAAAAAGTAAAAAAATAAATAAAAACGACAAGAAAAAACAGTTCTGTTATTTGCAAAATAGGACATTTGAGTTGTCAATACTCGTATTGTTTAAATAATTGCGGGACTTTCTGAATAATTTGTTAGATGTGTAAGGATAAAGAACCGAACTCGAAGTTGCTTAATGATGGCGGCAATGACAGCTAATTGTTAGCTATGATTATGTCATTAATGAGCCAAAGCAGTAGAGAATGCTGAGGCACTTGGCTAACACTTACACATATGTATATAAAGAGAGTCAAACAGTTGGCCTACTGCATAGTTGGCGCAACCTTTTGGTGGCTTTTGGAGGGCAAACTTGAGGCACACTCACTTGAATGGTGAGCGGGCGTTGAGTTTCGTTAAGAAATATAGCAAAATTATTTTATCTTTGAGGTACAAGATAAAAATACTAGAATCAGTTTAAAGCAGGGAAATAGCGAAAGAAATGAACGAAATCGAGAGAGAGAGAAAGAGAGAAAAAATTAGGAATAAAATGATGCCTTGCTCACAGCGCAAACGCTGATTAACTTTCTCTCGTTTTTCGCTACCTCTCTCCAGCCTCTCTCTTTGCTCTCTTTGTGTCTCTCGTTATGCTTCCTTGCTGAGCCTTGCACATGTATATGTAAAATTCATTGACTAACAACATGCGAACTTCGTTCAGTTTATGGCAAGGCTCAATGTGTGTGTGTGCAAATATTTTAGAACATTATTATATATTATACATATGTATATACATATGTAACTGGCTAGTTAATCAATTTGGGCTGCTCTTAGGCATCATTAAAGATTCACATTTAATTATGGAAAAATGTAGCAGTTCATATTTTGTAACATACTTTCGTGAGCCTTTTAATGCTTTCTATGTCTGTTCCATATCAAGCATTGAGCCTTGTTTCATAGAAATTATGCGCATACTGACCAAATGAATGAACTACGCATACATATATGTACATCCAAACATATGCAGACTTCTACATAAATTCATGCAAGTATTGTGTGTACGAAACGCGCCGAAATATCGAACTGACCTACTTTTGTGCTCGATACAAACATGTTCACACACATGCATAGACCCCTTTGTGTGTGTGTGTGTGTGAGTGTGTGTCCATGCTTCGCCTCTGCGAATACGCCAAAAAGGCGGCGCACACACACATTGCCATTGGGCAAGAGTGCTTTGACCTTAACGTTACTTGCTTATATAAGGCAAAAAAAAAACAACCGAACAACAGTCTTACAACATTTTCAGTATTTACAAACATACATATATGTACATAATAATATTACTTATGTAATTTACTTCCTACGATTCTTCAGAAAATCTTAACTTCTTATGAACGTCAAATTATAAGCTATACAAAAAAAAAGTCTTAAGGAGGCGACTAATCATTTTGTTTCAAACTCAATATTTATAATAACTAATAATCAGAGGAATTTTAAAGAGACCAGGAAGTCACCCCGAAGTAAGAATCGGTTCCGGAACATCCAGGAACAACTGATGCGGTTAAAGGTCCTATTGTGGTTTTGCCCTTTCGGCTCCGGTATTAGTACTGGTACGTACAGGTACAAAAATACAATCTACAATATTTTAAATGTTGAAAAAACAATATATTTTAACAGAAACGTACATACGAATGCATATATTTTACCGGGATTAACCTAACTTTAATTTTTAAGTAAACAGAATACAACATACATTTTTTAGAAAAATGTCCCGAAACCGCACCGGTACAAACATTTCGGTTTTTTTAAAAACAATTTCTTACGGTTTCGGTTCCGGTTTTAATCCCTGAAAAAAACTAATTATAAATAGAAAAAGGAAATTGGTTATGTGTAAGCAATGAAATAAGGTTAAAATTCTTAATTAAATGTTAACAAAATTTATAATTGTATTTATATTATTTTTGCGAGGTATTATCGATTTTTAAATTTTCCTGTTATGAATTTGATTGGAGCTCATTTAATGCCAATTGCCACCTTCTGTTAATCCAATTAAGCTGCGTATTGTGTTCTCATTTCTGGCTACACACTTATTCTCAGTAATTGTAGAGTAAAAGGGAATACTGTATTCGTTACAATTTATGTAACATTTGCTGTTATATTTCTTATATAGGTCATTGGCCTGCTAAATATTAAATATGCAAGTTTAAATTAATTGAAAGGCACCAATACTTGAATAAGTTTGCACTACCTGTTTGTTAGCTTGAATTGAAATTTTACTGTTGAATAGAGCTACAAAGTGAGGCCAACCGAGTGCCATTATAAAATGAATGGACTAATAAATAAGAGAAATCAATTCTTGTTGAAACGCATTGAATCTGAATGTGGACTTTTTCTGAAGTTGAACTTGCTTGCAAATACCCTCTGATTGAAAAATGCTGACTTATATTTCACATTGAACTTTGAGCTGCGGCAATTATTCGGAGTACATTAGACGAATTGATCCCAAAAAAATATTTAAATAGCGGATTGTTTTGTGATTTCAATTGATTGATTGGGTTTACACCCAAGTTAAGCTTGCTTATAGTTCCGTCGCGGACGTTACAAAAAAGAAAATCGACTTTGAAGTTAATGTGCACTTGCACATTTTTTTTTCGAATTTTGAATAATAATATTAAAAAAACTCGAAGACAAAAAATGAAGTGGAATATGTGACCATATCAATCCAGCTTAAAAAATAATGATAATTAATCTCGTTAAATCAAAAGCTTATTTTCTATCTGATGTGTTTTAAAATCTGTTTATAATGCTATTGCGGACTTTGACATTAATATAAAAAAAAAGTTTAATAAAGGTATTATCTTCTTTACATCGGATTTAAGTTTACATAGAACTCTGTTTATAAAAATAGTTTGGAAAACATAATTCTTAAAATGTATTCTCTTAAGCTTAAAAACCCATTTTTACTTCAAATTATTAAAATAAAGTCGAACTTCCCTAACTTGAAAGATTATTAAGTTTATTGCCACTCGATATATTTCGAGTTAAAAAATTCGAGTTATGGAAGTTTGACTGTATATTTAATATCTTTCAATATGTTTTTTTTAAATAAAAGAAAATGAAACAAAGTTTAAGATTTGCTAAGCGCGAAGTACTCAGACGACTATTTTGCCCAATTTTTTGACCATGAGAAATACCCTTTTTTAACAAGAATTAATGAAATCAAGAGGTAGGTGTAGGTTAGGCTCGGCCATGAACAAACAGACCACCTTAAAACCACATTATTTATATATTTTTAAGCTTGAATATGTTGCCTATCATTTCATTTAAAAACAATTAGATATTTGACAACTTTAAATTTCCTCCCATGGCTTACAAATTTTTGTATTCCCCTTTTCGAGTCTCATAAATATAAATAACAATAACACACAAAATGTTCGAGTTTATTTCGAAATAATTTATGGCTGTGTTTGTTGTAGATATTGTTGTACTTCTCTCGATTGAATATAACATGCATACCGGTGATTTAAGATAAATATAATTCTCCCGAAACCTAAAAATATTTAAATTTTAATTAAAAAATGGGTACAATCGAAAAATGCGTACATTTCTCTCTTTCAGCATTAAGAAGTTAACAAAAATTTAAAGTAAATACTGCATTTCTAATACAAACGTTTCTTCATTACTAAAGAAACTAAAATATATTAGCTTATGTTTTCATCTATTCACATTAAAATTTTAAAAACCACAAGCTTAAAAACCACTTTGTGATCAATTATTTCTGTCACCACTATTTTTTAACCATATGTCACACAAGAAATAGGCTTTAAAAATTATGTTATATCCAATTAATTATTTCTGATAATGTTATAAATACATGCAATACAGGCGAAGTTGGGCTATAACACCAAAACTACAAAAAAATTTCCTTAAACTTTTTATTCAATTAAGTATGAAACGATTATACATTTAAAATTCCGACTGGCCTTTCTTATGACAGCTACTTAGTATATTAGTCCGATATTAGCTAAACTTAGTCGAAATAAACATCTGGAAAGTTTGGTTAAAATACTTTCAAGCGAGAGTTTTTTACACTAAGCTTTTGCTCCAAAAGCAAGAGTTTTTATACTTATAATTTGTTTATACCATGATCCTGAATTCCATGCGCAGATCAAGTTTATTTTTAGACTTGGATCAGTCCACTATATCACATAGCTAGTAGCTATTAGCTACCATTTAGCTATTAGCTAGTAGCTATTAGCTACCAGAGGAACGATCAATCAATAATCGTACGAATAAATTTTAGTACGAATAACATTTTTGTTTTGAGATATCTCAACCAATCTAACAGAATATGCATCGTGAATGGTCTTATGCATCTTGACTAAATTTGGTTGAAATCGGTTTAGTATATCATATAGCTGCCATAGGAACAGTCATTCGAAAATCAAGTTTTGCTACGAAAGTCGAGTACACTCGACTGTAGCAAGGCCCGTTGTTTTTCTTAGAATTTAAGAGTGTTAACTTATCTATTATCATTGTTGGGTCTTAGAACTTTCAACCAGTTATAGCCGCGCAATGGTGACGTCAAGCTTGATTGTGACATATCGACAATAAAACTAGACCTTAAGTCAGCCATGCTCACCTATTACAAACAAGAAGGTCACTAACCAACAAAAAACAGCATTATTAAATGATATAATTTTGTTGACTGTGATTTGGTATACTTAACCTAGTATGTTTAAAGATTTTAAATGAATTTAAATATAAGAAAAATTCTACTAGAAATAGGATTAGGATAACTTACAGATTTTGGTGTACTTAAACTAGTATGTTTTGTTCTTTAAAAAATTTGAACTGTCCACAAAATATGCTTAAAAATTTTCTTTTAAGATTTCTGGAATTGCGAAAAGCGAACTGGAAATAAAATATTCGCAAAAAGTTTTGGAAGCTCCCAACCAGTGTTTTGTCAACTCTTCGGGTCATAAAAAGCTAAACTAGCCCTTTAAAAAGCTAGAAATAGCCAAAAAAATTTGTTGGTAGCTAAAAAAAGCTAGAGTAGTGAAACGATACATATATTATTCAGTATTTTTGAAAACTTTTCAAGTTCGTCAAACATATTGTCTTCTGAAGATGAACTAATGTACATAGGTCTGATTGGTCCCTATCTTTTTTAATCACATTGCTGGCACTTCATAATCATTATGACAGCATATATCTTCTCTGCGTAGTCCGGATATACAAATATGAAATTAAATGTTATTAATATAAAATATGAGTTGAACAGATAAAATACTTTAAGTATTAAATTGAGTTTAATGTTTGGAAGGCCATTCTATTTCGAAGTTTAGTTTTGACATGGTTCATTGGGCTCATTCTTGCCACCTCTGCGTTCGACCATGGCAGCGATAAAAGGCTTAGCGCAAATGATGCCAGTGCCGAAAATCTTTTTTTTCCTGCATCCTGTATCGACGTAGTTGGGCACTTCGGCCCACAAGCTTGTGGTATCCCTTAAATAAGGCCACCTAATAAGATGGACGTTCGAGTATTGGAACAGAATCTCTTCAATATTGGCTGATTCCACCTTGATGTGCTCAATTCATGTGGAAAATAGCTATAAGTCCCGCTAGCCGCTATTTTACAATTTATCCCGCATTTGCCAAAAGCAACACGTTAGATCTAGATCTAGCGGGGAAATAGCTAAATTGGCAACACTGCTCCCAGCTTATTCACTTTTTGAAATCGATTGTACTTGAATATCCCCTGTTTAAGCATGGAATTTTGGTTTTTTTCTGAGTCAATATATGTATATAAACAACCCTTTGTTTTATGTCTGACTTATCATTGTGTAGCAAAACTATTAAAGCTAGAAGGCTTAACTTTTTACACAAAATACACATAGGGCAATAGGGCTTTATTCGAGATGAATTTTTACATAACGGGGGAATTGCTTGGTTTGAGAAACTTTTGTTATTAAATTTCTTTCTTATTTTTCTTAAGATATCTAAGATAACTAAACAAATTCACTGATTGACTATTTCTAGGATGCCAATATACCCATTTCCTGCCAGATCTGGCTTTTAACCGTAAGGTTTCCGATAAATGTGGACACTTTCCCTTAAAAACTAACATTCTCGACAAATGTTGCGTTTTTTCAACAAATTTAACAACAACAAAATATATTTAAGAATCCATATTGATGTAATAAAAATAACCTCAATGAATCGGATTTTCCACAAGAAATATGTATATCTGCGAATATGTATATAGTATGTTCTATGTCGCGAACTAAACTGATCTGTCGCCAAAATTCACGTAGATAAATTTTAATGATTTTGGTGTTAAAATGTTTGTTAATGATTGCTCTTTTAAATATAAGAGATGATTTATCGATGAATCGATTTTTTACATCACTAGCCATGATACTTTTAATTTAACTCAGCCAACTACATGGCATCTGTTTATATGAATACGGCTACTACATATTTTAAAAGTGCGGGAAATATCTACATATATTCAACGAATAAAAAATTCAATCAAAAGTTGTTTTTTAAGATTGTTGATAATGGTTTGTTTAGTGTAAAAAGTAGTAATCATCTATAACTATTGGTGATTAAAATATAAGAACATTAAAATGTATTTAAATTGAATGCCGGCTTTTGCATAGTGGGAGACACTTATATTTTTAGCATTTTTTACTTTAACATTTTTACTCGATTAATACTCATTGTGTTTCTATTTTCCAATTGCAGCATCGTGCTAAGCGGCGGGCGCTACTCGAACATGGCGCCTCGGATATAGTTGTAGCTTCATGTAGAAGGCGACATCCATGTGCCTCATGTAAGTATGAAGCATGCGTCAATTGGGGGGATACTTAAGCTCGGCCTATCTATATACTTGTGATCGTAATTCTTGTTATCTCTGTCTGCGTGTGTGTGCAATTGCAACATTTACAGGCCTTGGAAATCTAAGGCTCTCATCGTTGGCCGCATAGACAATGACAGAAGATTCCGACTCGATATCTGAGGAAGAACGCAGTTTGTTCCGTCCCTTTACCCGCGAATCATTGGTGCAAATTGAACAACGCATTGCCGCTGAACATGAAAAGCAAAAGGAGCTGGAAAGAAAGAGAGCCGAGGGAGAGGTGGTAATTATTTCTAGCTGAATGTCGTGACTAATTACTCGTACTTACTATGTATATGCATTACTTATATGTATATGTATGTATCATGTGCTATTCTGTGTAACAAATTATATATATAAATATCTAATATCTGCTGTCTGTATTTCCAACTACTTATAACTCAATTTACTCGTACATATCTAATTATTGCGATTTACATTTTTCAATTAAACATTTAACATTTTACATTTACAAAATTACGATATTCGATTGTTGTTCAACGACTATCCAATATAGAATAATTTTGAAAGCTACTGTGCGCTTATTGTCGTGCTTAAACGTCTTTTGAATATGTACTATAAATAGCTAAAAAAAAATACTCGTATTTTTTCTAATACCTAATACCTATTAATACTACTAAATATTTCTACTCCAATTAAGTACTAATAACATTACTTGCTATTATCCTGATCGTAAGCCCAAAATGCCAAGTAACACAGCCCACCTTGAACAGTATCAATCAATCAATTCCACTCGAAAACATCTATAAGTCCCGCCCCTATCTAAACAAGTACCTTAAGTTTCTTTGTTGAAACGATGCAGTTCTGTTATCGGTTCCTAATTACTCTAATTACCATACAAAACAAGCTCTCTAATAAACTATCTTCTCATAACTCTCTTAATGCTTTGTCGATAACACACAATCATTACTCCAATGTCTTTCTGTATGTAAATATTCGTTGTACATTCCCAATAGAATCAAGCAAATCTGTAAATGTATGTACTCGCCTACTCGTCTCTGTATTAATTCAATGTTACCTCGCCCTTATTTCGCTGCTTAAAAACCAATCTATCCATCCATCCAATCTACTATCCATTCTTCGTGCTAACCTCTTTACTTAGAATTAACCATTAAATTAATCTATTTGTGACTTGAGTAATAAAGCTCTCTGCACACTCTTAACTTCTTCTTGAACTTTCCAGTATTGTTATCTATCTTCAATCTTCCAATTTTTTCAAGAGAAAACAAAATCCATTCTTGTATCGTAACAGAAAGATCGCAGCTAGAAAATTCTTGTATTCTATGTTGTTTTTTACCCTCCACCACATTCACTTGGGTTTGTGCTTTGTGTGAATAATAAATATGGTTTAAGTCTATGCTAATTAAATTATTTTGTCTTTGTATTATTATTTGAACAAAATTCAAAAATAATTAAACAAAAAATTAATGTACTTGTATGATCCTTTTACTTTTATTGTTGTCGTATTTCGTATAACTCACAAACTTTCCCCTAAACATTCGTAAATATTCGTCACCTTATCCATTCGTATTATTATCCAAACTATGCCGGAAAAAAAGAGAAATTATCCTGCCATAATCGTTGTACGTTTGTTTGATTGTTTGTTTGTATCATCGTTTTTCTTTTCAGTATTGAGAGTAAGAATTGTGTATTTCAACTATTGGCTTCGTAATGTGTTTTAATCGTAAATATAATTGACTTTATCGATTAAATTTTTTTTTTTTAAATGTATTCTATACAGACAACAGTTTTTTTATTGTCCGAGGCAAAAAGTTGTTACGTTCTATTCCGTTTAAGTTTAATTTGTGTTTCGCCTTGTTTCTTTTCACAGACTTATGTTGACCTCATTTCTATAACTTCAACTTCGACTCAATAAATCACTGTCCTTGGTCCTGTGAATCCCACACAGTACTCGTAACTCACAAAACAAACCCACGACAGTTTCGATGTGTAAATACTTAAATGCTAAAAGTTCAAGCTCCATTTAACCACCCACCAGATCTAGTATCAAAAACCAGACCAAATATGTACCTACAATCATTTTTAATAAACTAACTGTGTATAATAGTAGGTGCGATTCATACTTAGATAATCAAAACGTATTGAACAATCAAATCAATTTAAAAATAATCAACTATCAATTATAAAATAAACAGAAGAATGAATAATATGGTGGTGAAGAAATCCAAAAGGAAACTCATTGCACTGAGCTTCGAAGTGACATAAAGCAAAGCTGGCAGCCTCTCAAAAGCTGCATGTTTCGAAATCAACTAATAATGTTTCATATCGATAGATGTACAAAGACTTGTAACTTACGTACTATCGTTCTCGATTTTTCGTCCACATATAACTTGGTTACGCTCGCTCATTTTTCTTTCTGTCAACATATAAACAAAAAATTTAGCAGAAGACGTTCAAAATTACATAAGCATTAATTACTCATGTGTTTTAGTGTATTATAAAATACAATTTTCATGCGCGCACTAAATAATTCAACATCAATTTCGAAATATTTAAAACAATAATAATTCAATATTAACTGCTCACCGTATCGTAGCTGTCGCTCTCTTCTCTGACGTTCTATCTGTCTCCCTTTTTCTCTTTCTGTTCAACACATCTGAGAGACTATGCCTTAACCTCAACTGTTCTCTGCCCTTTTTTCTAAACTTCACCTCACACTATCTCTCTATCTGTCTTGTCTTCTAACTATCTTTCCATTCTGTCTGTCCTATTTTTTCACTGTCTCTCACTCTCCGTCAAAATGTCCCCAAATGCAACTCTGTTGCGTTTTCCAAAACAAAAAACAAACCATAATAGAAAAAAAAACACAGCTATAATAAATATCGATCACAAAAACTAACGAAAGTATTAAGAAAATATCAAAATGAAATTAAACAGTATTATTATAAATATTACGTATATTATTTTGAAAAATATTAACCACTTCACATACAAATATATTTATATATATATTATATTATTTTTTCAACCTTCTTTTGTGTACTTTTTTCTTTTTCATTTACCAATTTTTCTCTACTTTTTAATGCTCCCAAACGAAACTTTGCGCGCTGCTCTCTGGAAAAATAAATAATAAAAAATAATATCAAATAAAATACTGTATAATAATCAATTATGATGGACAATTCGGCGCTTGCATTTCGAAAATAACTTAAACTTAATTTTTTTTATAACTTTTAATCGAACGAAATGCCAAAAAAAAATCAAATGTCCTAAACCAAATACCAAATCCAAATCTTCTTTCAGCCGCAATATGGTCGCAAGAAAAAACAAAAAGAAGTAAGATTTTTACAGAACTTTTAGTCTAACACACAAAAACGAACAGCGTACCTGCCTCAAAAAAAAAATTAAAAACCCAACCTTAACAAAAATACCAACATTTATTAAAAACAAAGAGAAAAGAAACAAAGCTTTTTATTTGTTTTGCTATTTGATTTGGAACTTTATTGCCAAAATTCTTAATTCTTAGCAGCTTTTTTTTTTGGTTAGTTTTTATGTATTCTTAACTGCTTTAATATTTGATGTATTCGTATTCATAATTGTGATTCTATTCGTATTCGTATTTGTATTCGTAATTGTGTATTGGTATGCGTACTCTCTCTTCCAAACTGTGTAAACCCAATGTAAAAAAGGAACTATCTATATTGGTCCAAAAACAAAACTTTTTAACTCCTTTGAAGCTTAACTTTTAAATCTAACATAGTTTTCTTTGAGTATAACTCACGTAACTGTATACTCTTATATATATACTACTACTACTACTACTACTTACTCCTACTACTATTACTACTACTATCTACATACTATTTACTATATAGCAAAAGTGCAGCTCTTATTCAACTAAGCAATTTTGACATTCTTACTATCCTGCTCAGATATATATATATATATATATATATTTGACAATGTATAATGCTTTACTTTTTAACTTTACTTGAGCTATGCTTATTTCAATAACTACTTAAAATACTTCTACATAAGTGACTTTAATTTTGCCAGCATTCGGCAATTTTCGACTTTTTAAAATACAACAGATTTAAGAGATTAAACCGCCCTTTTCTCGAATTATTTCAATTACACTAAGCAACAAGAGTTAAAGCTCTTAAAAATTATTTGTTTCTCATAAGAGCAGAAATTAAAAATTGCCAACAGAATGTGGATATTTGGATGAATGAATCATATATAAGCAATTCTTCAAAATCTTTCCATATGTTGCCTAATTTGATTCAATCAAACATAAAAAAAATGTTGTGTTGTTTATTAATAATTATTTGTTTTTCAATATAAAAAAACAGATGTGGAACTGAGAATTCAATTCTTTATCAGCTTTATCAAAAATTCAATATTTAAAAATTTGTAGTTTTCTAATTCAAAAAAGTAAATTAGTTATAAAATCCATAAATATCTCAATATCCGTTTAAATACTTGTTAAATTAATGCGAAAGTGGATATCAGGACAGGGCCAATTAATTTTGCTCTACTAATTCTTGTTGATCTGTACACGTATGATCAAAGCAATGCTTAGGCAACAGCATCTTATCAGCCTTGCCACGCCCCCACGCCCCTTAATTCTGACTTGAGTGCTGTTAATGCGCTTATGAGGCAACGAAATGGGAAGTGTTGAAAAGGAAATGTGACTCAGAAATACAAAATCAATGCGAACTCTATAAGCATGTAATCTCAATGAGTGGCGTTCTTAACTGTTATACAAAAGTACTTGTACTGTTATATACATAGGTATGTGTGCTTACAATAGTACGGATCAAAGAAAATCAATGTGAGCCAATTGTTGTTGCTATACCTATAGCAATGAAGTGTTGAAGAGTATGTGTGAGTGTATGTCTCATAGGGACTTTTAGATGTAGGACAGACAATTGTTTCTTTTGACCATACTATGCAGATGTCTGATGATTTACACAGTGCGCGCAATTGCCAAATTTATGACCAAACTAATTTAGCATTGCCGTCAATGACAACAGTAATAATAACAACAGCGAAGAAAAAGAAAACGTATAATAAGTACGACTACTTATACTCTATATATACATGCAATATATGTATATAAAATATAAGTATGATATACAAATCAAGCTGTAATTACTTATGACTCATCATGCAACAGCCAAAAAGCCAGTAAGTGGGTAAATGGAATGAGAAGTAAGTGCCCCAGTCAATGACAACAACAACAACAACAACAAAAATAACAACAATAACAATATTTTGTAGCAACTGTAACAACAACTTCGGCATCTGAAACGAAGTTAATGCCCAGATTTTAAGGAACTTGATAACTTTTTACTTAAACTGCGCATTACGAGACACAATTAATTGCATAGCATATTAGTCAGAACATTTGTGTTGACCTATTTATCATTTGTAGCTGCTTGTCGTTGTAGCGTGTACTAATTATAACTTTATATATCCTTTAGTATATACTACTTGTCCTCAAACTTCCTTCATTCCATTGGTAGTTTGTATGAATGTGCCTGAGTGTCTGTATGCAAACTGATTGTTTCTCAAGTCTGCATGATGCAAACTGTTTGTTTCTCAAGTCTGCATGATGCAATCGATACATATGTACTATATATATCCTATGATATATCCAACACTCTATTATAAAATCACTCATCCATAATATCATAATTATCTTCGCTTTTGTCAATTTGCAGATAATCACAAGTATTTTTTTTTAATCAGGAATGTGATTATTTGGTACTGCCAATGTATACAAATTTTCAACCATAAGTTCGACCATTCAGAAAACCTTTATTTATGTACTTACTTTCTAAGGTAGCTATTTGAAATAGTAGTTCAAACTTAACCAAATTCGATCATGATGAAAAATACGACTCTAATTTCACAATCAACTAACAACAAAGTTGTTGATACTAACGGTTGTTCTTTAAAATTTGAAGTCGAATTTGATTGTGAAACCTACAATCTTCCGGTTCTTACCGTTTGGTCTCTGTTGCTTGTTGTCACCATGGGAATTCAGAACAAAGACATTAATATATCTTGAGAGACTTAATAGGTTGGTATCGGATGTGAAACATTCTAAGTGGCTGCTGAAGTTTATGATTAATAAACATTGTTTATTATTTTATAGGTTATATTTCAGAGGATTGTGTCAGAAAATGCGAGGTTTCTTTAATATAGAGTTAAGTTATTAACTTCTATGTTGAGCTAGATTTAATTGATTTGATTGTCAGAAAGTTCATTGAACAATTTAATGATTGAGGAATAGAGTTTATATACAAATTTAAATTCAGGTCTTAGAGTCATAAATATGTTAAATTATGCTCCAAATTTATAATAAAATTATTATCAAGTCACATTGTCAAAAATAGACAAAGTAATTTAGTTAAATCGGACCAACAGGGTTGTCACCTTGACGATTGGGTTGCAATTCGATTGTTAAGATGTGTAAACGTTCAGCAGTTTCTCTTGAATTGAATGAATCGATTTTATTGACTGGAATCAACATAAACCAAAAGCCCAAAATGAATTTGTTGTAGCTTCGAGACGATCTTAGATAAATGTCATAGTTTTAGTCACAGTTTTAGTTATAGTTACAGTTTCAGAATGAAATTCCACTTTCAATTGTATCTAGTGTTCCAGATTCAGTCGTTGCATGCGTCACAAATTGTACTCGTGTACATATGTACAAATGTATTCGAAAGTCTAGTACGTTGGTCAAGCTAAGGTGTTGACTCTGTATGTGCGTGTGTGTGTGTGGGGGGCTTTGTAGTGCGGTTTGCCTTTTATTAGTTTAAATATAGACTTGACTTGGCCTGTTTAAAAGACCCCAGTCACCCCCCCAGGTCTCCCACTGGCTGTATGACCATGGCTCCAGCTCTAGCTTTATTCCTGGGGCCCCATTTCGTTGGCACAATTGCGTCAACACACCAGCACACTTACACTTGCATTCACATGAACACAAACACACACACACACACACACACATACGGTTACAATCTAATTGTCACGCCAAGCAAGCAAACCAACTATTATGGAATTTTTTAGCGCTGCTTTCACTCTCTCTTTTTCTCTGTCTCCCTCTCTGATGGTGTGAGAGTGTGTTGTGTGTGTGTGTCTGTATAGCAACTCGTTCAATTTCATGACGGTGACGTTAAACTTTTTGCTTTACTTTAGCTTTTGGCATTGCATGTCCAGGTCCACGTCCATGTCCATGGAAAGTAAAAACTAACTACAATGCTTTGCAGTTATTTTATACATCGATATATACTACTTACACCCTATGTACATACGAACATACATACAATGTACATACATATATGTATATGTTCATTTGTATGCGTGTGTTTCCTTGAAATCGATTGAAGTGTCGTGGTCGCAGCAATGGGACACAAATATTGTCTCCCATACAATATGCATGACAGGGCAATTAAAAATGTCCAAAGCACACAACAATAATCATCGTCACAATAAATATATACCGAATCAATGAAAGACCTAAAAAAAAGCAGACTCGAACGGATTTGAAGCCTGGGAGTTGTCTTAGCTGATACCAATTGTATTTTTATAAAGAATGTGTGTATGACAATATTTATAGATCTGTACATTTACATATGCCTTAATCCTTATCCTAATATGTATGCGTGTACGTGTACTAGTATTATAGCATGTATTCCTTTCACATTCCTAGTATCTACACCAGTACTACAGAGCACTAGTTAGCCAACACTGTTTTCACATGTATTTTTTTTAAAGTTTGAATTAGCTTTCTTTTCACATTTAAACAAATTCCAGACAAAAAACGGCTTTTAATTCAATACTTATGTTAGCACTTGTCAACACTGGTTAGCCAACACTAATAGGCATGTACTTTAAATTCTTTAGATTTTAGCAAGATTTACTTTTAGTTAAAAGCGACTTTAAAACCAAAATTAATTTATTTTAGTTCCCATAAAAGCACTTACTAACACTGGTTAGACAACACTATTTTGCATGCACTTTGTTTACATTTATTTTACAGTTTCATGCATATTATTTACCAAAAACGATTTATTTTAATATTTTCCTTACGATATTTATGGGAAATATCTCAATTGATTTGCGATAATGAAATAATTAATTTGATATGTTGGTCCTAGTCCATTTTGGTTTTAGCTTCTGCATAACTGCCCAACTCCAATACAAAAGCATCTCTGATCTACTAAGCAATCTCCTATTGATATGCTCATATATCTGATAAGAAACAAAAGTAACCACAACTGATTGGAAATTTGCTAAAAATAGTTTCCTGAATGGTAAACTCTTGTAAGGATGATGATATTTTATTCATTGTTATGGCTTTTCATTTCTTCTTACTTTATCTACTCCTAATGTGCCTACTCCTAATATTATTACTACTAAATATAACTTCTACTAACTACTTGTGAAAATGAAAATGGACAAACTACAACAAAAACATATGTATATGTGAAATACATACCCGTTTATGTTACGAGAATGCTGATGGGTGTTTTTGATTTTAATACTAATATTGTGTGCGCAATTCTTTGTTCTTTGTATTCATGAACGTGTCAACGTGATCAACGTGCCGCACTGACAGATCCGATATGATGACGAGGACGAGGATGAAGGTCCACAACCGGATCCTACACTTGAACAGGGTGTGCCAATACCTGTTCGATTGCAGGGCAGCTTCCCGCCGGAATTGGCCTCCACTCCTCTCGAGGATATCGATCCGTATTACAGCAATATACTGGTAAGTCCCACGACAACTCTTCTCTTAAACGCAGAGGTCGCAAACAGCAGTCAGCAGATATTTGCAATGCAGTCGCGAATTTAAGAAAACAAATATATATGTGTACATATATATATATAGTAGATATCGCGATGCTCTTAAGTTAAGTGATTTGGGTTTTTTTTAAGCAAAAACATACAAGTGTCTGAGCAGTAACAAATTAGAATAGTAGAATCATACAATAATATATTAACCTTGAAATAATGCGCTTCTAATTACCAAAATGAAGTAAGTAAAATGGTTTGCTTAAAATTTAAAGTTAGTAGATAATAAATTCAGTTGTTGTAATGCCAAAAGTACTGAAATTTATAGGTGGCAAAAACAACCCGTAAACATGTCAATATTTGTATACAGGGTTAACAACAAATAAAGTATTAAAGTGCTGAAATTTAAGCACAAAATAAAACGAAAATAAGTATCTATTTTGAACAATATCAGCAGAATACAGAATTAACAGCGAGATTTCTTTATATGTATGCATGCTTTTTTTGTACTATTTTTTATTATAAAGTATATAACAAAATAACAAAGTAAGTAAGCAGAAGAATAGAATTAGACTAAACAAAATAAAAAATATAGGATGAACAATAAGGAGAAGGGGATTTAGCCTGCGGGACCGCCAATAAAAATTGTTATTTGCCAGAGAACTTTAATGTCTTGAGCAATATTTGCGACCTCTTCTATTAATCCATCATCTACTCGGGATAATGATGTAATCTATATAGTTTTATTGTATTTAACACATAATACTGCGTAATGTTTCGTTTTTCAGACATTCGTAGTTGTAAGCAAGGGAAAAGATATTTTTCGCTTTTCTGCATCAAAAGCAATGTGGCTGCTCGATCCATTCAATCCGATACGTCGTGTGGCCATTTACATTTTAGTGCATCCATTATTTTCGTTATTTATCATTACCACCATTCTCGTGAACTGCATTTTGATGATAATGCCGACAACGCCCACAGTCGAGTCCACTGAGTAAGTACTGTTACATTAGCTAGTAGCCTGACTAGAGATGGCCCGATATGTTCAGATATATATCGGACAACCCTTAGCTAAAATTGATTATTTAACTTAAAGTTCTTCGATTTATTATACTTCTTTTACCCATTTGATTTTTCAACTGACCTTTAAGTTGACAGCAATAATTATCTATATTATATATGTAACTATATATTTATATGCTATATAATCGAAATATTTACGTACTACTATACATATATTATATATCAATATATTAAATGTAACTTTTTCAATATTGATGCAGACGTGTATTTAGGTTACAACATAAATCTCTTTCAACAAAACAATACAAAAACAAAAATTAGCAAAAAAAAAAACTAAAGAAACAATCAAATTCAAAACAACAACAAACCAAATAAATAGTAAAATAATAACGATAGCGATAACTAATTCGTTTACAATAACAATGACAGTCACATTTCAAGTGTGAGTAGCCAAATTTTGCAATCGCATAAAAGGTAAAAAAGAAGAAACGAAAAAACATATTAAAATGCTAGGAATTTTTTGTAAAATATATATTAATCGATATCCGATCGACTAATTGAACATTAATGTAGTAGTTGAAAGTTCATTGCTCTGAAAAAACTCATTTTTCGACTGAAAACGCACTTTTGCCGCGTGCTGTACTCAACGGTTAACACCTGTTGAATGCTGCTCTCGCCCTGTAATATATATTCGATTGTACTTATTTCACGTACATATTGTCATCTACTAATTAATTATATACAACATATTTCAATTTGCAATTATCGATAATTATCGAAAGTAATCGAAAAAATAATTGAACTAATCGAAACTAATAAGAGCTTAGACACATTCTCAATGCCTCATTGTAAATTGCCGTAATCGAAATGCATTTAGTACCTGGGCGCTCTTTATCAATTCGATTTGTAGTCAACCTAAAATAATCCTTAATATACATATATGTATGTTAATATATTAATATGTATTACAAAAAAAAGTACTTGTTATTAAATATGTAATTTAATACATATTCAGGCTGCCTATACAAATTGGTCAGCTGCTTTTGGTTTGTTCACGTTTCGTACTTATGACAAGATTTTACGAATTAATCAACTCGAATTCGATCACACTTTTATATCAATACAATAGACTTTGACTTAGTAATATTGTTGAAGTAGCTTCTAGTTTCAGAAGTAGCAGTAACATAACTTTAAAACATTAATATACTCGTATATATGTATGTACGTTAATTTTTAAGTAGACTTAAGACTTATATAAGTATCGCTTACATTCCCGATCCATATATTTATATCTGTATATCGATAAATAGTTAGATATTGTAGCTAATAAATATTAGTTCCATTTGCTAGTGCCATATCATATTAATTATTATTGTGTACTATACGCACACTATATGTGTACATACTATATAATCTGTATAATTGAAAATACTTAGATCTAAATAGATATCAGTAAATATAGGAGTAACGGGACTAGTATTACCGGAACAATTATTAGATCTATAAAGACAGTAATCATAATGTAGCTAAAATGTACATAGACAAATCTGGCATATATATTAAATATATAAATATATCATATAGATTTCGCTCTAGAAAACCGTCGTACTTAGTTGAACCCAACCCCATTGCGCTCTCTCTCTCTCGCTCATTATTGTAATCTGGCAAACAATTAACAATTTCAAAGTGTGTTTCGATTAACTACCTGTATAATCTCTAGCTTTATAGTCCATAGATAATTGTATACTATGTACGAATACTTTGTATTGCTAACGATAATCGTAATTGTGCATAGTTCATGTACTTTGTAAAATCGTAAAGTAGTTAAAAAGAACAATAAAAAATAATGAGAAAAAAAATGAAAAACGAGCAAAATGCTTAAAAGTGCAAAAGAAGCGATTAAAGAAGCAACTTAAAGTGAAAAGAGTTACGTCATTTTTTTAGCTGATATCAAAAACTTTGTCGCAGATTTGGTATCAGAATTTAGCACCCTAACAAAAATAGCCGTTGACCCAATATGTGTGTGTGTTTGTGTGCCACTTGAACTTGGTACGTGGAACAGACTGAAAGACAGACGCTCCAACTTCATTGCCTTCTTTTGGGCCAAGTTCTCAGGGCCCTATTGACAACGGCGACTGCGCTTAGCCCAAAAGGGAAAAGAAAAGAGAGGAAGAGAGAGCGAAGAGAAGATAAGATTGTATCTATCTAAGTATCTACGAGTATGTGGGTCGAATACAGCTGGGGCTGCTGTGGGGAGCACTTGTGGGCAACAGAAAGACATAATACCTGCAATTAAAACGCAACTCAAGTGTCCTTCACATCCATTGGGGCCTAGGTCAAACGCATGCGGCATGTGGCATACAACACCCACAACGTGGCAGCGACTTTGAACAACTTGCAGGCTGCAAGCCAAATGTCGTGGCAACTGGACTGCTGCTGCCTGTCTGTCTGTCTGTCTCTCTATGTGCCCGACTGTCCATCTGTCTGTCTATCACATAAAAGTCGACTTAAATCTATCAAATGACTAACCAAGAAGGCGCAAATGCAGCTGCCACACGACACAGTTGCCTCAGCTGTCTTAGCTGAAAATCCAGGCCGAAGGTCGGCCTATTGATCTAACGCCCACACATACAAGCTGCAGTACAAGTACTGATAACAAGGACAGAGGAGAAGAGAAGAGTGGTAAGGAGTGGTGAGGAGAGGTGAGAAGAGGCAAAACGGGGCGAGGCAAGTCCTTTATCAAGTATTAACCATTATTGACATTGACAATTGGCACGAGACCGTGCAACGACTGTCTGTCTATCTGCAATCTCAACTACTTGTAATTAACAATTGCACCCTTTGATCTGCCCATTAGCCAGTTTGTAAGCAGCCAATTGCCAATTGCCAGTCACCACGACATTATGCAATACGAGTTCACTTCAACCTTTGACATTATTCGTATTCGTAATTAAAATCCATTTATTGGAGCAACCTCCTCTCAGATCAATTGCATTGCGGTGAATCAAAACACAATTTTTTTTTTTTTTAATTGAAATTAATTGCAATAAATTGGAAAAACTCGAAAGCAATGTGAATTACACAAACTAATGTAGGGTTAAGCTAATACCTAAGTTAATTGTAAGCCTAAATAAGTCAAAATAGTTAACTAATAAAGCGGAAGCAGCGCAGACCCTAAGAATTATTTTTTAATTTCAGATTTCCTTTTGGTTTTTTATGTGAAATGATTTTTATTTTATTTTTAACTAGGATAATACAAAATAATACCCTTGCAGTTAACGTGCTATGCTGTTATAATTAAGAAACTTATCGAATAATCTCTTAATAACAATAAGTGTTATACTACATTGTTGTTTAGCTGTTATATTGTCTAACTCTTGTCCGAATATCAGCATTATTTATAATATATTTATTGTATTCTTAAATTGCAAACTTCTGTGCAACTCGAACAGCATATTGGCATTCGAGCTAACGACAAGGGTATTTCAATCTTCGGCTTGCCGAAAAAAGTTTTTTCCTACTTGAATCATAATGAAACTAAAAGTATAGCTTTGCCAGACCCATAAGCAGGCAGCAAGTGTACTTATGATCATTTGTCGAAAAGATGACGATGATTAAGAAGATTAAAGAAGAACAAATTGCATCCGAAATTCAATTCGTTTTTAGGGTGATATTCACCGGAATCTACACATTTGAATCAGCTGTTAAAGTGATGGCACGAGGTTTCATTTTATGCCCGTTTACGTATCTTAGAGATGCATGGAATTGGCTGGACTTCGTAGTAATAGCTTTAGCGTGAGTTACATTATTAAACTATTTAAATATTCAACTATTTAATTAATTAATTCATTTCATCATCAGTCAAACGTACATACTAACTTAATCGATATCATCTTAACTCGTATATACATATATCTATGTACTTATATCGTCTTAATTTTATTTTGATTATGTTATTTTATCGTATCTTATCGTAATATTAACGATTATTAACTGTTATACTACACGAAAGTTAATTATCATTGAAATCGCTTATTATTCCAACTCTTTTATTCAGCCATTAAAATAATGCTATTGTAGGTAATACACATCGTATGATAATTAACTAGCAGCCCATTAATCAATCAACAACTCCAAAATAAAAAATAAAATAATTAAAATTAATTTAATATTTTTTTTGTTAATTTTAATTTAAATTGTTCAGTTGAATTCTGATTATAAATTAGGCATATTTATTGCAAAATAATTCATTAATTTCTTTAAGAACAACAAGCACAGTATACATTTGCATAATTATGCGTGTATTCGTGTGGCTTTGTGTGTGTGTGTGCGGATGTGTCTATGGGTGTGTAATTGGCATTCATTAGATACGCCTGGTTGAGCTTTTAATTAAATGAAAATATTTATATTTTTTTTATATATTTAATAATTGAATATCTGGTACAATTGAGCTATAAATTGCACTTTATTTTATAATGCGCAGACCCACACTTACACACATCAAATATGTGAAAATGTCACTATAACAACAACAACAAGAACATTAACAACAATAATAACACACCGCACACAGGGGTAGCTAAAATTATACATACGCCATGTGAGCCGCAGGCTGAAAATGTCGCTTTATAGTTGAGCGTTTTTATTGATTTATTTTGTGCCGTTACTAATGACGTGCCCAACACACATACACACATATACACACACATACACACACGCACACTGATACACAAAGTACAACATTTGGATTTTCTATTATTATTTCCAATCCACACAAAGACCGAAGTCATAAACAAATTTGTTGGCTTTTTATTTGGTCGTGCAAGTTATTATTTTCTGATACTCTCTCTTTCTTTCGGTATCTCTTCCTTTCACTCCTTCTTTGTCTTTTGCTTTTCTTTGTTGCTCTTTTTATTTTCTTTTTTTGTTTTGTGCTGGTTTCGTGACAGTTTCGTTTCATTGGCTTTAGCTCCATTTTAACCATTTATTGGGCGCCGTTTGTCTGAGTAGCGGCAGCTTACCGACAAATATAGTGTAGTGTAGGGGGGAGTATTTGCAGGGCTGGGGGGACTGACTTCGAGGCTACTGTAACGGTGTTTGACGGCTTTTCGTGCGGCGCCGCACAGACGTGCAGCCTTGGAAGCCAAAAGCACACACAAAACTTTAAAGCGCGCTTTTAGGCGCCGTTCAAAGCGAACCATCAAGCAAAGCAAGGCTAAAAGTCGTTTTTTACCAACAATTATTTGTCGGCGGTGAATTTGCCATTCACATTATTCGGATGGGGACTCAAACAAAAATCGCATCGGTTGTTGTTCTCAAAGAATATGTTTCCACTCCTTTTCTGATCCATTTCATGCAAATATGACCCAAACTGATCCAAAACAAAAAGATGATGAAAATTGGAGGTGTTCCATTTACTTCAGTATTTCAGTGAACAATCGATCATTTTTAATACATGTCTGTGTGCTCGCACGACACCGATGGTATTTGAACAAAAAGTGTCAGGGAACCTGACCGTGGAAATACTTAAATGCTATCTATGATATTGATGAACTTGTAGACTACACTAATAAAAATAGTTAAAAACCAAAAATTATTTAAAAAAAAATAAAGGAGACAACGTACGGATTGTAAGACAACTTATTTTTATTTTTCTGCAAGTTTAAAACTAAAATATTTAAGACGAATATTATTTGGTTTTATAGACAGGTGTTTTTGTTAACAGTGTGTGCAGAGCACTTAGATAATGCTGACATACGAGACGAGAATGTTAGTAAACAGTTTAGAGGTCAGCACAATGAGATGGTCAACTTGTATGCCATATATGTATGTATGTAAATGTACTTTTACATAACATACATATGCACATACATATGCACATATAATGCACATACATATGCACATACATATGTGCATATTGACTGTATTTATATGCGTCTAAATCGATAAATATTCATGAAATATAAATGATAGGTGGCTGCAGAAGTTACGCTGAATTCCCAAAGGATGACAGCATACAGCAAAACAACTCAAGCCAATGGACAATGTACGACAGCAGGACACACCAATACCTGTACAAATATATATGTACATAATGTCGTGTGTGTGTGTCGGAAATTTCAATGGCAAGCTGGTGTGCGTGTATACATATTTTTATAGCAACGTACAGAGACACATGCACAATTGATGTGACAGCGGCAGGAGCTGCACCTGCCTCAGGTGTGACTTGGGAGCTTGTGGGACATTTTCGTAATGAATCATTAACGCAGGGGGAAAGCGCTGGAACTAAACGGGGGATGGGGAAAAGGGGAGGGAAGGAGGAGTGATAAGCTAGCCAAACCCATTTATGATACTCACACACGGCCACATACATACACGCAAAGTCATATCTCAATATCTTTACATACGAGTACATGTATGTATATACATTTTTCTTTACGCTATATAATTTGTATGTTTCGACCTTTTGTTTGCTGAACAAAAACCAGAAGCAAAATATGCACAAGATATTTCAAAAGAAGTTGAAGAAGAAGAAGAAGCAAGCTTTAAAATACTTACATTTGTAATTACTAACGACTGCAAAATACACATAATCGTATTCAAACAACTATTTTTACATACTTAGATCGCTAGCATTATAATTACCAATACTTAATGACATTTCATCTGTATGTATATTTGCTTTTATCATCGTTAATATAACAACAACAACAACAACAACAACAACATATGCTGCAACAACAACGGATCGTTCACAGTTATGTGACCATGGGTATAGATTTAGGTAATCTTGCAGCCCTGCGAACGTTTAGGGTGCTACGTGCGCTTAAGACCGTAGCCATTGTTCCAGGTATGAATGAAGTGATCTTCTGTTCTTTTTAAAACTATTATTCACTCAAATTGTTTAACTGTTATATAAACTGTTATGCTTAACAAAAAATCAAAATAAACCGAATTTTATAGGCTTGAAAACCATTGTCGGCGCTGTCATTGAGTCTGTGAAAAATCTGCGCGATGTGATAATTTTGACAATGTTCTCTCTCTCGGTGTTCGCACTGATGGGCCTGCAAATCTATATGGGCGTGTTGACACAGAAATGCATCAAGAAGTTCCCCTTAGATGGCTCCTGGGGTAATTTGACCGACGAGAATTGGGACTATCACAATCGCAATATCACTAATTGGTATTCAGAGGACGAAGGTATATCGTTTCCATTATGCGGCAATATCTCTGGAGCAGGGTAAGTTTTCGTCATCGTGATCACTATCACAACTCCATATTTATATATAGATAACACTAACAGCGATTTCCCTTCTTTTTTTTTTTGATTTGCATGTGACAGTCAATGTGAAGACGATTATGTGTGTCTACAGGGGTTTGGACCAAATCCGAACTATGGTTATACCAGTTTCGATTCATTTGGATGGGCATTTCTGTCCGCTTTCCGCCTGATGACGCAGGACTTTTGGGAAGATCTATATCAGCTGGTTCTCCGCGCCGCTGGACCATGGCATATGCTGTTCTTTATAGTCATCATCTTCCTAGGTTCATTCTATCTTGTGAATTTGATTTTGGCCATTGTTGCCATGTCATATGACGAATTGCAAAAGAAGGCCGAAGAAGAAGAGGCTGCCGAAGAGGAGGCGATACGTGTAAGTAGAAACCCAGTAGAGACCAGTAAACGCCCAATGGACAAACGAACCAACCAATCAACCATACCAACCATAAGCCACTTGAATACAATGGGTAGATAATTTCAATTTCAATATCCACACAGCTGAATTGATCATTGAAAATATCTACCAGTAAGAACAGAGTTGCTTTTTTCTTTTGTATATGTATGTATAACAAACAAATTTCTATTATCTACTCGTACTCGTATTATTCAATTACAATTACGTCCATCATATACGTTTTAATCGTAATGTATGATGATACATATGTATGTATCTATCCTATATCCTAACTATCTATTCTATAGTCACCTTACTTACGTAACATCTATATATCCTTCGAATGTACATACAGTAAATCGTGTACAATTCTGTAGAGATGTAAAAATTATATAAAACGGACACCTATTCACCAGTAATTAATCGTAACTGTACATGTACATGATCAATCAAGTTATTTAACTAATTGTTACAAATTTCACTTTTGAATTTCATTATTGTTTTCCCTTTGTTTTATTGATTTAAAATGCCAATTTTTCAGATCTATCGAGAACTGGCATTTTATTGATAACTTCTCTGATTATTCACTTAACTATTTATAATAATATTCGTGTAATATCTATTTATATATGTATGTATTCTCGTATATGCATTTAACTTTGGTTTGTCAGATTTTAATTTGAGTGCACTTTTAGTTTAACTAATGCAAAATTCAACACCTCAAAGTAAAAAGCAATAAACAAAAGAAAAAAACAAATACTTAATATAAATTAATTTATCCTTGTATCTTGATATATCCACAAACTCAATATCCTAACTCTGATCCCACACCAAGCACCGCGCAATTTAAAATTATAATTTTCGTAACGTAAGTTGTAGAAAGTTTCCTTCAGTTTTTTGTCCAACACTTTGAATCTGAAATGTTCCCAATTTTCCCCTTACTAAAAATATATATACTACATACTCGTATATATTTATATAAATATGTATATGCCGATGTGACGATGTTAATAAGCACCCATTTTAAGATCAGCCAAATGAAATACGAAATACTCTGTGCATAATGTCATTGTAGGAGGCAGAAGAGGCGGCAGCTGCGAAGGCAGCCAAGCTCGAGGAGAGGGCCAATGCCCAGGCGCAGGCGGCGGCGGATGCAGCTGCTGCTGAGGAGGCGGCATTGCATCCCGAAATGGCCAAGAGCCCAACGTATTCCTGTATTAGCTATGAGCTATTCGTTGGCGGTGAGAAGGGCAACGATGACAACAACAAGGAGAAGATGTCCATTCGTAGCGTCGAAGTGGAGTCGGAGTCGGTGAGCGTTATACAAAGACAACCAGCACCTACCACAGCACACCAAGCTACCAAAGTTCGTAAAGTGAGCACGGTAAGTATTCCGAGCGCATTAATAATTTCACATTTTCCGTTTTATGTGTGTATTGTTTTTTCGTTATCGTATTGTTATCGTTATAGTTATTGGTCTTATTGTAATCGTACTTGTATTTTTCTTTTATCAAATTAATTATCTATATACTTATACATATATGCTTTCTATGTATATAAGTATGTACTTGTACTTTAATGAATCTTTTGTTTGATTTCAATTTAAAATTTCGATTTCATTTTCGATCTAAATTTCGATTTCGATTGCCATTATTGTCATATGAAGCTAAACGGCCGGCTCATTTACGTTATCAATTCATTTTTTGAATGAATGATTTCTGCATTTTTATATGACTATTTCTTTTATTTAATATTAAATTTTTGGTCCATGAGTTGAGTCTATTCTCTTCTCATTTGATTTTCGTTGATTCTCGCTGCAATAAATACGAATAGCACGAGTTTGCGCTCTAACTCGCTCAATCGTTATCGTTTTCTTTCTTTTAGCAAGTAACGAGTAGCGATCGTTACTTTCTACTCGATTTGTATTAGAGCTCAGCTTTCTTAATTTACCATCAAGAAGTTCTCGTTGCTGCTCGATCTTTCAGCTACGGCAAATTCTAACGAGTAAGAGTACTCGCTCAAACTGCCGTTTTCTACTCGCTGCGCAAATAGGCAGAATTCTTGCAGTTAACATTTAACATTACATTGAATTAAGTTGTTCTGATCTTTGTTTATAAATTGCCACTCTTCATTTAGTTGTTAGATTGATCGTGTTTATCAAACATATACTCGTTTACTGCTTATCATAACTAGCTACTGTTGATTCCTTTGCCTATCATTATCGTATCAACGAGTAGTTTACTCGTGCGTATGTGTGTATGTACAAATTATCAAGTTACATATTTGCTTAAGTTCCATGTAACATCTTCCAGAACTTATTTCCAGAGAGAGTCTTTCACTTTCTCTCTCCATCTCGATCTTGCTCTATCTTTTACTTTCTTTTAACTGCTCTGTTACCATTCAGACTACATATTTTCATTTTGCATTCAGTAGCAAGAAGTTTATTATGTTAGTGCATGAAATTGTCATTGGAGATGTGTGTCTGGGAGTGTATGTAAGCGTGTATGTGTGTGTGATGACAGTTGTATCTGATCATTCTACTTTGTACTCGTAGTTAGCTGGCTCTTATAATTGGCAATCACATAAGTAATGTTCATTGAAAATTTACGTTGTATTGTTATCTATCCTTATAATTTTGTTTATTTCGTTTTTACTTTCGTGAAATTTGGTTTTAAGTTAAACTCATTGCTCGGAATGCTTTAGGTGAAAACTTTTCAGTTGTACGCGATTGGAGCTCAAAACCAAAATCAAATTCCACTTTCAATATCAAATAACAAAAGCAACAAATAACAATTTACAATTTTACAAATAGAACGATGCTTTATTTAATAACATTGCAAGCAAATTTAATACTGAGGACGACAACAATGCTAAAATGCGAATGGCTTCAGTTGATTGATTGAGATTGATTGATCACACGATTGAAGTGCAAAACATGCTTTCAGGCTTTACTGTTAACTTTACAAATTGACACACAAACTTTTCTCGCTCACAATCAGTCGAAATTTATCTTATTATGCTCGTGCTTTACCTAATCAAATCTTACATACACAATATATACATACATATGATGATTGATGTACATACTCGTATCTCGAATTTTCTATCAACTTGCGTAGGTCAGCTTGGGCTCTCCATTCAACTGCAAATATCTTGACTTTAATTTCTTTCTTTTTTGTATACTATCTTTCGTTGATCTGTTATAACTTTGTTTCTTACAAGTCACATTTGTCGAACTTGGTTTTGTTTGGGAAGTTATTTTAGCTGCATTATATTTGCATGTGAATTCAATGCACGATGTTTTATTTTTCGTTGATTATAAGCTCGCAACTTTTAGAAACTTAAGTACTACATATACTCTACATAATTCAAATCAAATCAAGTCGACTGCCTGTTGATAAAACTGAAGTTGAAACAAAAAGTCTAGGACGGTACAATGGCTGCACTAGCACCGATTTCTAGGCATTGCTATCGATAAATTGCTTAGCTGATGACCGATTGTTGAGTGATGCAGCATTTCATGCAATAAACACACAATATGCTGTGGCATGTCATATCTGAATTTGATACTCTTTCGCTCTCGCTCTTTCTTGGCATTTTAACTTTTCCAAACATTAGCTTAGTGCACAGTAGCTGAGTACCACTACGACCTTTAACTTAGCACTGATCTGAAAAAAAAACCAATAAGAACTAATCACGTCTCTCATATGTTCTGAGCAGCCCATAAATCGTTAGCCATAGCAATATAATTTGGAACAGATTTTCTACTGGTGATCTTAGAAAACTCTATATATATGTATATCGATGAATCGGTATCATTAAAATGCATCCACATGCGTTTTTGTCGCTGCTTCATATCTTACATCACAATTTTATACCCTTAGAAATTATCTATGAGAGGTATACTACTTTAAATTTTAAATGTGTCTGTCCATCTATCCAAATGAATCCGCATTTTTTTGCACTCAAATTAAAGAAAAAAAACTATCGTTAACATTTTAAATTATATATTAATTGACCAGCTGCTGGGGTATTAAGTTTGTAGGCTATCCGAAGTTATTCCTTATAATTTTCTTTCAGCCCAAATACTGACAATAAATGAATTCACAGTTAGCATTGATCACCAGCAAGAAACTTACAATGGTCTAAAAAATGTTAAATTGTTGTATCGGTTTCACAAAAAGTGTATCGAACAATACCTGATTTCTTATTTTGGACAAAAAAGACGTAGTGGATTAATTAAAAAACTTATTAAAATAGTTAAGTTACATTATCGTGTCATACAGCAGATACTGATTACTGATACAAGTAAAAGTAAAAAGGTGCTTACAGATGGAAAACCCTGCTGAATGCACCGCACCCAATGTGTATGACTCAATGTTTCCGATTCGATTGAAAACAAAACATTATGTGTATGAAATAGCAATCGAACTTTTATGCTCACTTAAATACTATCGCTATATCGCTCTCGCATTCGCTAGCTCTTTCTTACTGCCCATTTGATTGTTCAGAGTCGCATTCCAACTACTTAAAATACTATATCATAATCGTTGGGGTAATCGTTATCGCAGACTCACACTCTGAGCTTGCTAACACTTCAACCAAATGGCCTTGGGCCTCAGGTAGGTTTCTCTTTCTCTCTCTTTCTCTTTCTCTCTCTAATGTTCTTACATTCGCAAAATTACTCTATATCTAACTACTAAATAAAAAACTCGAAAATTACATAGAATATTACAGAAAGTTAAAGAACAATTGTCGGTTGAAACAATGGGATTACGTATCAACACTATAAAGCCTTACACTTTACCCCATACACTCACAAGTCTCTACACAGTAGATTCATTTTAAATAACTGCAATATTGCAATATCGATCGCTAAGTAATCGTTTAGTATTTAGCAAGTTTTCAATTGCATACGTAAGAGTTTTAAAAGAAAATTAGACTGTCGACAATCTCAATTTATCTTAAAATATAATAGTATTTGGTTACTAAATTAAAATTTATTTTAAGTATTTTAAGTTTTTTTATAATTATATTTTTTTTAGTTATATTTACTTCGAGCTATTTGGGACTTGTAACCATCAGGTTGAAAATTGTTACATATATATTTTTGTTTAGATTTGATTTTGAGTTAAGTTATTGAAACTGCTTGATTTTTGTAGAGTACTTAAATGGGTGCTTAAAACAATTTTAAATATAATATTGAGAAATCACACTCTCATATATAACAACATACATATGTACATATTAAATAGTTCTTAATAAGTGGAAAAGCTATTCAGGATTAATTATTTACAAACAATTCCAATAAAACAAAAAAACAAGCTGAAGCACCCAAAAAGAAAAATATTTTATGTAGTATTGTATTCAAACTGAGTGTATTAACTCATTCATACACATAAATTCGCATTCACAATTGTTACAGATTTACACTTTCGAGTATATATATTTTTACTATAAATAACAAATGATTTTTTTCCTTTTATAAAAAGTAAAAAGTTCAACAACAGAAAAATTGTATAATAGCAGGAAATATCTATATTATAATACATAACAAATATTTTATTTGATTCCATTTTACTTTTTCTTCTATTTATATTTTATTTGTAAAAAACGAAAAAAATAAAAACAACTTAGACATCCTTATCCTTACCTGGTTCACCGTTTAACATACGCAGGGGATCACGTAGTTCTCACAAGGTAAGCGCCCAATACACACGGCCACACACACACCCACACACCCACACACACACACACACTCACACACACACACACACACACACACACACACATACACACACACACACACACACACACACACACACACACACACACACACACACACACACATACATAAATATACACCAACACACACTACGCCACACCTCAAGTATTGTTTCCTTCAGTCAATGACAGCCAATACAACAACCAGTACAACAACAACAACAAGAACTACAAATCGTTTAACCATTTCATATCATACTTGTCGTCGATAGATAAATGCATTCACTAATTGCACTCACAATCTCAAAGTTAGTTAAGAATGTGAGTGAGTGTACTAAAAAAATTGTTAGATTTCAAAAATATGTATGTACATACGCACAAGCCCTTGGAATAAAACAACTATCGCTTCATTGGATTTTTTAAAAGTTCAGCCCAATTGTGGGAAAATTCGAGATATCTCTTTTATAAATTTAAAGTTTGCAAGCATCTAACTACGGCTTGGGAGCCACAGGTCAATATTTAGGTTTGGTTTGCGAAACGGTTTAGATTTGAACCTCTTTTCAGTTATATATTAAAAATGATTTGTTTATTTGCTTTACAAGCAAAGCGAAAATAATTGAGCATCATATGTAAACTATTCAATAATTTGATTGATGTACGAAAAATAATGAAATTGTAAAGCTAGTATTGTTGAAAAAACGATTATAACAATATCTAATTGGAACGAAATGTGTTTAATAATAAATATTAGGTGGGTCTTTTTATTTACGGAAAATTTTCAATTTGTTTTGAAATAATATCTATTTATCACGTTCCACCTGGAACGGCACATGCACGATATTAGGGTATAAAAATATAAATATGGCTAATTTGTAATTATTTTTTCCGAAAGGTAAAAAGGGATTCGATTTGTTTTTGGAATCGTTGAAAAGACAATTTTTAGGTATGGTTCGCGATCCGGTTTGGGGAACTCATAAGATTCAAGCCGATTCGGTTTGCAGGCTTTTAAATAAATATTTCTCTACAAAAAAATGTAAATCGACACTAATTGTAACCAATTCCCAAAGTGCACGTCAACATAAGAGAAAACTAAACAATTTTATTTATACACAATATGTTAATAAAAGTTATTGTTCAACGATTTTGAATAGTCCACGCTTACCGGTTAAAATTGGGGGTCAAAGTCATTTGCATACCAATCTATAATTAAATACATTTAGCAGTATTCCCACACATATAACCACTTTCATATACATATACATAGCTGTTAGAAATTATAGGGTAAATCTAGTCAATCATTAACCGCATTTGATAAGACGTAGAAGTAAATCTATGATCTCTTACATACCGTATCGGATTGAATTCACACTTTTAGTCGATATCAAACAATATGTGATTAGTCAGCTGTCATTCTGTTGGACTTTCACTTAGGCGCATTTACCATATTGTATTTTGTTATAGTTTCGATACGTTTATCATATTATATATACATATATATATCCGTATACATATTTATCTGTTTTGATATTTAATAAGTAATTATAATTGTACCCAAACTGTACACATGTATTTTTTAGTCTCGTCGTTCATTTCCCACTTTTTTGATATCATACCCCACATACATATATTCGTATTTGTCTATAAACTAAATACATATTTTGTTTGTAATGTATAAGTATCTACATATATATTAATTAATTTTGTGATTTTGTCATGTTTGGTGTAAGTTGATCTACATATACTTTCCTACATACGAGTATCTAATGTCACTCACACTTATTCTATCTCTGTATCTCTCTCCATTACAGTCACTATCACCATCTCCATCACTCTCTCCTTCATTTATTTCTCTTTCAAACTGTCACTCTGTATGTATAAACCTATATCAATCAGTATTTGTACTATCGGCTGATGTGTCTGTGTCTATGTTTGTGCGCGTGTGTGTGTGAGATTCAATTTTCATGTTTCATGTTTGAATTATACATGTACGATGTGGATGTGTGTGAATATATTTTGTGATTTAAAATTGTGTGTGTGGGTGAGCAAGGAACTGTTCAAATTTAATTAGTCAATCAAACGCAGCCAACTTAACAATGTAACATAAAAGTATGCAGTGCTGCCAGATCGATGGTAGTGAACAGCTCTAGCACACGAATTCACAGGATTTGCAAATGTTTGAATCGTCACAGTCGCAGTTACAGTTACAGTCACTGTCACTGAATCAGGCAAACAGTCACCTTCACCGACACTGTCACTGACGCTGTCACTGTCACTATCGATGTCACTGTTTCCGTCAATCTACTGTCACTGTAATCCCGTCTTTTGGTAATACAATCGAATTTCTCTAACTCTAATCACCATTATCCAAAGAACCAGTTTGAATTATGGACTCATGGAATTTTATTTTATTAAGTTTCTAAAGCTTATAGCCACTCGATTTAGTTCGAGCTCGAGAATATTCGAGTTGCAGAAGTTCGACTGTAGCTTTTTGTACACTATTATTTGATTGATTATGTTTAAATTTTGAGTTTGTTTCCAGTAAGCAATCATATCGCTTTTGTATGATTATTAATTTATCTAGTTTAACCTGTCGATATATAGCATACAAAATTTGCCTCGATTTTGTCCATTTATCTTTACACATAAGTGCGCTTTTGGTTTTCAATTGATCAAACTGCCATTCAAATTGATATCAACAGCTACCTTTCTATATTTTCTATATCTTTCTGTCTGTCTGTTGTCTGAGTTAATTGCAATTATGTATTCCGTACATATGGGGAATTAGACGCTAGGGTCCCCCATGAAGTGTGTATGTATATGTGCCGGTTATGTCACTTACTGTTTGGGTTATGTATTTTGAGTTTGTTTGGTTCTACAATCATATATAATTACTGTCCCTCATACAAATCATGCCAATAACTTGAGTTATTATTATTATTATTTTTTTTTAATGTTTATTTTTATATCATGATATTTGCCTCAAACTCACCACTTTGACAATTACTTAATTATTATTCAATAACAACTTGCTACTAAATACTAATACTAGTACTACTGCTACTAATACTAATACTACTACTACTGATACTGCTACCACTACTATAAATACTACTGCAACTGCTACTATTTAACAATTCTGGTGCAATGTCTCAAATACTAACCATAACTTTGATCGTATTGATAACCAAATTCAAACCAGTACACAATACGCAATGGACGTGGCCGTTTCGGAATTCCCGGCAGCGATCGCAAGCCTCTCGTATTGTCAACATATCAGGATGCACAGCAACACTTGCCGTATGCCGATGACTCAAATGCCGTGACGCCCATGTCTGAGGAGAACGGAGCCATCATAGTGCCAGTTTATTATGGAAATCTGGGTGGGTTATCTTTAACAATAGTTTTGCTAAAAAAATATATCGTGTCGATGTGTTGTCGCCCCAGCTCAAATTGCATATTTACATATATTCATATATATATATATATATCGATAGTCAGCCCGGTCAATACATCGATACTTTTTGTCATAAAGATCGTGTTTGTAACTATATATTTATCGATAGTCACTGCAATGAATATCGGTAAGATTGTTATACACTTATCGATCAGACTAAACCACTCAAATTGTGCATATCAAGAGATATAAAATTATTTAGATTTCGCTGAAGCAAATCTATATCAGTTAACGAAACGACCCTCTTTGCACACTGGTTATATTTTGATTTTGTAAATTTGAAAAAGGCAAAAGCAAAAAGAGCAGCTAAAAACAACAGATCGACGAAATCAAAATCAAATTGAAATCCGATTATGGAATGGTAGTGACGAATACCGATTTTTTAATGTTACTTTTTTCCAATTATCACAGGTTCCAGACACTCATCGTATACCTCACATCAGTCCCGTATATCGTATACCTCACATGGTGATCTGCTCGGGGGCATGGCCGTCATGGGCGTCAGCACAATGACCAAGGAGAGCAAGTTGCGCAATCGCAACACACGCAATCAATCAGTGGGCGCCACTAACGGCGGCACCACCTGCCTGGACCCCAATCACAAGGCCGAGCATCGCGACTACGTAAGTAAAGACTGTAGCGATTCGATTATCGATAACACAGATAAACGAAAATATATTCGTACAGGAAATCGGCCTGGAGTGCACGGACGAAGCGGGCAAGATCAAACATCACGACAATCCTTTTATTGAGCCCGTCCAGACACAAACGGTGGTTGACATGAAAGGTATGTCTCTCAACACTATATTACTATATGCATCACCTTCTCACTTGATCTTTACCTATATCTCTGTCGCTCATCTCAGATGTTATGGTCCTGAATGATATAATTGAGCAAGCCGCTGGTCGGCATAGTCGGGCTAGTGATCGAGGTGGTACGTAATAAACTATCGATTTATCGATTAATCTATCTATCTATCGTATTATTGCATTGCGTTCATGTTGTAAATTTGATATTCCATTGCATATACATACATACATAATTTATATATATATACATATATTTAAATATCGAATGTCTTGTAAATTTGCGTTTGTTTTGTGTTCTCTTCCATGTGCATTGTTTTCCTTGGTTTCACCTTATCGTTTTAATAACTGACCGATTGATGTAAATAATTAAGTTACAAAATCGAAACCAACTCTTATTTAATTCATTTTCGATTTTGCTATTTGATTTCATCCTATAATACTATACTAAACTAAGTGCCGTAACGTTTGTTCCTGTGACAACGGATTTTTGCCCATAGTCTTTTCATATTATATAATTATCTGTTCCCACTATTTAATAATCTGTATCTAAAATACAAAATTAATGACAACGTTCTACGGAAATCGATATTAATACTTTCACATCAGATATTATCAATATTATCAGATGTGCTAATACCTTATTTGCCTAGAGATCAATTGATTTTGACAAGAATATAATGTTTTGCTTTTGATTTTTAGCGCATGAGATATGTGCGTTGCAAGGGTTGCAGACTGGCTAATGATTGATTGATTGATGGATTGATTGTCTGTTTTAATGGCTTGAAAAATATTTCTAGAGTGCTGCATGTGGAGCATAGAAAGCCTGTGCATCAGTTTTTTGATTCAATTTATATCCTAAAGAGTTGCTAGCCAAAAAATTGAATCATTTGCATTTACTTTAACTACATTTTCAATATACTTATATATGTATATATTTTTTTTTTCTATTCTCATTATTTTCTATTTACTTTTGTTTTCTACTTTGATTTTCAACAAAGAACTTAAGTAAAAACATACTTAACTTTTTTACAAATTTTATTTATATAAATATAATTATATATACTTATATCTGTACTCAAATGAATGACTTCTTTGACTCGTCCATTTTATTTAATGCCGTTGATGCTAACAGAAGAAAACGAAAAAAAGTTAAAAAACAAATAACTAAAAACAAAATACGACAAAATACCAAAAACAAATGCAGCAAGCAAGCCAAACACATTCTACCAATTTGATAATTTTGTATGACAAACCTCACACACTAACAAAAATGCAACCACACACAAACACACACAGACACAGGCACACACAATTGCATATTATATTGCCGCCTTTCGCTTGGCCGCTGCCCAAAAGTAGGCAACAATTTTGTAACGTTTTCAAATGCGTCGTCCTTTGAAATTTTGTTAGCTTGCTGCACCGTTACATTTAGCCTTAAACCATCTTACGCTGCTTCACACAAGACAACACAACACAGTTGTTGCAAACAAATCTCAGATTAATCAATCACGTTCTGAATTACACTTACGCCTCAGAAACATTCAAAGTAACTTTTGCATATTATTTTGGATGCTTAATTTAAATAAATAAAATATGACTTAGTTTTTGTGTCAACATTTCTCATGTCGTCCGTATACTTTTTGCAAGCACTTAAAATGCTCTCACAAATAAGCTAAGTATGGAGAGAAGAACGGAAATTTAAAACGTGACTGAAAAATCCAGATATTAAAAAAAAATTTAGAAAAAAGTTAATAAAAAACAGAGAGGCTCCAAAAACCACATAGCACATTTGGACAAAAGAAACAAAAAAAATTTAAAATATTAATAATTATTTCAAAATTAAAATAGATTAAATTTTTGTAAAAAAAAACGAACACAGCAAAGGTTGTTAGTTTTTTGAGTGCTTTTTTGACTTATTTAATACTGCATGCCTTAAAGTCTATAACTATATGTAAGTATTCTGAATTTTTGTACTATTGCTTTTGTTTCGTAGCTGCTTGCCTTGTTATTCGATTGCTAATTTAATACTTACTTTCAATAAGCTAATAACTGAACTTAACTAGTCTAAGTCAAATTGTCTAGTACATACCATAATTAGCGCATGCTTTTTCAGTAGTCAGTCACAATCACCCCAGCCTAATGCAACTACTCGTAATTTAAGCTTTATACCTGATTTACTACATATTAAAACCGCTGCGAACTGAATGCTTAACATTTGTATTGGAATATAATTCGCGCTTTAGTAGCCTTTATTTATCGAATATCTAAAGCTTTGGGCGATAATTCCAGATGAATATCTTAGATTTCTTAGCTTGAAATTAACGTTTATAACAGTGGGTTTGTGATCATAAGTAATACAATAGTAAAAGTAATAATCATTAAGGTTCTTACTTGTCAAGTTCTAAATCTCTGTTCCGTTTATGATCTGAGGATCTTTCCATTTGGGGATTGAAATCAGTTAGTAAATATTCATTATCTTTGTTCGTAGTTAGCTTCCGCGTGCACCAGTATAAGTATAGTATAGAGTTTCTGAAAGTCGTAGAAAGACAACTTTATAAGTTTGAAAGTAGTTAGCAAGTTTATTAATAAAAGCCCAAATAAAAGCCTCTCTCTTTTTCGAACAAGAAAAAAGCACACTTATACACATACCCCAAACTCACACACACATACACGCACAGAACTCTTTATTTCATTCTGTTAAACCAGAAAAGCTAATGAATAATTTCCAATGCAATGAAGCTTCAATCAATACAAGACAAGAAAATTTAATAATACTTTCATACGAATCTACGAAACTCGATTGTATGAGATCTGCTAATTAAAAAAAAAACTGCTAATCTGGCTGAGTCAAAGTTGGTCAAATCGCAACTAATAACAAACTTTTGTATGGTTCAGTCTCCGTTTACTATTTCCCAACAGAGGACGACGACGAGGATGGGCCGACATTCAAAGACAAGGCACTTGAAGCAATACTCAAAGGCATCGATGTGTTTTGTGTGTGGGACTGCTGCTGGGTTTGGTTGAAATTTCAGGAATGGGTCTCCTTAATCGTCTTCGATCCCTTCGTTGAGCTCTTCATCACGTTGTGTATCGTTGTGAATACCATGTTCATGGCAATGGATCATCACGACATGAACAAGGAAATGGAACGTGTGCTCAAAAGTGGCAATTATGTGAGTAATCACAACTCAATATCAAGGCTGTACCTATATACATATATCGGTTCCGATCTGAACCGATCTGAACCGAACCGAACCAAACAGAGCTACACAGAATTTAAGTTACTCACCTCTCGACATCGAACTCATAGCTGATCCGAAAAATGTTCTTAATATAGTGGTTCGGAGGTTAAAAAAATATAGTTACATAATTTTTGCTCATAAAGTACTACTGCTCGTATATTCATTGTAATCGCTTTTTCAAAACTTTACTTGGCAGTTCTTCACCGCAACCTTTGCCATTGAGGCGACGATGAAGTTGATGGCGATGAGTCCCAAATACTATTTCCAGGAGGGATGGAACATCTTTGATTTCATCATAGTTGCCCTCTCACTACTCGAGCTGGGCCTCGAGGGCGTCCAGGGTCTATCCGTGTTACGTTCTTTTCGTTTGGTAAGCATCCGATGAACATTTGATTCCAGCTCTTGCAAAGACTTTTTCTAATTAGCTCAGAATCTAAGGTAGTTTTATGAATCAAAATCTAACTTAGTATATTATTGTATGTATGATGTTATGACTGAACTCTCAAGTCTCAAGGCAAATATGATAATTGTATTAACGCGTACTACTTCTATGTCCCGCTCCCAACAAATAAACTGACCCTTGTGGCCCCCCTCAACACAATACACTCGAGAGAACATACATCCAACGCTAATGTTAACCACGTCCTGCCAATTTACAGCTGCGTGTGTTCAAATTGGCCAAATCATGGCCAACGTTAAATTTACTCATATCGATTATGGGTCGAACTGTCGGCGCTCTGGGCAATCTGACCTTCGTCTTATGCATTATAATCTTCATATTTGCGGTAATGGGCATGCAGCTGTTTGGTAAAAACTACACAGGTATTAAACTATATGCCCAACTGACAATTAAACAAACCCGAACCCAAAACCCCTTTCCCCTCAACAAACAATCAAGACAAAAAAAGATCTACTGCAAACAAAAAGCAAGTTTTTTTTAGCGTGCAACAAACAATTTTTTTAACCTAATCGTATCTAGACAACAACTTTTGCTAAACTTTTTTCTCCAAGTTAATTAAATATATTTTTAGTTTTCCTTAATTTGATGTTTTTTTTTTTTTTTGCCAAATAGTTGAACATCTTCGAATAATGAAAACCTAAAACAAAATGCTTTGGGCACGGTTATTCATTTCGATATTCATATTTTCATTGTGCTTTTGCAATTGCAACAATTTCGTGAACGTGACCAAAAGTGTAAGCAATTGACAAATTTAGTATACATAGTTAGCTAAAGTGAATATTTGATACGCATTTTGAACTTGAGCCAGATGTGAAGCCAATTATAATACTTTTATATATTTATACATGGGATGATCGAATTATATAATCGTAATTAGCTTAAGAACAAAATTAGTTACATTGGCATTGTAAATATGTAATGCCAATTGAATGAATGAATGAATGAATCATGCACAGCATTCGATGATAGTTGATGTTTCACCATCATCAACAGCACTGTCAAGATTTTACAATCTACAATATGCAATCTACAGTCTACAGTCATCTGTCTACTCGGTACAAGGCGGAGATGCTGTGCATGATTAATATTACTAACTACGGTCTCTTCGTAGCTTTTTTAATTCATAGTTACAAAGATTTTTGCATTTTTCAATATAATGCTATATATATATATATATATATATAAATATTTTTTGTATTCCTTATGCTTTGCCCGGCTTACAAACCAAAAAACAATGCTACCACTAATGATAATAATAATGACAATGATGATAATTATAATGAACAATTCAAATCAACATACCCATACATTAATTGCAAATCGAATCTAATGAATGAATGATACCTTAACTCCTTACACGAAACATCAAACAATCACATTGTGAAAATTAAAACTAAATTCAAAATCAAAATCAAAAAAAAAAAAAAACAATAAAATTAAAAATCAAACATCAATATCGCAATTTTCGAAAATTAAATGAAATCCGTAAATGCAGCTGCGTGTATTCAAATTGGCCAAATCATGGCCAACACTTAATTTACTCATTTCGATTATGGGCCGCACCATGGGCGCTTTGGGTAATCTGACATTTGTACTTTGCATTATCATCTTCATCTTTGCGGTGATGGGAATGCAACTGTTCGGAAAGAACTATCATGGTAAGTACTCCTGCCAGTCTTTTCAGCTCCTTCGTTTCAAAAGCCTTCTATCGATGTGCATTTTATAGTTTATCGTTTTGTCGTTCTCCTTATTTTTATATATATGTGTGCGTACTTAAATTAATATCAAAGGGCTCGGCAATATATGTATATCTCTAAATTTATATATTTGCTTAAGGTTTTGAACTATTTCAAATCGTTGTTGCTGAAGTTAATCGATAACTGTGAAACGATCGTTTTTTATTTTGCTTATCGTTTGTAACTCTTGCCGAGCTTATTTACAAAATTGTATACCATTTTAAATGGTTATTTTTGTTTTTCTACTCCGTTATCGTATATCTCTGGATTTAAACGAACTTTAATTTGAGAAACAAGTACATTTTGGGATAAGTTCAAGATTTTTGTGTACTTGAACTAATATGATCCGATCATTTACAGACTTAAAACGTACCTAAAGTATTCCAGAATCGTAATTTAAGATATCCGGGATTGCGAAACGCGAATTTGAAATAAGATTTTGGTTCTCAGTTTTGGAAATTCTAAACTCGGTCAGCTTTTGATATCATTTGAACTTGAATATCCCCTGTTTAAATACAAAAATCTTGATTATTTTCCTGTGTGTAGTAGATAAACCAAATTATGCTATTTAAATTTAGTTGTAGGATTACAAATGCAATTTAGTGTCAAAATAAAGTGGTTGAAATAATTATTGAACAGCCCATCCTCTTAAAGAAACTTTTATCTTAAAAAGAATTGTATCGAAATCATTAAATTAAAATCTTGTAAAATAATTGGGTAATAATTGGTTTTAGAGATGCTTTATTCGGAGCTCTTATTATTTGGCTGGTAAAAAATAAGAGTAGGCTCTATACCGACTTCGTTTGTATACATATTTCCGTCCGAGAATGATCATATTGTAATTGAGCGTTCTATTTGATAATTGCGCTGCATTAACTGTAAGTTTAAGTTGAGTTTTGGGTCCAATTGCCTGGTTGTCTGGTGGCATTGTCTTCAGTAAGTACTAGCGTGTGATGAGCCAAGCTTTTCCTTTAGCTTAATTTCTTCCAGCTCTCTTAACTTTATACTACTGTACCATATCAAATATACATAGTTTAATCCTCAATAAAATAAGAAAAAACAATTAAACTGCAAATCTTCAACTTGGCTGCATCAATTGTATCCTAAAAGCAGCTCGCGATTTGTTTTTCATTTTGAGTTTTTCTTGGTTGATTTTTCTCAATATTAAGTTGATTGTGGTTTTTGTTAGAACTTTTCTCGCATTTGCCAACACTGTTTTTATGGGTGCTGCTGCCACTCTGCAAACGCTTTTTGTATGTGGCTTTAGTAACACGCAGAAAATATGAAATGAAACCATAAACCGATCCTTAAATTGTATTCAATATTTCGTCAAAGACATTTTTGATTAATGAAAACTCTGTCTATTTGTGAATGCAACAGATCATAAAGATCGTTTTCCGGATGGTGATCTACCGCGCTGGAACTTCACAGACTTCATGCACAGCTTCATGATCGTGTTCCGGGTGCTATGCGGCGAGTGGATCGAGTCCATGTGGGACTGTATGTACGTGGGAGATGTCTCCTGTATTCCATTCTTCTTGGCCACCGTTGTCATCGGCAATCTTGTGGTAAGTAGAGCCAGATAGTCGATTGGTTGATCAGATTGATTATAATACATTATTATGTCTGTGTATTTGCAGGTTCTTAACCTTTTCTTAGCCTTGCTTTTGTCAAATTTTGGTTCATCCAGTTTATCAGCACCGACTGCCGACAATGATACGAACAAAATAGCGGAGGCCTTTAATCGTATTGGCCGTTTTAAAAGTTGGGTTAAGCGTAATGTAGCTGATTGTTTCAAGTTAATACGTAACAAATTGACAAATCAAATAAGTGATCAACCATCAGGTGAGAGGACCAACCAGATCAGTTGGATTTGGAGCGAAGGTTTTTATCCACTTGTTTTCAACTATTAAAACTACTTTTAATTATATAATCTGTTATGATATACATATAATATCAATATGATTAATATGTGTATATATATAAGTATATTTCAAATATATATACATATATTGCGTATACTAGCGTTTAACGTTAACTTCAACTCAATACAATTGGCCAAACAAATTAATCCAAATACAAAATCTAGTTCAGCCAAAAAAACCTAATTCGTCTCAACTGTAAACACACAATAAATTTATCGTATATAATGCTCTTTAGTTAGTTATTCAACAACCACCATAACCCCCAACCCCATTTAGAACACCAGTATTCGTAAACGTGAAATCTAATTCTCAAGTTTATCGAATTATCGCAAATTATGTCTAAAATAAAATCGAATCGAATTGCGTCTCATCTTGTTTTCTCATTTCGAAATTAAGAGTTTTTTTGTATTTTTGGTTTCCGTTCGTTTTGAACAAAATTGTTTTTGTTCAATAAACTCATGAGACTATACATATGTGCATTTTACATATGTATGTATGTTTATGTATCCGTCTATGTCTATATAAATATATATACTAATTGTATCTGTATTTGTATTTGTATGTACTCGTATGTATGCATCTGGGGCCATCAAGAATTTCGCCGAGTGTGACATTACCGATACGGTCACTTCATACCCGACTCTACCTATCTTTCTAGTTAACTACCTAAGTACCCACCCACCCAGCCTATATGATAATATAGATTCGTAGCGCTAGTGTGTATTTAGTCGAAATGTCATACAATACATACATGCATACATATAATTCCTTTAAAAATACAGTATTGAAATTTATTTCTTGTATTTGTACTTAGTATCTCGTCGCTCTTGCTATTCCTTACTCTTCACTTTACCCATTCCTACTCGTCGTACTTGTTCTCGTTGCATTTATAGTTACATAGGTATATACATTTAGTATGTCTATCTATCAGTTTAAAATCGTCGTATTCGATTTTTGGGTATAAAAGAGCGTATTTCAAGTTTTTGATTTTTCAATCGGTTTCATAATTCCCACATCCCCAACAAAAAAACGTTGCACCCTCAATAACAATAAAAATTCTACACAGCATTCGTTTGGGCCTCGAATTAAAAACTCCACATTAGAGATATTTAAATGAAATAAAATATATAAAGTCTTTTGATAATTTGCTAGTTTAATGTGAGAAAAAAACAATAATAATAACATTATATAATAGTTGCTCATAATAACAAAAAATTATATAAATTGAAAGTAAAACAGTGGATTTGATCCTTCATCTAGTATTACAGAACTTTTCATTTTCGATATAATTGTTTGTGTATATTGTATATTGTATATGTATGGAATTTACTTATAATCAAAAGAAAAAAAAAATCAATTATCTTTAGCACTTTAATTTCATCATTCAGTTGTATTAAACGTAAACTTAGTGCTTATGTAATATATATTTGTCTCCAAAAGACCGGAAGCGTGATCTTTTTGATACGACAAGTTACAGTTCATGATTCATTGCTTATCGATAATTCATCTAGCGATCATGCCATCTCAGTCAGCAGAGATCATTTCTTGTTTTTTTTTTTCGATATGCGTTGTTTGCTGTTGTGTTGTGTCAGGACCGTTTTCTCAACTATCGCTTATGCGATAGTAATCGACCTCAGTACTTAACGTGTTAATTTTCATTTGTCATCTTTCAATTGATCGGTAATCAATAAGTTTAGAAAACGTGGATGTATTTGTATGCTTTTGTATTTTTCATTATGTGTCGTAATTAACAAAATCAAACTCAATCAATATGATATTAATCGCATAACTATCTATATTCTTTTTCATTTATATACACACATATATTATGGCTTGTCATGATTTCAAATCTAATATAAATAAAAATAAATAATCGTATTGCATTGGCCGACGAATCAACGCTTCATATTATCGAACCAACTAATCAATCAATCAACAACGACAACAACCTATGTACAACGACGACGACGACAACAACAATAAACAAACAACAACAACAATAAAAACTCTTGCGAACGGCAACTGCTTGTGCTGAATTCGTTTTGATTTCGGTTTTTGATTTTCATCATCCCAACCCATACATGTACAACTATATATATATACATATGGATTGTATGTACATGTGTTCTATATATATGCCATACCTACATATCACATACATATATATATATATATATTATGTAACATGTACATATCGAAAATTAAATGTGTGTATATAATACTATAATATATAATTCGAAATGCGATGATATTCGGATACGAAAAAGGCAAGGGCGTTTGTCGTTGTATATCTGCAGAGCATGGTGACAACGAGCTGGAGCTGGGACACGACGAGATCCTCGCCGATGGTCTAATCAAGAAAGGTATCAAGGAGCAGACACACCTGGAGGTAGCCATTGGCGATGGCATGGAGTTTACGATACACGGCGATATGAAGAACAATAAGCCGAAGAAATCCAAATATCTAAATAATGCAACGGTAAATAACACAACTCGAATCGATTTTAAACTATTATAATAAATATACTATCTAAACATGCGTATATGTATATACATATCTGATATAAGTATCTCAGATTTATATATATATACATATATATATGTGTATGCGTGTGTCTGCATTCATTTTGACTATGTATTTTATTATACTTAATTATATACATACTTAGACTAATTTCTTAACGACAACAAATTGATTTATGTTATTTATTCATTTCCTTTTTGTTTATTTATTTGTTTTTTCTTTTACATATAACTGTCTATATGTGTACTGTTATGTGTGTGTGAATTCCACAAATCCAATCAACAAAAAAAAAAAAAAAAATCAAAAATCAACCAACCAATCCAACCAACTGAACCCGACACTTGAACTGAAATCGTTCCAATGTATAAAAAAAAAAAAAAAAAAATACAAAAAAAACAAAATATATATATATATGATATATGAATAATTATACAGATGATTGGCAACTCAATTAACCACCAAGACAATAGACTGGAACACGAGCTAAACCATAGAGGTTTGTCCTTACAGGACGACGACACTGCCAGCATTAACTCATATGGTAGCCATAAGAATCGACCATTCAAGGACGAGAGCCACAAGGGTAGCGCCGAAACGATGGAAGGCGAGGAGAAACGCGACGCCAGTAAAGAGGATTTGGGTCTCGACGAGGAGCTAGACGAGGAGGGCGAATGCGAGGAGGGCCCACTCGACGGTGATATCATAATACATGCTAACGACGAGGATATACTTGACGAGTATCCAGCTGATTGCTGCCCCGATTCGTACTATAAGAAATTTCCAATCTTAGCCGGTGACGAAGATTCGCCGTTCTGGCAAGGATGGGGCAATTTACGACTGAAAACTTTTCAATTAATTGAAAATAAATATTTTGAAACAGCTGTTATCACTATGATTTTAATGAGTAGCTTAGCTTTGGTAAGTCAACTACAACCACAACTACTTACAAAAAAAAGAAGAAATTTTTCGAGACAAACACATATTTTTGCGATTTTGCAATTGTTCCATTTTTTGTAACAGTCTGCAAAATCCCAAAAATAATTTAACTAATTACAATTAATAAAAAAAAGTAGTTTATCAAGCCTTGCTGAAACTTTACCAAAGTTGATTGCTTCATTTATTTTTATGTTTATAATTTGATTCTAGAGTTATTTAGAGTTTTGCTAGTACAGAATAGTTTCGCTTAGAGTTTCAAAAATTAAATATTACATTTCTTATAAATATAACTGTTATTTCTTTATTTTTTCAATTTCAAAATGCAACTGATAGCAACACAATTCACATTGCTTACTGCCTTAAAGCTTCACAATCTAATAAGAAGTGACAAACGTCTTCGGTTTGTCGAAGCATGAAATACCCTTGCAGCGTATTCGTTTCCAAATTTGCGATATTTTACTTCGCTGAATTTAAATTCTGCAGAATCCAATCCAAAAACTTAGATATCAACCGATTGTCATCCAATTTTAATGAGCACTGATCAAGGTATTTTGGACATTCTCATATTATAAGTTTAATTGAAATGCTTGCAAAAAAAACTGATTTTCATTTTAGATCTTAGCTTTCTTCCCCTGCAAGGGTATTCAAACTCGTGAAGTTTTTAAATAAATCCCTTCTTTTCTACAGCCACTCAGCAAGCTGTTGCTATCTGGGTCACTTGAATTAAATTTTAATTTAATACCTTTTAATTCGATATTTACATCGTTAGTAGTTCAATGATCCTCATGAAGCCAACTTTCGACTTAAGCTTAGGCATAATCGATTAGTCAAACGGTTTGTGTCTTTGCTTAAGCCGAAAGCGTGTCCACTAAATTTGATATAATATTTCAATTGGGAACTGGCTTTCATTGAGTTTGTGTGTGAGTTTTCGTGAAACATATTTTTTAGGGCTCTTTGCGTAGCTTTAGCGTTAGCTTTTGTGGTTAGACGCTTATGCGTATTATTTCAAGAATTTTGTCTTCAATTTCTTTGAAAATTTTTCTTTAATTGCGTTTGACTTTGATTTGTCCGTAAACGAAGTAATATACACAAAACAAAAATTGAACATTCTTGCGTGGAAAATAACGAAAATTAATCCTAATAATAATAATAAAATATAATATGTTCTTAAAAAAAGAAAGAATAAGAGTAGAAACTGTAATATGAGTAAAGCCAGTATTGCGGTTGCACCTAATTAATTACTCGTACCAGAATTGTTTATGATTATCTAGCTTCTTAAATTGCTTCTAGATACAATATATATGTACTTGTACTGCATTTCTTTTTCAAATAACTTGAATACCCCCTTCATCGACACCAAAACAGGCTTTAGAAGATGTACATCTGCCGCAAAGGCCCATTCTGCAGGATATTTTATACTATATGGACAGAATATTTACGGTTATATTCTTCTTGGAGATGTTAATCAAGTGGTTGGCCCTCGGCTTCAAAGTGTACTTCACGAATGCGTGGTGTTGGCTTGATTTCGTTATTGTCATGGTAAGTCATCATGTTGGCCAAGCTGCCAAGAAAAATACTTTCGACACTGTTTATTTGTTTATTTACCTATACTTACTTGTCACGAACGAAAATCTTAATTTCAATTCGAATCTGGATCTGAGTCGAAATCTATTTTTGACAAACGACTTTTATGAACTCAAAACGTACTTATGTTATCAAAAGATAGATAAATACATAAACTCTTTTAATAGTTACATCTAGTTAAATCTGTACAAATTAAAAAAAAAACACACTTAAAAATATTACACAAACTGACTTTTTGGACTGAATCTGTTATATAAATTTGTATATGATTTATGATTTTACTATAAATTGTGTATAAATATGTCAATACCTTAGATTACTGCTGCAAATATAACAGTTAAACAGTTAGGAGATCTGGTATACAGATAACAAAAAACATATGTAAATGTAGTATAACAATTGATTGACCCTAAAATGCCATGTACTATAGAACCCAGTTATAACACATAGAGTTAAACAGTTTTAGTCCAAAATGTAGTTAGTGATTTACCTAGTTAGTCTAAGCGTAAAAAAGAATTGCACTAGTACTTAACTTATATGCCATACCTAATATACTTATTTTAGTACAATAAATCATTTCGAGATCGAGTTTTCAGTTCATCTCAAGTTTTGATATTGATTGTGATTATGATTTTTATATAATTTTTATTATGACTGGTTTCTAAAGCTGTTTATGCTTAAATACATATCGTGTATTTATGTAATGGTCGTTTAGCTATCGCTAATCAATTTGGCTGCGGTCTGGTCCGGAGCCGACGATGTGCCCGCCTTCCGCTCGATGCGGACCCTCCGCGCTTTGCGGCCATTGCGCGCCGTTTCGCGATGGGAGGGCATGAAAGTAAGTAATCTCCATCGGGACATCTCTCTCCCTCTCTCTCTGTCGTGTATATATGTATGTATATATATATATATATATATATATATATATATATAATATCTGTGTCTTGCAATCGCTCTCTTTCTCTCTGTCTAACCCCAACTCTGTTTCCCCTTGTATGTCTGTGTGTGTGTACGTCTCGATATATGTACATATGCTAATAAATGTTGTCTCTAGCTTTATCAACTGTTATATGAACAACATTCAAGTCAAATTTCATCTTTAATTGCTCTCAAGCTCTTTAAAGCTCTCTAGCTTTAAACTTTCATCTGCGTTTTTTTTAATAAAATTAACAATAAAAAGAATCGCACACTGCTATCCGTATCACAATCTCTCTCTATCTCGCGCTCAACATATTTCTTTCACTCTTTCTCTCTCAATCTCTCTCTCTGTGTCTCTTCCTGACGCTGTTATATTTTAAACGCGCTGCCACTAAGTGCTATACATATTGTATGTATGTGTGTATTATATACATGTGCAACGTGCTGCACTCAAATTAAACTATTATACTGTTGTTCTAGCAGCGGTTATAACTGATATACGTTGTAGAAAACTTCTGCTCCATATTCTCGCATTTGTATTTCTGTTGGTGCGCGTTTGTATGGTATATGTATGTGTGTTATATTTATTTGTTCTCTGTGTTGAAAATCAAAGAATATTGCGCAAAGAGCGACGCTATGCTTACTGTTCTACCAGCCAGTTTATACATTTATACCATGTTGTGTTTCTTTAACGATAAAATCCATAACATACTTATTTATATTTCTGTATAACAGTTGCATTACATTTATTTCCATACTCTTGCATAAGAATTCAATCATGCAGCAGTTGTTTAATATATATATACATATATATATATATATATCATATGCATTTTCTTATATACCTCGCTTATTTATTGTGATACCCATAAGTTGAACGTTGGAAGGGGCTTCAATATTTGTATGTATTAATGATGAACGTTGATGCTGTGGCGCTTTAGCATTGTATATTATGTATTTATACCATACCATTCTGTACTGCTATACCGATTAGCTCAGTCTCTAGTGTATCACAAATATTCAAAAATTTAAACGTATAATTTAGGTTTGTTAAGTCTGTACGTAAATCAGCTGTTCAATATGTATAAATGTATGTATATTTAGTGCTAAGTCATTACGTACTCGCCAAATCTGATATACACATATGTATGTATGAGTGTGATTAGAATGCGAATGTATGTAAGTAGTTTGTTTGGCTCAAACGCAATCCTCTCGCAATTAATCGTCATATCGCGCTCATTGTAAAGATTTAATTAAAATTGAGTACAATTAAAGTTCCTAGCATACTCAATATATAGACATAACTTAATATGCATTAGACCCAGCGTAAATAGTAGCATTGAATTTTCAACCTTACCTACAACATAAATTTACATAATAAAGCGATCCGAACCCGATTCCGAATCCGAATCCATGACTCCCTGAATCAGAAGCTCAACCGAAACTTAGAGGCACCGATATTATATCAATTTAATGTACTCTTATGATGTACAAGATGATGCACCACCACTGTACAAAGACTCGATCAACTGAACTCCCCGTTTCGATCTAAGTGTCGACTAGTGTACAAATATTGTAGGTACAAGCTAGTAATACGATACAACTGTATATACTCGTATATTGTATATAAGTATTATCAAATAAAAAACGAAAACCAATTCCAATTCCAATACCAAACTAAAAGTAACCAAAACGACAGTCGAATACAAGTGCAATTCTTGTGTCGTTTGACACAAATTGCGTATACGCAGTGGTGGCAGTGTTTTACTTAAATACAAGCCGCATCCAAAACAAACTCTAAACATAAACACTCACCGCTTGGTCTCGCCTACAATCGATCCAATTTCAAAATCAAAAATCCCAAAAATAAATGGAACTTACGTACCTACCAACCAGCCGAACATATCCATTAACCAATCGAGTCCGGCAGCAAAGTTTGAGCAAAAATGTGTCAATATAAAGACAAAAGCCAAAAGAATTAAAAAAGAAACCCAAAAACAAATAAATAATGATGAGAAAAACCTAGTGAAAAACGTCGCGCGGCTATACAATAGACCAAAAGGCAATGCAAGCGTCACACACGGAGGACAAATAAGAGATTTGTAAATATATACTTATAATACTTATAATTTGACAGCACCTAGAAATTTTAATTGCATTTGCAAATGTAACTTTAACTGTAACTGTAACTCCAAATGCATATAGTTCGTGATCATAACCATGAGCATTCATTATCAAAAATAATCAATAAAAAAGAATCTTCCATCAATCGGACCATGTCAATGTCCTCTTGCCATTAGGCGTTTGCATGCCACATTCGTCCATTGTGGAGCATTGCGCGGCAGTTTAGGGTGCAAAAAAAATGAAATATATATTTATTCAAATACTATTATATACCTCAAAAAACTGGAAGTATCGATATATGTGTGTGTCTGTGTGTGTGCGTAAATGTTAATTAGCAGAGCAGCAGCAAAAAATCACTCAAAGTTTTCTTCAATCACAAACTTGCGATCTCCTCTAAATTTACCAATCGACGATAATGATCTCGTCTACGCACACTTCTACTGCAGTGTATATTTAAGTGCACTCAGAGTCTCGCGATCTCCTATACTTATACTACTACTACTACTACAAATTAACTAAAACTACTTCAACAACTATTTACCCGTAAAAAACCTACTGTTATACTCGAATTAAATACTACCAATTTGCTATTACTCTTACCCACTACTTTGAGTGTTGTAATCTCCTGAAACTTGTGTTGTGCCCAGAAAAAATAAACAGAAAATCAAATATTGAGCTTTTGTTGACTTGACCAGTTGTAGCGTATATTTGAACCACAACTACATGCATAACTATAACTACATATGTATATTAAGTATTATACTATACTTCCAATGTTTGCCCTATATTCATACATATATAGTTTATATGTCTTGCAATTTTACGTTTGTGTGTGTGTAACTATACGAGTGTATGTCTATGTGTATATGTCTATGTGCGTGTGCACTTAAATAATTATATAATTAACTAATTACTTACATATGTATGTGTTTTGCAAGCACATTACTCTTATATATCTGATATACATACTAACTTTATACTAGGCTACCACATAAGTAATCTCTCTCAATGTGTAAGTTTAAGGCTAGGCTCGATCCTCCCATATGGTACCAGAGTACAACCAAAAACAGAGCAACAAAATGCAGCAGTTAGTAGTACTTACTTACTTACTTAAAGGTTATTTCAGTTATGTATGAATTAAAGAACGATTTGAGTTATAACTAGAACAAGTACGACAGGACAAAACACCTTACCACGCCTACTTTACTCAAAAGATATAAAACACTTACATATATCGTATCTTTTTTTCAATAACAAAATATCGAGTCGATGATAATGATGATGATTTCAATGTTTTAAATTGTTCAACTTGGCACTATTCGAACTATATCGAAACTAGGTATCGCTTATCAACTTCGTTGCTTCACTTGTTGGAGCTGGTGGTATTCAAGCCTTCAAGACTATGCGAACGTTAAGAGCACTGAGACCACTACGTGCCATGTCCCGTATGCAGGGCATGCGGGTACGTACTTACATAAAACAAACCAAAAAACAAAAAAAAAACAAAAAAAAAAACACATCAAATACAATAAACAAGCAACCTTTTCAAAACAACATTCCACATCAATATCAGTATCAATATCAGCATCCAGAATCAATTTCAATCATTTTCGATTAAAACGTTTTTTAAATACCAATCAAAAAAATACCACACTTATACGGGCGCTGTATTACTCCTATACATATTCATGCCACAACTAACAGGCGAAACACCACACACATCAAATCCAAATTAAATCTTTTAATTAGTTAATTATAATGTATGTAGTCAAATTATTAGTCAAACTTTAACAAAAAATTACCAACAAAAAATGATATAAACTTATATTATTAAAGTGCAGCTGATGATACTTTGATGTCTTTAGATACGTTATCAATTAGAATGCATCCAAAATTTATTTGACTGATTAGTTAAACTCTCTCTCTCTCTGTCTCGCTGTCTTTTTCTCTCGCCGCCGTCTTTTTCTTATCTTTTTTTTAATATACCGAACACGTTGTCTTATTTAATAAAACCGTACTTAGCATACACTTACTCTTAATATTACTTGACTGCAACATAACTGCATTTATTTAATTAGATTTTCCGTAACATAAAATTTAACTTAACATTAACTTAAATTCATCACATTCTCATCCCACACAAGTTGTGCCTTAGCTTCTCTAACTCATTTTTTGCTCTGCTCACTCTTTGTGCAAATTTGGTTTGATCATCTCGATTCCAGTACCTTAAAATTTTTCAAATCGTAGCTATAGATAATTCATAGTATTCAATTAAATAAATATTTTGCCTGCCAGAACAGACATCGAATACTAAATATATTGTTTTATTATACATACACTTATTTAATTTATTGATCAAACTCACACAAATATTGACATTCATTCTGACATATAGAAATAATCAACATCGATTTATAGTTTATTACTTTAAGAGTTGGTAGATTAAAGATAGAAGTTATTTGCTCTTTAACGATCTCGTGTCAGCTATCAAATTATTTTTTATCAAATTATTCTTTACTTATTGATGATATTTAATCGACTAAACTAAAAGTTGTCTGAAAGATATTGTTTAAAAGGTAATAGTTTTCCTAAATATATTTGTCAAATAGCTGCATCTTGTAACTTATTAGAATATCTTATAAGCTAATTCGTAACTGAACAAAGAGACATATTATCTCTATATTGTAACGACTGTGATAAACAGCTTATAGATATATATATATAATTGACTAATAGGGAAAAACAAAATTATCTTGACGGGAGAAAGGAAAGCCTGTGGTCGCATTAGCACTATTCGGTAATCGTATTCTTCTGGAAAGATTCACTAAATAAAGCAACATCAATAAAAAAGAAATGATCAAATATATAGTTTCATAGTATCATTTATACAGAGATGATTTTTAATTGAGTATAATACTTCACATCTAAGCGACTACTCAAGGAGCTATTACCAACCAATACATACATCCAGTGCTCCAAAATGGTTCATTTCAGAAAATCAGATATTACCTAAAATCCATTGCAGCCATTGAATATGCATATGTTTAGTTAAGTTATGTAATTATATCATACGATTATGAGCACAAACTATCTTTAAATTAGAGTTATTGCACATTAAACTACTTCAAATTACAATTCAATATGTGTACCTACTATTCGATTTGCCTATTCAAATTTCACATCAATGTAATTGCTATGTTGTATAGTGTACAGTGTGTGCTTGGCTACTGCTACTCTTTTTACTGCTGCTATTTGCTTTAGCCGAACATTTAATACCGCTTTTCGCATGCTTTAAAGTTGAAACATTTGAGTAATATTTACTTAGCACAACTAGACACTACAATAAGACATCATATCATGTACGATAATAATCATCATAATCTACTCAGTAAATAGACAACACATCAATACTGTCAACACTCACCAAATGTACCATGATTACTAAACATACTAATACTCATACTAATTAAATTAATGAACATATACTATAATCAATATAACTAAATAACTCTTTGCATTTATTGTATTATATTCTATATACTCTCCCTCCAAAACAATAACAAAACACACTCAAACAAACAAAATGCCATAATTCACTGCGTTCCTGAAACCCTCAACCTCAAACTCCACATCAACCTGAAACCTTTGAAAATGTCCTCACATCGCAATCAACATCGACATCGACATCGTTGTGAATGACGAGCCATCCAATATACCTAAATTGCGAAAATGAAAACAATAATAATAAACAAAAATATGTTATCGAAACACGCAAAATTATCGATAAACCAGGTCGTCGTTAATGCGCTGGTACAAGCTATACCGTCCATCTTCAATGTGCTATTGGTGTGTCTAATATTTTGGCTAATTTTTGCCATAATGGGTGTACAGCTTTTTGCTGGAAAATATTTTAAGGTACGTGCAAACGTTTTTCAAGACAATCAAAAACCAATTCCAAAATACCAAAAACCGATAACCGAAACCCAAGAAAAAACTGAAATCAAACAAAACAAAGTCGAAAAGTAGTGCAAGAGTCTGCAAATAAAAAATTGTGTTACTTTTTGATTTTGAAATCCAAGCAGCAATTAATTAGCAAATTAATTAACAATCGAAATGAAAAGAAAGTCTTCAACTTGAATGAAATGCGTATCTTTGCATCTATTTTTCGTAAATAGTTGATCAAATGTGAATCGATTAAAATTCGAATAATACACATATATACATATGTATATATAGTGTACATATATGTATATATCGATAATACAGTGTTTGTCGCCTGTACTCGTATTCGTACTAGCCCAGACAAATGACTGTAAATAGATATGCTGCTGTAAAATCGTAAATTTACTTACCTACTGAATGTACAAACCGACACAAGTATGGTATATGCCCAACTGTATCGTCTTATAGAGAGAGCATTCCAGTTGGGAAATCAGCATGAATACTATAGTTGTACATACATACACAAGTTCATCTATCGAACTATCAAATTAACTACTGTACTCGTTTTTGTATTTTATACAAAGAAGTTGCCCTAATTTTCTTAAACGTAAACATTAACTTTATCAAATTAGTACACTCTTTAGTACTAGCATTTAGTTTTGCCATTTGCACTCAAACTACTCGTACTCGTACCCCAACTAAATTCTAGCCATGTGGCTTCTATTTATCAATGCAAATTACCGAGTATCAAATGCTAATTAGCTGCTGAATTTACACACACAACACACATCTTATATTTACAATACTCGTACACCCCCAAACCAATATACTTAATTCTCATTTATAATTAGTTAGAGCTTAGCTACATTATATTTTTAAATCTTTTGCAATTTGCAACTGCTGCTTTTAGACTGTCGCAATAAGTTGATAAAACATGTTGCTGCAACATGTTGATAAGAATGTTGCAAGCGAACAGCTGAAGATATTTTTGATTTTGAAATTTTAATAATTTGTATGACTTTTTGAACAGGGCTGCCCACTCGCTTGCAATGGATTTCTATATGCACTGTACCCATCAAAAGATTGAAAAAGAGCACAATACTAATAATAATAATCGTACACACATACACATGGTATATTCTGAGTCCAGGGTACTTGTATTAAAGCAAGACCCTTCGAATCTATAAAACATTTTTATATACTTACATGATCCGCCTCAAAAGAAGATCGATCCCTTCATTTGTTCTGAGTGTCTGTAAAATTGCAACAATCTCAGAGCTATAGACAGAACATAATGCTTTCTGAATACCATACTTGTTTGTGTATGTGTGTACAAGGTTAATCTTGCTCGAATAATATCGACTTCAGCACTGATTAGACTTATTTGAAATACTTCAAAACGAATATCATAATTTTAGACAGAATTGTTGGGTGCAGTGTATTGGCCAGTCGAGTAGAAAGTGCAGTTTCTTTTTGCGCTAATTGCGGCAGTTTAAAATCAGCTTTCCTCCATTTGCCTTATGTAATATCGCATAACTGAAATGAAATTTTCTAAAATTAAAAAAAAATTCCCAAAAAAAAAAAACAAATACAAATTGACAACCAAAAATCATCTCCACGTCGATGACAACGATTGTGATGACGACGATGCTGCTCTTGATAATGCCGATGTTGATGATCTACATAGTGCGAAGACACAAATGGAACGAAGCTCAGCCATGAGATCATACCAAATCGCAATGCATGCGAGAGCGAGAACTACACGTGGGTGAATTCAGCGATGAATTTCGATCATGTAGGTAACGCGTATCTGTGCCTTTTCCAAGTGGCCACCTTCAAAGGCTGGATACAAATAATGAACGATGCTATCGATTCACGAGAGGTAATATTGTCCAGTTTGCCTAACCTATTACTACATTTTGTATAAACTGACATAAACATATACATACACATACTAAATATTATATATACATATATACATATAATATTTATTGGTTATGCGCTTTAAGATAACTATTATACGCAATTGATATTTCAAGTAATTTTTTATTAATCAAACATATCTATCTATACATTTTTTTCTCTTTTTTATATGAACTACAACTCCAACTCCAACCACAACAACAACAACATCAACAACAACACTTTACTACAACAACAACCACTAACAATGGCTCACAATAACACTACTACTACAACAACAACACCACTGTCGAATAACACTAAAAATGATCCATTCACAACTAAACTAATCAAAAAAACACCCGCTGCGAATTGCAACACAAAATTTGATATCCAAATAATGGTTATCGACGAAAATGTAAAAAAAAAAAATACAACAGGTGGATAAGCAGCCGATTCGTGAAACGAACATCTACATGTATTTATATTTCGTGTTCTTCATTATATTTGGATCATTTTTCACACTCAATCTGTTCATTGGTGTTATCATTGATAATTTTAATGAGCAAAAGAAAAAAGCAGGTGGATCATTAGAAATGTTCATGACAGAAGATCAGAAAAAGTACTATAATGCTATGAAAAAGATGGGCTCTAAAAAACCATTAAAAGCCATTCCAAGACCAAGGGTAAGACAACAACAAAAATACAAAAAAAATAAATAAATAAATAAATAAGAATAAAAAAGAAAGAAAATATGCCAAACATTACAAAGTATCAAAATTAAGCCAACTAACAAAACTAACCAAACTAACAAGCAAATCAATTTAGCATAACCTATGCATAACAACAAATTTGACAAATCAAATTCAAATAATAAAAGAAAAAATTAAAAAAAAAGAAAAATAGACCAAGGACGATGTGAGCTTGAATTCTTCTAAATATACTTTCTATAAATGTTTTGATATTCGAAAGAAAGTGTCAGATTATCTTTGTTTCAAGCCATCCAGATAGATACAGCTCCATCGTACGCCCTATAACTAACATCAAATAATAATAATACACATAAAATAAATACCTAAAACTAACTAAGAAAAATACTTTGATAGTCGACGTAATAGCGTAATCTGTGCCAATTGTACTTTAAAATGTATATAATTATGACTTTTTGAATGTATGATAATCACTTTTTTCTATACGTACAGCTGAGTAAATAACTGTTACACTGTTATACAATCTGTTATATGGACTGTTATACATATATAACATATATATATATACTGTTCTTTGCTGACTAAAAGGACAAGGACAAGGACAGGGACAACGACGACAAATACCCTTGCAATCCGTATACATTTCTTATAAACTTGTCATAAATGCAATTATATAAATTGAAAGGCCCTGTTCTCTAGCAATATTTTGATCAAGTTGAATAATGGATCTTAAAACAAGCGCAAAGTTGAGTCGCTGAAATAGCTGCCGTAGTGTGTGGCATGCACCACTGTATGTATGTACAAAAATGTACACATATACATATACATAAGTACATCAATTTACTTCGGTGCATTGTTAATTATGAATATAAAATATATTTGAATCGCACTCTACTGCTGCCATTGAGCGAACTCCTTGAAAGCATACTATGTTCTCGACATATTACTGTTTTTCCTAAATAATGTTGTATAACTATACTTAATTTCCATATCAATATTTAAGTATTGTGTCCGTTTGGTTGTCTGTACTTAAACATTTTTATGTCTGCCATTTTTAAGCTGGACGAACATGAAATTTATGCCAAAATTCAAAAAATATTAAATTCTTAAAAAAAAAGTAAAAATGTATTATGTATATACTCTAACTTTCTCCATATCTCTCTTTTTATATATCTAACTATACACTCTCTCTCTTTTTAATGGCAAGATAAGTGCATGTTTCCTTAAAACTAATTTACTAACTAACTTACTGGCACGTGACTCAAATCAAGTGCAGGGCATGTGTAGAGTTAGTCACAGCTCAAATAAGTCACAACTAAAAACTGGCATGTTCGGAAAATAAATGAAATCTCAAAACAAAAATCAGAATTACTATCGAAATTTGAATCGGAACCAAAATTGCATTCGAATCGACTGACGTATCAGAGACAAATGACACTAGCAGCACGTTTTATACTATACAATATGTACAGTACTCGTATATCTAACCATTATACTACATATAATTAATCCAATTACTCCAATTTATCAATTACTCAATCTTGAATGCTGTCTGTCATTATGAAGTAGTGTGTATGAAAAGTCTGTTCAATCCATCAACACAAGCGCACTGACTCACTGTTACACTTGTTGCCTCCAGGTATTACAAAACATACAATACATAAATAAATGTGATCCATTATACGCATACTTTACTGTACATACAGGTTTTGCGCGCCGATCAATGGGAAAAAAGTTTGCTATTGGCACAGATCTACAACGCAAGATATATAGAATCAAACAAAAAATATAACACAAAAAAAAACAATTATAATATATGCATAGTTAAAATACTAACCGATTATAACATTTAAATAAAATTGTTTCCCAACAACTAACTAACTAACTAATAAACTAACTTACAACTGTTAGTTACATATAATACACATAAGTACTAATTACCTCATGTCTATGTACATACATGGTATTCCCACAAGTAAACAAATAGTGAAATTAAATGATCGTAAAGCTTAAGCTATAGCCATATATGTACATAATCATATATAGTATGTGATAATTAAGTAAATGGGATGGTGATAAACTAAATGTACTTATACCAAACTCTTCTATTCCTCTTTTTTTCTTATCTCTCTTCTCTTCCTTGTGTTTGGTGTGTTATCGTTATCGTTATCCTTTATCTTTTTCTGTGTTCCCCAATATTAAAAAAAATATTAAAAAAATTCTTTTCTGTTTATCTTATGATTTGTGATTCCGATTTCGTTGTTCTCCCTATTCTCCATTTACAGTGGCGTCCACAAGCAATAGTCTTTGAAATAGTAACCGATAAGAAATTCGATATAATCATTATGTTATTCATTGGTCTAAACATGTTCACCATGACACTCGATCGTTACGATGCGTCGGACACGTACAACGCGGTCCTTGATTATCTGAATGCGATATTCGTAGTTATTTTCAGTTCCGAATGTCTATTAAAAATATTCGCTTTACGATATCACTATTTTATTGAGCCATGGAATTTATTTGATGTAGTAGTTGTCATTTTATCCATCTTAGGTAAGTAACAAAAGCCAAATTATATTACAGAAATAAGTTAAAGATGCTTAAACAAATAGCCCAAAAAAGGAACTTTACCATCCAATATCCAATAAACAAAAATGTTCGAGTACCCAACCCCAGAACCATATTACCGTACGCTCTTTGCTGTATGTGTGTATATCTCTCTCTCTCTCTCACACTCTCTCTCTTTCTATAACTGTATCTGTAAATCTATCTCTTTCTTTGTATTATTTTCTGTCTTAATGCTCTGTAATAAAGACACAGTACGCTCCTTTTCCTATATAAATATATATTCTATGTACTTAACTTAACACTGTACAAGTCAAAAAAATTATATGAACGAACTCAACGGTTTTAAACTATTTCGGGTACTACGAATCGAACTGCTTCATTACTATTTTTAGATAAAATTATGGTTTCATACAAACTTTGTTGCCAAAGTTTTTAAATTTTAGGGAAATATGACATTCCTTTCCGGAATCTACTTAATGTAGATGCTGTTATATCAAGTAATTTTAACAAAAAAAATCTTAAAAATCTTGATGAAAAATTTAACCATTAAGAAATAACCAAGAAAATATATTTTTAATTAAGCAACAATATTTGGCTTTACATATCTAATGAGTGAATCAAGTATGTAATTAAATTTATTACAATCCTTATTATATAATTGTGCTATTCTTAAAGATGAGAAACATAATCAAAATCTTCCGCAAAAAAAGTTGTGTGAAACCATCATTACAACTCAAAAAATGAATGATGCAGCTCAGTTTCGAGGAAAATAGGGGAAAACCGTTGATATCGGCTGTCTTTTTTTTTGAAAATAACTATCACAGTGTAATCGTTACTAACTTGCTGTCGTACTTATATGTATATTTAATTGTGGAAATTGTTAAGTTTTCATTCGTAATAATTCGTATTTAATGTTGTTGTTCTGTAAAATAACATATTGTTATTTAAGAACCGTAATCAATTTGTTGTAAACAATTTGTTTTAAAGATTGTTCATATAATAGTTGTGGCACTTTCACAAGTCCTGTATTTGTATGTATTTCAACAATGTTTAAACCACATATATGAACATATATATGTCTGAATTGTGCAAATCTGTCAGATAGTATATGAGCAATCTAATGTCGTTGTGCTTAACGTATTCCAAATGACTTGTTAGCCTTGCTATTTAATTTAAACATAGTACTTATAACAGTTTTAAAATTATGAAATCACTGTTATACAGGCTTATGTTTAAATTAACTTTTGGTAATTATTTTGATTATTATTATTGTATTATTATTGTTCTTGCTTCTTAAATGTTGTTGGTTATCGGTAAAATTGTTCAATGTTCTTACATATATTATTTAAAAGCAAAAATAAATTTTATTTTAAAATTTTACTGTTGATAAAATTATAAATATTGCATATTATTAATGTGGTTTTGTGTTCAAGATGCTTTTGTGATTGTCGTTAAATTATAGATAAACTATTGAAGTATTTGTAAACATGCGAGTATAACAGATTTCAGTATTAATTGACAATTTTTGATCTCATCATAAAAACTTTTAATTGCTGTAATTTTTTATTTGTATTTTCATTTAAGTTTGCTGAAAGTTTTGAATATAATTTTGATATACATAGTACTACCGTTCCGGGTATTATGATATTATTTAACAGACCTTTGCTACAGCTTAACAATTGCGCATACGTAAGCACACAAATAAGTCTGTATAAAGAGGAGAAAATAAGTAAAACTACTCAAATGAACTACGTTTTTAATTCTTAATGCGATTTTTTCGTCCTCTTCAATTACTTCAGTCGAACTTTTTACGTTTATAAACGTATACACATATTTAACTATTTATAGAATAATTTTGTTATCAATCAATTTTTGGATAAAATAAGGCTAACTATTGCTATGTGTGTGAAGCAATCGAACAACAACTGTACAAAAGATGGCTTAAAATATGCTTTACTACATTCATTTTTGCAACAGAGATCTTCCATTTTATCTACTTGCATTTTGCATTGCGAATGCCATGTACATAAAAGGGATGCGGCTATCATTTCTGTTGCTGATTCAAATACCCGACCCCCAATATAGGAACTTGACCCATAAAAATTATTTGTTAGGTTTACTTCTCAGTGCCCAGAACACCCCTTCGAAATCCCATTAGACCCCTCGCCAAGTGACTTCTTCGACAAATATGTACTTCTTCATGTACACATGTGTTTTATAAACAACTTTTCATTTTGAGTTTGAGTTTTTGCCCAAAAATGCTTTAACTTCAAGATATATTTAAACCAATTTTATGAAACTTACAAAATACTGCAATTTTACTATTGCTTCTGCTTCTTTATGTGAGACACGCGCCAAATACGTTTTTAAGCGCACTTTCAATATCTTTACAAGTTTACAAATAAATTTTGAAATCGAAAACAAAAACAAAAATTAAAGAAACCAGCTTAAAACTTACAAAACGCCTTAACGTACGCTTCAATTCTTTAGCTTCGATGTTGCCCCAGTTGCAAACGCAGAGTGATATTCTTATAGATAAATATATTAATACACGCTTTAACAAACAACCATAAAAAAAAAGAATGAAACAGAAAGAAAACAAAAATAGAGAAAACAAAGAAAACTAACAAAACTTACAGAAAAACCTAAAGAAAAACTACGCTTTGTAAATGCAGAAAAAAAAATGTAAAAATGAAAGATGAATCAATTAGGCGAATATAACAGAAATAAATAAATAATATAAAAGAAATGCTAATTTACACCCACACATGCCCACATACACAGACACACCCACACACACACACACACACATACAAACTTTGATACACAGTTAAGAAATGGCTTGCACAGAACGCAATAAATAAAATGAAATTCAATATATAAAACACTACAAGATTCAATCAGAGTTAGGTGTCAATGGGCATTCCACAACTCTCTGTGCGATTGTCGGTTGCATAACTCTGTCAGCTACTGCCCGGTATACCAGATCTGACAATTGTCAGCAAAATCAACAACCCTACCTCAGTCCAGCCCTACCTCCCTAACACCTACCACCTACAATCCTACAGCCCTCTCTACACTCGGCCAGCCAATGCAAAGGCCGTGCGGAATGTTTAGCACACATTCGTGTACGACAATTGCATTGGCCGATTTCTTTAGGCCGATCCAATTTATAGTGTGTAGCTGGAAGGAAAACTTAAATGCTCTCTCCTGAAGAGTATACCCCCTGTTTATCATTTAACTCCAATTTTTATCTTATACAAATTGGAATATTTTAGAAATGAAGAGATATCCAAACTTGATATACAAATACCGTGGCACTAGCCTGAATCTTCTTAATGGTTTTGGTCCAATCTGCAATGGAGATTATGTACTTTACTATGAACGTAGTAAAACGCATATATAGTTTGTATAGATACATATAACAACATCAAGAAGTTCGCAACCCAAAGTACTCAAGACCCAAATCGCGATAGCTTCTTTGAAAAATTAAGAAAAAAGAAATTATCATGAATAATATAGTTATAGTTCTTATTGTTATTACTTAATCATTTATTTTCTTTACTGATTTCTCCATATTTTAGTATTTTTACCTTTTTTCAAGCTTATCGGTAAAACATATATTTGCAATCTAACCTTCACATCTGGCATACGCTCTCCTCTACTTCTCTCTTTTCTCCTCTACTCGACTCTCTTTTAAATATTTCCCTGCAATAGTTCGTTTGCCTACCCAGCTCCCGTTTCGTTCAGTCGCTCCCACCAAACATCGCTCACATTAGTGCGCATTTCGATTCATTTAGAGATCTTTTAGAGCAAAACCAATGAACACATTGTTCAAAAATTTCGAATAAGAAAAGGCTGTACGAAAAGGTCATTTGCTCTTTCTTTCTTTCTTTCTCTGTCAGTCACTATTTAATTTCTGTCTATTTCTCTCCCTGAGCATAACGGGCAGCGAACGAACTTTGCTGATATTTGGCACTCTTAAAATATGCTTCGAATTATCGCTAAAAGAAAAAAAAGAAAAGACGCCTACGTACAGCTCACACATATTCTCTACTCGAACTACTACTAAATATATAAAAGTAATTATATCAAATAAAAAGATCCAAGCGTACAATATCCAAAAGACGAGATGATTGCTGATGCCAACGCCCTCCGCCTACGCCTTCGCCTTCGCCTTCGCATACGCTGCTGCTGCTTACAACGCCTGCGCCGCTAGCAAAAATACTAATAAAAATAAATATTCTGAAAAATAAATAAAGGATATTTACTGAGTGTTGCTGCTTAACTGTTACCGTTAACTCCAAAGGAACCAAGTCAACCAAACTTTTTAAATCTTTTACCTTTTTGATTTTTGTTTTATACTATTTTGTTTTGGGATTAACATACTCATATACTCGTATGAAGCTCTTTATTTATCTAAGTCAACGTATGTATGTGGCTATGTATTTGATTTATGTTACTCTGTTGTTCTGCGTTTAGTGTCCTTAACTGTACCTATCTATTTCTGTCTTATCGCTATTACTCAACATGCATACATGTTCCGCACGTGTTTAATTAAAGCGTAACAACTAAAAGCAAAAAAATTAAATTTTCAGGAAATGCAAAAATGCATAAAGTGTGAATCGATGTGCGTATGATAGACAGTTTTAAGATTTAAAAATGTCAAACTTAGAGTTGTAACGCTTTAGCTAAGCATGTGTATTTTGTTTATCATATATATTAAAATAAAAATGCAATTTTTTAATTTATTTATTTATTTATATTTACACCATAAATGATATCACGATGACTGTGATATTGTTATATGGTGTATGAGCAATTACATGACATGCTCTACCGAAAATTCTGCAATCAAATCAAAAATACTTACTTCAACTTATACTTATAAGCCCTGTTCCGATTTTCCCTGCTCCTATATTGTGCTGAATTCTTTTTAGCAGAGCAGTACAGGAAAACGTTCTGAGCAAATCAGATGTTAGCGACGAAAGAATTTTTGTTTGTTTGCAATTTGAAAATAATCGTCTTATATCAAAAATATTTTGCAATCATCGGCAAAGCTTTTCAAGTTTCGTACGCTATTTAAATAATGTTGCATATTTTTTGTGTTGAAAAATATCGTTTTGCAGAGTTGTCAATTGGTATACAGTGCTTGTTTACAAAACCAATATGTTTTGCTAGCATTAAATTAAACAGAGCTCTGTTCGAATTTGCGTGTTAAAAAACGGAGCATTCCATTTTTTATTTTAAGCAATACCTAAACACTCAAACTGTTGTTTAAAATATGTACCAAAATATTTATTAATTCCTTCACTTACAAGGACAGCCCTAATAAATTCCCCATTAATATTCATAACTACTTTCGGATATTAGAATATGACGAGCAAACAACATTTAGCTTTGATCACATAAAAAAATGTAAAAAATGAAACAAAAAATATAAAATTAACCTTATTGCTCCTAAAACATTTGAGTATTTTATAAATATTTGTTTTTTCACTTTGATCTAATGCTAAGCATAATTCAAACTCACTAGCTCAAGTGACTTCAATCCGTAAAATCTTGCTGAAAGTGAAAACCGGAACAGACTGTATATTTCAATTCTGCGCGGCATAGAGCATAAATCCTTAATAAATTGTAGCGAAATGAACAAATAAAAATATTTACACATTCAAAAGAAATAGACACTGACTTTTAACGAGTAATTTAATCAGTTTTAATTATTACAAATAGGCCCATCGATAAGAACTTAATTCGTTTTTCCCAGTGTATCCGATCCTTTATCGAAAAAACCGACATTCAGACGCTAATTTGGGAGCAAATATCGGAAAAAATATCGATGCAAACAATCCAATGTCTTAAATTTTTTCTAATTATACTTTTGTGTTTGAAATTGTAGTAAAAGTAAATTCCTGTCCCCTATTTCAAAAGCAGTAAATTCTGCAAAAATTTATCAAAGTTGCTGATAATCTCGAAACACACTAATTCAGTTTTTGTATCCCCCAAACTCGATCGGCAAGTACTAAAGTCCAGTTTAATTCGGTTGAAGCCATTTCACATGATTGCTGAATTATTAATTAAGTTTGAGATTATTATTTATATCAACTATCACACATTTTGAATGCACTGTACATATATGTATGTGTATACTCGCTTCGCATTTGTATTATTTTACTTATACGATTTACTAAAGATTTTCTATTTAATTTGTTATATTGTGTAAAAGTCTTGTAAGAAACCATAAAACAAAAATAGGAAGAAAATCTGTGTTTGTATCTAATGCTTTGACTATTTCAGCTATGTACATTTTTAAATATTGTGCTGCGCCCCCTTTTAGTGTCTTGCTTGTGCAATTTTTATTGCGCTGAGCGTCGAGTCCTATCCGAATACCTAACCAACTTCCCTATAATCCCGCTTCCACATCCTAAAAAGTCTCAAACACAAAAGAAGAAACTTTTCCATTTTAGTAACAAATATAATTCTCAACACAATTTCTCACTCAATCAATTTCTCCACACGTCTGTCTCCTTGTCGCCGATTCTCAACATATCGTCGTGTCAACGTGTCGTCGTGTCTTCATATTACCGTTATTGACGACAGGTCTCGTACTTAGCGATATTATCGAGAAATACTTCGTTTCACCGACGCTGCTTCGCGTGGTGCGCGTGGCAAAAGTGGGTCGCGTCCTGCGTTTGGTGAAGGGCGCCAAGGGCATTCGAACCTTGCTCTTTGCCCTGGCGATGTCCTTGCCGGCTTTGTTCAACATTTGTCTGCTGCTCTTCCTGGTGATGTTCATCTTTGCGATCTTCGGCATGTCGTTCTTCATGCACGTGAAGGAGAAGAGCGGCATCAACGACGTCTACAATTTTAAGACCTTTGGCCAGAGCATGATTCTGTTGTTTCAGGTAAGCGTATCAGCCACAATTCCGTTAACGGTTTATGTTGTCTATTGTTGTTGTCGTTGGGTGATGTTGCCACAAATAATCTCCCCAGCCCACCCAATTTCCCATACGCATCCCAAAATAAATGAAAATTAAAATTAATCTCCAAGCCCCCACCAGCCAGCTATTTCAGTTTAATTTCGAATGGCCTGGCAGGTCTGGCACGGCACCGCACAGCTTCTGGCAACGCTTTGTACAAACACACATGGCTATTGACAGCCAGTTATCGATCATATGCGACTTATCGATCAACGTCGCCGCTCAATACAGTTGCCATTTGCGTGTGGGCGTCAATTTTTAAAAAATTTTCTCAATTGATTTAAGTGGCAACATCACAATGTTGATTCAAGCTGCGGTAGTTGTTGGTAAAAGCTAAATTAGTGCGATTTTTTGGATTCACCCACATATTTTTTCTTTTTGTTCAGTTTCATTGTAAGAACCCACATAATGGGTCAAAAATTCCCTCTTTCTTCCGAAAAGACATGAAAATTTAATCTTCTTTGGCACAAAACTTTCGACCACTTTCTAACTAATTTTCGCACTCGATAGCTCCGATCTAAAAGATCATCATTGCTGACCCTTTAAATTAAGTCGAATTTTAATATCGCCCTGTTTTCATTATTTTTAATTTATACCCAAAATCCATATTGTTTTAGTTGATTGTACAAAAAACAAATCTAATTCAGCTCTTTCAACAAATACCAAATGAAATGTTGGAATTTCCTCATGACACATTGCAAATAAATACATTTCGAGCGTTTTTCAAACGCCAAGAAACACAGAACTACGCAACTCTCTTTCTCTCCCTCTTTATACCTCTATCTATAACTATAGTTTTTTCTATCCCTTTCACCTACACACACTCTATCTTCGTCTCTATTTGTTTAAGATTATTACTTAGATATAACAAAATACAAGTTTCTTAAATTTTCCAAACTGCAATATACTTAGCATATCCTTAATTTACAATACTAAAATAAAAAAAAAACGTTTCTAAAGCTTGCTTTTGCCGCTACTTCTGTAGTTGGCCACGAAACCGTTAATGCGACTTTAAGTGGCCGTGTGGGGAACTCCCTCTTTTGCTGTGCAAGTCAAGATTTGTATATACATAGATCAAACGTTTATTTTTGGCTTTATTGTCAATCGGTCCTTTTCTCTCTCTGTCTCTTCTTCCAATACACTGAGAGCAGTAATCGTTATCGATTAAAAATATAATCACAATCAAGTTACTGTATTTTATGCTACACAACTACTAAAAAACTAAAAATACTACTCCTACTCCACTACTACTACAGCTACTACTACTTACTAAGTACTTACTACTACTAATACTAAATACTACTACAATTGCCATACCTACTTAGTTTTGCTTAACCAAGTGATCCATTAACCTAACGTTTGACTAATGACTCTTCTTGTTATTGTATCTTCTGTCTTAAACTTCTCTTTCACTGCCCACACACACACAAACACACACACACACACATACAAATACACACATAAACATATGAAAAAACGTACGACACGACATATAAATCCCGATCAATTTACGATCGACCCACCACAAATATACGATATATGAACGAAAAAAACAATACCAAACAAAACAAAACAAAAACCCACCAAACCAACCGTTCAACTGCCGTCCACATGCGTTTCGTGCCGCTTTTGAATGCAATTCAATTGAAATCAAATGTTGAATATAACAAAACGTAAATCGTTGATCGTTGATCGTTAATCGATACGTTCGATTTCCATTGCATTCTGCGCATACGCTGTCCAAATATCAAAATAAATGTAAAAATGAAACACTTGGCAGATGTCTACCTCAGCCGGTTGGGATGGTGTACTCGACGCCATTATCAATGAGGAAGCATGCGATCCACCCGACAACGACAAAGGCTATCCGGGCAATTGTGGTTCAGCGACCGTTGGAATAACGTTTCTCCTCTCATATCTAGTTATAAGCTTTTTGATAGTTATTAATATGTACATTGCTGTCATTCTTGAGAACTATAGTCAGGCCACCGAAGATGTGCAGGAGGGTCTAACCGACGACGATTACGATATGTATTATGAGATCTGGCAGCAATTTGATCCCGAGGGCACACAATACATACGATACGATCAGTTATCTGAATTCTTGGATGTCCTCGAACCGCCGCTGCAGATCCATAAACCGAATAAGTACAAAATCATATCGATGGACATACCCATCTGTCGCGGTGATCTCATGTACTGCGTGGACATACTTGACGCCCTCACCAAAGACTTTTTCGCGCGCAAAGGCAATCCAATTGAGGAGACTGGCGAGATCGGCGAAATTGCCGCACGACCCGACACCGAGGGCTACGAGCCCGTATCCTCAACACTCTGGCGACAGCGGGAAGAGTATTGCGCTCGTCTCATTCAACACGCGTGGCGCAAACACAAAACGCGCGTCGAAGGCGGCGGTGGCAGCAGTGATGATGCTGATCCTGATCCCGATCACGATCAGCATCCCGATGCCGATCCCGATGGCGATCGTGATGCGGATGCAGATGTGGATGCCACCCACGAAGCTGATCCTGATAATGCTGCTATCGCCGGTGGCAACGATCATGGTGCAGCTAACGATGCCGATCACGATAATAATCCAGAAGCCGCCGTTGCAGCAAATGCAGCAGCCGATTCTGGTCTTGATTCAATCGATGATCCCAAACACAATGTAAATAGTCCAATGGAAGGTGCTGGCAACGGCAACGGCAATGGCAACGGCAGTCCCGGCGGTCAGAGCGCCGGCAGTGGCGGCAGCGCCGGTCGCCAAACGGCCGTTCTCGTCGAGAGCGATGGTTTTGTGACAAAAAACGGCCACAAGGTTGTAATACACTCGCGATCGCCGAGCATAACATCGCGCACGGCAGATGTCTGAGCCAGGCCTCGCCCCCCCCTCCAAGACGCACGCGAGTATTAGGAGCAGCAGCAGCAGGCAACAACAACAACAGCACCTGTCGACTGCAGCAGCAACATCTAGAACAACAAGAACAACAGTGAGCAAACAGGTACAGCATCAGCAACAACAACAGCGAGCAAGCATAATTTTCTGCTATAGATATATAAGAAAAACAATACAAAAAATATGTAAAAACAACAACTACAGCAACAGCATCAACTTAACACCAACAAACAATTAGAAAAATTAAACATTCTAACAACAACAAGATGAAGAACAACAACAACGACAACAGCAGCAAGTGTCCACATTTTAGTTAATTCAGTTCCAATAAGCACAACAACAACAACAATCATAATTAAGATATTAAGAAAATTGTTACAAAAAACACAAATGAGTAACGAAGAAAAACATATTTCAATTTGTAAGCAGGCTTTTACTTTTACAACAATTTTTAAAACGGCTAACCTTACCAACAATTCAAAATTGGCCTATTTTACTTATTATATTGATGAAAACCAAACAATTTTCAACTATCTTAGGTAATATAATTCATTCCCACATTCACGAACCTTACTCTCACATCTGCAGAAAACAAAAACAAAGCAAAAGCCAAATCAAAACACATTCTTAAGTGTCGTTTCGTTTTAATACTCAGCATTCGCGTTGCGTTATTCACTTTGAAGTAATCATTGCATACTTTCAGGATCGCTTAGAAATTCAATGAGAATAAAATTCTTGAGTTGCACTACGATGTATGCTATATAATTCTTTTTGAAAAGTGAAGATCGCAAGCAGCTTGTTAATACGAATAAGCTTTCAGGGTTATATTTTGAACATATCTAAAAACATGTACAAAAGATAAATCTCATGGGATCCGTAACGGAACTACGTGCGTGTATGAAAGTGAAAGTCAAATAAATGAGAAAGAACAAAAGCAACACAGCATTGCATAATCCATATATCAGCAAACTAGAAAACCTTTGCATTAAACACATAAATTACTAATAATTAATTGCAAAAATAGCAAAAAAGAAAAACAATTTGAAAGAAAGGCAACAATTGAAGAAGTTAAACCAAAATACCAAATCCATGAATTACATAAATAGTATTTTGTACATTTACATTTAACATTTAATAAAGTTATTACAAACCGTCTGAACTGCCATAAAAAGCAATATGAAATAATAATGAATATCAAACACGAAATCAAGAACATTTCACGCACAAGCATACCCGCATACATATGTACCAAATAATTCAATATTATTTACAACATATTTAATTTACAGCAAATTTTAAATCCTCAAATCCAGTTCGAATTTCGAATTAAACGTGCCTATCGAGTCATTAAACATTATGCAATATGTTGAAGCGATTCCTTCTTAGTACACACTCACATTCCAACACACAATAGTTTAATAAGATATGTTGCGTTTATCCGATGAATTTCAGTATTTATTCACAGCTTTTCAGGAACTGTTTAACTATTTAAATAACATACACTTACGTCAGCAGTCATAAGCGAAAGAATAGTTAAAAGAGAATGCAGAAAAGAATGAAAGAAGTAAATAGCATAAATATGTACATTTTCAGACACATGCACCTTTTCATACAGATACTCGTGTAATCCATGTTCATGCTGGCAATGCCAATTAATTGGCAAACTGTACCACACTTACACACAAACTAGACACTCACACACACATACTCTGAGAGACACATTTACATTGGAGTTGGGGCGCATTGAACTAAACAAAAACAGATCTAAAAAAAACGACAGAAAAAAGTAAAAAATAAAATGATACTGAAATAGAAAGAAAAAGGGAAACGAAAACGGAAACAGGAGCAATGACATATAATTGATAATTGTTATTTTGTCGTTTGCTTACGACAAAGGTTAAGGAATAGCAAAAATAGTGAAGTCAACAAAATGCTGAAAAATTGTGCAAATGTCACAGTAAGGTTAATAAACCAATCCAGAAAAGCAAAAGCAAATACAAAACACACAATGTGAGATGCAAAGCATAGCAGGAGGTGTAGAGTAATTTTTGCATAATAACAAGAAGAGATAAAAATATTAAATCGAAAACAAAATCGAGACTTCCGATTTAAAAGAAAGCGTCAGAAGAAAATCAAATCAAAACAATGAAAAAAAAACAATGGAGCACAAAGTGTGTGCAATCGAGAGTTTTATTCGATAAACTCTGTTTTAACTCATTCGTCTCTTACAATCCTTAACTAGCAACAAGAACAACAAAACAGAATATATAATGTGCAGTGAAAAGTCAACAAAAAAAGGCAAGCAAAAACAAAAGCAAAAACATAAAAATTGACTAACAAAACTAAAATTGTTAATTATATGTGTGTGTGCACACAACTACATGCATAAGTATAATCAATATTCACTTAATTTAAAAACAAAACAAAGAAAAAAAACGATAACAAGAAGAACGAGATTTGTGGAAAAGAACGTTGCATACTTTTGAGCTGCTTTTGCATCGCATTCGCCGCCTTACGTTACGTTTCATTTCGCTTCAATTCGCTTCGATTCATTTTGCTGCGTTCGGGCTCGTCTCTGCCGTCGTTTCCGGTGTTTCGTTTTCATTTGCTTCTAACTGGCGAAACTCTGTTCAAAGCAGCATTTTTCATTTGTAACATGTTTCTTTTATTTAAGTGTTTCATTTAATTTTCTGTTCTACTAGTAATACGATTCTAAGAGGTGTTCAGTTTTAAATCAAAGTTACTAACAATGGACTACCTAACTGCTGATTTGAAAATAAAGTTAATTATCCAAGTATTTACATGCATGCATATATATGCACATGCGAGATGTGTGTATGTATATGGACATACATACATACAGGTGAAGTTTCATAGCGCACTAAGACATATGCAGAATTCACAAACATGTACACCGACACCCACACTCACACGCATTCACAAAAATACATGCTTCGCTATTGCTAACTGAATGAAATTAAGCAAAAAAAGGAAGGAGCGCGTCTTGGTTCTGACAACAGTGAAAACATACGGCATATATACATACATCTATTTTCAATGCAATCTATTTCAATAGATGTTGTGGCTAACTTGCTCTGCGTCTATGGTTCTCTTCGCCATTTTCATGTTTATCTGGAGAGCATCCAGAACAATCACTCAATTCACACACGTGCTTTGACTACACTGCCTTTCTTCTAACAAACTTAAAAGTATCTGTAAAATTGATCCCACACTCACACTTAATACTTATCATCGGAACTGTTCAAGGAACCTAGATAACATTCTGAATAGACAGAACCACCCAAGGAAAACAAACGTTGAAGTTCATTAGTCTGTTCTTTTTTATTATTATTATTATTATTATTATTATTATTATATATAATTATTATTGTTATTATTATTATTATTATTATTATTATTATTATTATTATTATTATTATTATTATTATTATTATTATTATTATTATTATTATTATTATTATTATTATTATTATTATTATTATTATTATTATTATTATTATTATTATTATTATTATTATTATTATTATTATTATTATTATTATTATTATTATTATTATTATTATTATTATTATTATTATTATTATTATTATTATTATTATTATTATTATTATTATTATTATTATTATTATTATTATTATTATTATTATTATTATTATTATTATTATTATTATTATTATTATTATTATTATTATTATTATTATTATTATTATTATTATTATTATTATTATTATTATTATTATTATTATTATTATTATTATTATTATTATTATTATTATTATTATTATTATTATTATTATTATTATTATTATTATTATTATTATTATTATTATTATTATTATTATTATTATTATTATTATTATTATTATTATTATTATTATTATTATTATTATTATTATTATTATTATTATTATTATTATTATTATTATTATTATTATTATTATTATTATTATTATTATTATTATTATTATTATTATTATTATTATTATTATTATTATTATTATTATTATTATTATTATTATTATTATTATTATTATTATTAATTTCTTATTTGCATTTGTTTGTATTCATTTAATTTTAGTCCATCATACAATATTCAGGTCGCTCAGTTTTTTTTTTTTTTGCTGAGAGTATAACAGTTTCCGTTTGACTTTCCTTTCTATAAGCGGTCATTTTCGTTAAATGTATAACTGTTATACTGGCATAAATTCTCATACATACGTATGCGTGTTTTGCGTGCATTTGGCTCTTAAGCTGTAGTATAACGTATCTTATGTAATTTGCAACCTAACCATAGGAAAAAGCACAGATTAATTATATGCGTATATTCATAAGTATGTATGTATGTTTATACAAAGTATATACATATACCTACTTTGGGGACCAGCTTGAGCGTTTCATAATTCATATGCTTAAATAATTGTTTTACATATTGTAGTGCATAATACATATGTATATATATACGCTTAAATAAAGCCTTGTCATTATGCCTACTCGTACACCAAGACATTATTTCATGCATACATACATCCCCGCCTGTTCCATATTCCATGTGTACAAATTCAAATGCAACTTTTTGGAATCTTTCCCCAAGTATAGCAAAAGTGAAGTACGGAACAGTAAATGAATAGACCTTTGCTAATATATTTTCGATTTTTGATTTGTATTTATGTATTTTTATATATGTATCTAATGTTAGCGCCTTATCATTTTTGAAGCTTTTGAGCATTTCTACGTTTTTGCAAGAGGCCCATTTACTGATCTTATTTCTCCCCCAACTAATGAAAAAACGCTTGCCTATTGCCAATTGTGTTTAACGACTTGAATATAGCTTCATTGTAATACATTTTGTTGGCTGTTTAAAAAATAATACGAAATCACGAAAGAACTATGATATAAAAATATGAGCACATTGCTAAATAATTAACAAAAAGATTCAAAAATATGATAAAATGAATAACAGAAAATTAAGTTTGAAATTCCGTACAAAATGCATAAGTTATAATAACAAAAACAAATATATATCTACTGAGTGCACTGTTATAAATGAGGGGCGGGGCGAGATTAAATAAAATCTAAAAAAATCTTAATATTAAACAATACAATACAAACGATGTTATCAAAATGAGCGTACACAAGTTAAGCTTATGCGGTACAAGAACTACAAATGCGACAAAAACAAAACAAAAACAAATGAGAACACTTATAAAAACAATTGTAAAATTACAATAATAATACTTACAACTAATAAAATTATAATAATCATAAAAACCAAAAACTATTATTAAATAAAACTAATATAAATACTTAAATAATAATCAAATACAACGCGAGAAAAACAAAACATAACCGTAAATAAAAATAAAAAAATATTTTTTGTGCCGAGGTTACGTTCGAAGCAACACGCGCATCATTGCCATTAGACGAGAATAAATTTAAATAAATATATATATATATATATATAGATATATATATATAAATGTATACACACATATGTATGTGTATACATATGTATATATATTTGCATATATATACAATATGAATATGACTAAAACTGAATTTGAAGTAAAACTATTTATAATACAGTACTTATTGCATATTTTGTGCTGCTGAATGAAGTCACAACGCAACAACAAAACAAGAAAAAACAAGCAAAATAATAAAACAAACTAATTTATTATAAATCTAGAGCAATAAAATTCATCTGCATAAACTTAGAACTTAAATAATTGACTTGTATGCGTAGTGTGACTAATATTTAACGCATGCACTGTGTGACTGCGCTGTGCCCCCATACATAGGCAGACAAGACACACACTTATACAAGTTCACTTGTACAATACTTCAGAAACACCGGTTCAGTCACAGAACAGTGTACACAGTGCCGGCGCAAAGTTTGCGAACAGGCGCAAGAATCTCTCAAACAAAAGAAAATTAACAAAAAAAAAGAAAACGACAAAAAAATAAAATAACAAAAACGAAAACGAAACGACAAAAATAAACATTTTTTTAGGTACACTTAAATCAAAGCGTGAAATATTATATTAGTTAAATAAAATAAATGCTTTTTGGTCAAATCACTATAGAAAAACGAAACAAAAATTGAAGATAATGACATGAACAACAACTTTAGCTTTATACTCGTACATTTACATTTGTAATATATTACATAAGTCTAGTTAATTACATTAAAAGAAAAAAAGCAAAATCTAAGAATGAAAATCAAACGAAGCATAGCAAATTAATTAAATGAAATATATGAAAATTTATTTAAAAAAAGAAAACGAACTGTAAAAAAAAAAAACATTTAAATGTAATGCAGCCAGTTATAATAAATAGCTTAAAATAATAATAAAATTATAAAAAAATAATTGCAATTAGATATTCTATATATAAAAATTTTACATTTCTATATATGTATTTTTTTAACTTTTTGTTTGATTTGTGGAGTGATTAAGTTACAAATATATTCTTATGTTGCTCACATACACAAACACACACACACACATATACATACATGCATACATACACACTCACAGACATAATTAATTAAAGCCAGGCCAAATGAGCAAGGTAAGAAAACAATACCAAAACAAAAGAAAAGAACGACAACAGGAAAATCAACCACTACTAATACTACGACAACACCTAACAATTAAAAGTTGCCATCCAGCGAAATACTCGTATTTGCAATTAACATTCCATGTGTATTGAGCGCAATGAAAAGAATTCCAATTCAAATTGAGAAATAAAATGCAATTATTTGACGAAACAAACAACAACAAAAGCATAGATAAAAAACTTAAAACAGACTGAAAAATGAATAAAATAATAGAAAATTCAAAATTAATATTATGAAAAATGTCAAGATATACGACAAGCTACTTTTAAAAGCACATACAGACCTGACTCGAAAAATACTTTCGTACATCCCGACACACCCGCTCTCATACACACCTATACCCACCACTCTTCGACACACTCATCAATTACCTAGCAGCAGCAACAGACAGTTTATTCAACCTAAAATGACAAAAGGAAATTCAAAGAGCGCCACAAGAAATGCTTGTAAACAAATGAAAGTAATATAAAAAAAATTAAGTAATGAAAAAAGGGAATATATATACTATAATATATATGATAAACAAACGACAAACAATAAGAAAAATGTATTTATATTTATACATTATACACAAACAAGCAAGCAAAAAATAATTTAAATATACATACTTATGAAATTATTTTCTAAACACAAAAACCAAAAAAAAATCGACAAAAACAACAAAACGCAAAAAAAAGAGATTCACAGGCACCGTTAGCATATTTTTTTTATATACAAAATACGATTTAAGCAAAAAATAAAGTATATGAGAAAAAAATTAATTAGTGAGAAACAACTGATGTCTTTGTAAAGACTTTATATATGCCTGCCATATGCCTACATCTGCCTAACTGTCTGACAACTCTATTGAACACCAAATTAATTTCTCTCGCTTGAGCACAAGAAAATCACATACACTTTCACACATACATATACACATAAACACACAGATACAGACACTTACAGACCCATATATACTCAAAAGCATGCTCCATCCGAAGCTCAAAGGCAAAACTTATAGATAGTTAACGTGCTTAGCTTAACATTTTGAGAATCGCAAAGTGGAGTCGTCGCGTTTCGAACACACTTTATATTTTGCCAGTTACGTAACTTTGCAGTGTTTTGCACGGTATATATATACATATATATCTATACAACACTTTTCACGTGAAAGTCCCCAGTTACTCCGCAATGGAGCGCAGTGTTTTGAGCAACTCGATTTGATAGCAACTTCCCCGGCTACAAATGATTAGTGGTTCAGATAACTGTACAATCCCAACAAAAATTGTTATACTGTTATACATATTTATAATAGTATTTGCAGCTAATAAGAAAGCCGAACAAAACAAAAAGAATGAATAAGCAAATGTATGTATGTATGACACCCGCCACTTTTCTACTAAATAAATGGACTGTATATATAAGATAATACAATGTATGAGTATATGTATATGTATTTATGTAGCAGTATAACAGTACAGAGCATATGCTTGACAGAAACACACGTTCACTCACACACACAGACAGACTCACACACACCCACACACGACTTAGGTCAATGCATTTTTTCTAGTAGTTTTTTTTTTACTTTCAATTATGGGCATTCTATTAGCAATATTCTTACAGAAAAATATATGAACAAAAAATAAATTATTAAATTTATATAAATCAATGAAGCTGTCATACTTACATCTAAATGTTTTCGTAACTCGAGAATGCTATGCATAAAGTATATGAAAGCAAAAGAAAGAAAAACTATTGTTATCGATTGTTTTTAAATACTCGTAAACTACCAGATCATTAAGTTTGAGCGCCATTTCTGATAATACAACTACAAAGCAAGAGAGAAAAGTAAATATACATATGTATATTTCTATATATATATATATTTAATGTATGTATATATTTATATATATATATATATATATATATATATATATATATATATATATATATATATATAAATATATAAATATTAATGTATATACATATATCAAATATTTAACAAATGCAGTGCGAGAACAATTTTGTATGTACTAATTTTTATTAATGACAAGATACACAACAACAAGAATAAGAACAACACAAACATAAATTGTTTTTATAAAAATATATATATACATATATAAATATACATATATATATATATATATATATATATATATAGAGATATATTATATATAGATATATTATATAAAAAAAAAAGGAAAAAAAGATACAAAGACGCCTGAATTAGTTTGTTACGCAAACAAAATATTATAATTAACTAACTTCAATGTAAACAACAAGTACCCAAATGAAAATAATAACAACTGCACAATAACATCTAAATGTAAAAATATGAATTAAATTTAATTAAACCGCATTGCAATGAAAAACTGAACATACAGATTTAACAACATTAAAACAAAATTATGCCCTAGGAGCGCTAAAAACAAAGTAAATGATTTTTAGTTCCATTATATATAAATAATTAATGCTTTTTTAGTTCTCAACAAGTTGCATAATTTACATTTATGTATAATTTATAAATCGAAAACCAAAATTAATAATAAAAATAATGAAATCCAACTTTAAAAAAAGCAAAGAAAAACATTGTAATGTAATAAAAACAAAAAAAACCGAAAAACAAAATAAGATATTAAATTAAATGCGAAATTTTTTCACACTTTAGCTTAATAAATTGTAAAAAAACAAAAAATACAAAAAAAAAAACAAAATGAAATAAAATGAGATTTAATTGAATTTGTTATGCAAATGAAAAAAAAACACACATTGTTTCATTCGTATTAAATGTAATATGATTATTTGATTATTTATTTTATTTTTTTGATTAATTTGAGCAATATCAGTAAAATCATATTCTGGTATAATCGGATCATTTGTAATGAGATTTCTTCTCGAAGAGATTTTAGTTGTTAAAAGTCTTTATATTAATTTAAAAATAAAATAAATAAATAAATAGAAAAAAAAATATATTTTTAAAAAGTTTACATGCCCCGGGTGAGGCTCGAACTCACGACCTTAAGATTATGAGACTTACGCGCTGCCTACTGCGCCACCGAGGCCACGTGAAATCGGTTAGCAAAATAAGAAACATAAAAAGAGAAAAGAGCATGCGCATAATATGTCTGTTCAAAAGACTCAACATTCTTTTATTTATTTTATAACTACGAGTATTGCAGTCTTTAAGGCACCATCATAAAAAAAGCGCAGTATTTCCGTCCTTCTCTTGATAACAGCACATGAATCTGTTTCATTTAGAAAATTCCGGTAACTCTTGCACTATAATATATTTTTATATTATCTACGTACAAAATTAAACTCGATTTATGTTTGCGATTTCTATTTTTTCCAGAACAATATGTCAGTTCTCGACCCCGAAATCTCACAAAATAAACAACTTTTTCTGCTTATTAAAGCCGGTACCCTTTTGCAGGGTACAAAAGTACGAGTGTTTCAAATTTGTATCATTTATTATTAAAACAGTAATAAATAAATTAGCACTATGTATATCAGAGAAAACAATAGAAATTGATATTGATCTCTATGAATTGACAGAGGTAGAGAGTAAGAGAAAGAGCATCGATCATCGCAATGCATTTTGGATTAAGAACTGGCCGTAAGTAAGCAGTGGTCAAGAAATACAACAATGCATCTTGTAGTTTTGGAATGCGAATAAGTCTAAATTTTTAGGCAAAATACATAGTTGTGTGTGTGAGATCCGTGTCGGGGTCACGTTTCCAATGAATGAAAGTGTAACAGCATGTAATGACCAGACATCCCTAGACAAGCACACAAGCTGACGGGGCAAACAACTAGAGAACCACATACACAAACAGCTAAACACAGTGGTTTGATAGATTTGCTGTGCGCATGCCAGATTCCAAGGGACATCAGACAGTCAGACTCACAGACTCAGAGACCCAGAGTCGACTTAGGCTTGTCTCAGCCGCCTTGTCGGGATTTAGACGCCAAGCGTGCAACAACGAACGCAACGAAATTGTTTTCCCTTTTGGTTTTGGGTTTCTTTTTGGCTAACATAAACCGTAGTCATCTATGAGTCACTGATAGTGATAAAGTAGGTCCAGTTCATGAGATATATCCAAAAAAGATTAATTTTAATTGCTGAGCCGGATTTAAGCACAGTTTGATGATGACTTTATTTCAGCGACCGTTGGGAATCTTAACATGGTAAGTGCCCACACCCCACCCTTAATGCTTTAACACCCCCACCCGCCGCCGTTACCTTCTTAACCCCTTTAGTTGCTGCAGTCCTTATTATGACAGCAAACGTTCAATATGCATTGCTTGGCTTAAAGCACATTTGCCAATAGCTGCAAACTGTCAGACGCGGTCAAGTGGCTTGCCGAAAGAATCATCTAGACATGTGCTTATACAAGAAAGGGGGACGTCATGACAAGGAGGTAGGAATGGAGCTTAATTTGATTGCCTGCTAGTTTATTCATCCTCAATTAACGCAACAAACTGAGCTCAAATTATAAAATGGAAACCCAAATTAAAGCTAAAACTAAGTTTGTGTGTGTGTGCGTGTATGTGTGTGTGTGTGTGTGTGTGTGTGTGTGTGTGTGTGTGTGTGTGTGTGTTTGTGTGTGTGTGTGTGTGTATTTAAATGTGTGTTAGGGCTTAAGTGTGTGTACGCACAGAAAACAAAAATGCAACGTGTCGCATGGTAAACTATTATTTTGCAAATTATGCAATTTTTTATGTAGACAGGCAAGTGGGAAATGGTTAGCCGACAGGCCAAATACACTATTCTTCAGGCTTATATTTGTTTCCACTTCACAAAAAATTTACTTTTATGATCATTGCAATGCTAGAAAAAAAAAATGTCAGGGAGCATTTAAAATAGCGCCAAGCAACTCAAAGGAAGTAATTAAGAGCAAAACACACAGAGGGAGTCGAAAAAGAGGGGGTCTGCGGTTCCCATTTGTGAGGCACACTTGCGTAAGTCTAGCCCGAGGCAGACACATGGCCGTATCGACAGCAGCGTTGTTGCAACATGTCACCAATTTTTGCAGTCGCCCCTCGCATAAATGCAACGACTGCCCCACAACACACAACATTGACAGCGGCCGGTTGCAAGGTCGTGAACTGAATAACACTTGCCTCCACTTCTTTATTTTCTTCTTATTAAGCAGCTCAAAAGATAAACTATGGCAACCACCCGCGGCCAGTAAACAACACACGCGTTGCACAGTGACACCATTCACAAAATTTTCCATTAAGTCCCCATAAATGGCCCAATATTATTCTTGGCAGTTTCGAGAACATTTCAGGAAATCGAACAATTAACAATACTCAGATACAAACTTTAAAATTCTGTTCGTAATGCAAATACCTTGAATTTAATGGAAAAAATATCTTATTCAGAATATTGGTTTTCCATGTTTCCTTATTTGCTAAAGAAATTATGATTCATTCCCATTTTCCATCAACAACTTATATACAGTACAAAAACGTTTACGAGCGAATAGAACTTTCCTATAATTTTATAATATTAGGATTATTTAAAACTCGTTTAAAAACAATTTTATAACTATCGCTATTTTTTCATTCCTGCCCAGTGCGTAGATTTATATATATTAATTACTTTAATACGAAAATGTAAAATTCCTGATTTTAGCATGTCCTTGCGGTTCAAATCACAATATCTCAGCTCGAGAAAAATGTTTGATTCAAATACAAAGCCACACAATCGACAATAGTTCACTACATTAGTTTTAATTAGAAGGCAATAGTCAATCAGTCAGAATGCGCACCGAATTCCAATTTTAAATTCCTCTCAAAAGTTTCTATTACATTTTTAAAAAGTTAGAATATTTAGAAAAATATGAATAAATGTATGTACTAGTATACATTACGCACTCATATTTACATTCACAGTCGCACTCACATTCACACTCATATTCATGGGCATAGGGTAGAAATTATCCAACAATTCTATTGTTTTCCTGAAAAACGACGCGACGTTTATTTCTGCATTTTACGTCGTTTCGCCATGTTGTCATTTTTTGGCTTTTGTTCCCGAATGTCACAGTTATTCACACTCTGCAGGAAGGTTATATTAAAACATAGCTACATTATTGCAAACTCATGTAGTTAGATGTAATGACGAAAACCACTTTAATTATATTTTGAAGATTTTTCTAATGTGATCATGTTAAATAAAACTTCCATCGAAGAAATCTTTAAAATACTCACCTACATATCTAACAATTACAGAGTTTTCTACAGAGGGTTGTAAGATGATGAGGGGACAATGGAGCTGGAGGAGCAACCTACAATTCTTTCCTCTCTGCCTTACAATTTCCAGCTCAAGTATTTAATTACTAAAACCACTTCAAGTGTGAAACAATGGTCGAAAAAAATATCCCCCAAGCTGAAATTATAAAACATAAATGTCTTTCATTGAGCTGTGGGGCTGCTGGTGCACGAGTATTTAGTTGCGCTGTGCTGCATTAATATGGCAAAATCGTAGCCTATATTGTTCTTAAATTGCCAATTTGCATCCTTCAATTAAATAAAAAATTACCGCTCTAAGAATGACGCCCTCAATTATTGAAATTTGTTTTTCAGAACATTCAGTTTGGTATTCATTTCCGTTTATATTTTTTACAAGATAAAAATCTTAAAAATAAAATATTTCATTGTCCCATATTAAAATACGCATACAAATTATTTTATTGAAAAAGAAAAGTTTGGAAAAAAAATATTTTTATTAGGTAAGAAAAATCGGGACCTTTTTGCGCAACCGAATGCAATTTCGTTAATAAAGACTATACCTTTCGATTGATATATTATTCGATTTGATCGGACAGGCGTAAAAATTGTTCCTGTATATATTGCTATTTCGTAATGCTTACGTTACTAGCGCGGACTGCCGCCCATAGTGATGCACCTAGTACTTTAGTTTTAACATAATTTTGATTAACTTTGGTACTGGTTGCTGCAGTTAATACACTCAACACAACATTTAATCTGACACTCGAAATTTTGAGGTATTTGACATTATAAATTAAATGAGAGTACAGTTAGCTTTAAAAGAATAAAACATTTATTATCATTTATTTGAAATAAATATTTTTCAAACAAAACTAATTAAAAAACGTTGAAAAAATGTGCTTAAAATGATTGAAATCAGGTGCTCGCTTTTTAAGTTTTACTAATTGATTAAGTCGCTATATTAAAAAAATACTTTTTCTAAGGTGTCTAAAGACGTACATTCCGATCCTTGAATTTCGCATTAAAAAAAAGATACGACTCCGGGATACACTTATTTTATGTAGCACATGTCCGACCCAACGCGTCATAATGAATAAAACACTGTTTTTTGTTGTAGTTATTATTTCAGTGCTCCCAATTACTGTACAAGACAGATTTTGTGTAAATTAATCAGAAAATTTCTACATATCCTGTTTAATACTGTGCATGAATTTTATATTCATATCTTTTATACTCTTTATTGGAGAGTCCAAAGAACTTTTGTGTTTATTTCAAGGCAGAACTGAATTAGAAACTTTAAGCGTGGTTTTTTTTCGAAATCTCATTTTTCTGCTTTTGCAAAGACTGGCTTTGAGTTATTCATTTGAAAACGCTTCCTTTTTATCTTACAAAAGTAAAGCACGAATTGAATTAAGCTTCGTTTCGTAATATGTAATAATTAAAGTAACAACATAACAACTAACTAAACTTAAATGATCAAAAAAGCAAGCAAATATCGAAAAAATTTAAGACAATACAAAACAAAATAAAAAAAACTTGTGGATTAGCTGTGATGATTGCTTAAATTGCACAACAGATGGTGTGACATAATTTTGTAAATACTCTGATTGCAAGATTATTGACACCTATAGTCAAGGATCTGGGTCTAATCATTCTGCTAGAAATTTTTACAAGTTTTTATTTTTAGGTCATGGAATCCTGCAAAACTGCATCGCCAAGTTAGCACTTGAACTCAATTTGCGAAATTTTTGTGTCAATTATTGTGAAATTTATCAACATATAAAACCAATTTCTTAAGCGAATAATTTAATTTTATATTTATTTCTATAACGATAATTGAAGAATAAAAAAGAAACAGGTTTTCATTGAGTTATTGTGATTCACTCAATGGTACTTATGAAATGAGAATGAGAATGGAAATGGGAAAATGAGTACTCGTACTAAACATACTATTCTTTGACAGCTTGTTGACTTACATCTGCACACTTGACCGGCACTGGGGTGAGAGCATCCCCACAGTGAGCACATCGGAAGCGGAAGTGCTCTTCCCAATGGAGGCGCAGATGGCAAAGATGCCGACGATAACGAGCGAGTTCAAGGCCAGTCGCATCTACGAGTCCTTTAGAGCCACGTCCAGTGTCCAAGGAGTTGCCCCGGGAAGGAGTCGCTTAAGTCGACGCTATGTGAATGCGACGAACGCGTTTGAAGCAGTTGCATCTGGTCGCCGCACCGCATCCGCGGATATGTTGAGCCGAAATATATCGAGTATTCTGGAGAATCTATTAAAGCGTTACGAGCAATCACAGTTGCCCACACATGGCCAGGGTCTGCCGACGGTGGTTAGAACGAATATACTGATTCGAAGCATGGGACCCGTTTCAGAACTCGATATGGACTACTCCATGGACTGCTATTTCCGGCAATATTGGCGGGATAAGCGTCTGAGCTTTCAGGGGCCCATTAAGAGTCTGTCGCTTAGCATTAAAATGTTGGACAAGATCTGGCGACCGGATACGTACTTTTACAATGGCAAGCATTCGCATATACACACAATTACAGTGCCCAACAAGTTACTCAGACTCGACCAGGATGGAGGCATTCTCTACTCAATGCGGTAACCCATTTATAACTTAGTAACTTTATACAAAACTCTGTCTTTATATTTCTTTCACTTACTCTCTATATTTCACTACACTCGGCCACCGTTGAGTATGTGCAAAATATGATATTTTAGCCATGTGCACTTGTAACATTTTAAACAGATAGAAAAAGCATGGATTTAAATTATTTATTTATTATTATTTATTTTTTATTGAAAATATCTTTTCGAGAGAGCGAGACATACATATACCAATATTCGTATGTAACCTTTATATTTCTTTCACTTACTCTCTATATTTCACTACACTCGGCCACCGTTGAGTATGTGCAAAATATGATATTTTAGCCATGTGCACTTGTAACATTTTAAACAGATAGAAAAAGCAGGGATTGAAATTATTTATTATTTATTATTTATTTTTTATTGAAAATATCATTTCGAGAGAGCGAGACATACATATACCAATATTCGTATGTAACCTATCTATGCATATTTTGACCACGATTAGCAAATTTATGATTTTTTTTTCAAATTTACTCACAAAAAACTTTTTTTTTTAAAGTACACTTTACAATTTAAAAAATAAAAAAAGGAAATAATGATTTTTCTTTGAGTCTTATTTGTTTGCATTAAATACATATGTGTTATTGTTTGTATTTATTTATATTAAATATGTGTTATTGTTTGTACTCATATATATTCGTAATGAATAAGCCAACTCAAACTTTTATAATCTATTTTCGTGTTAAGAAAAAAATGTGAGGGCAAAAATAATTCTTATTTTTTAGCAGAAAAGGAATCTCTAGGCATAATCACTTTTTGATTAGTTATAAATGTAATGATTATTGTTTGAGTGGTACAATTATACTCAAAATTAATTTTAAATTGTAAGTAAATCAATAAAAATTACAGATAATCATTATGTTTTAATTTTTATATATTATTTTTAAATGCATACCAGACCGTAAGAATCATATACCCCAGCTACGACAAATGTCCGTCTTAAACTTAGGTTGTTTGACCAACAAAAGAGCCGAGATATCAGAGACTTTAGTTTTGGCACAGTGTAATCTCAAACTGCACTTGAAATTTCAATTCGAACGAATAATAAAAAAAAAAACAATTTGCATGGTATAGCCGAAGAAGAAATAAGGAGTATTGACTATTAAGCTACATAGTTTACGTGGTGTTTATTCGTATATACTTAAATGTGAATTGATACCTATGGATATATATTTGTCAAAGTTTTCACTCGATTTTCCTTACAGTTTGACCATCAAGGCGACGTGTCCAATGGAGCTAAAGAGCTTTCCCATGGATCGACAGTCGTGCCCCCTCATCATTGGTAGCTGTAGGTTGTACTGAAGCTGCATGTGGCAAGTTGTTAATGACGCGTTGATTTACAGATGGATACACGAACCAGCAGCTGGTTTACGAGTGGCAGAATCACGATGATGCTGTGTCCTTTGTACCTGGGATGACACTCAACCAGTTCGATTTAATCAGCATGATGCATCGCAATTTCACTTCGACGCGTCGCGAAGGAGACTTTTCCGTGTTACACGTTGCATTCAATCTGAAGCGACACACAGGATACTTTCTCATACAGGTAAAAAGATTTGGGACAAAACTGGTAAACTTTTGTATTTATTTCGCTTTCAAAATATTTACTATTTTGTATACTTGGAATTTACGTTTTATAAAAATTGTATTTTAAATTATAACTATGAAATTCACAAATCACTGTCGACGACAGTCCAGTGTTTTTGATTGAATTTTGATTTGTTTTTAAGCTTTTAAGAATGTATAAACACCTTCTAACATAGAAGAACGGTCAAAAGGATACGAAATTGTAAAAATATCTGTTGTCCTTTTAATAAAACGTCTACACGAGGTAAAATACTACAGATGAAAGCATCTTAAATCCCCAAAATATTTAATTGCCAATTTTGTAACGAAAAAAAAAATTTATTTGTTAAAAAGTTATTAAAGCTTCAAAAAAACGGATTGAATATGCTTCCGTCACAAGACTTTTGTCTCGTGTTGCGGTTTATTTTTATAATTTTACTAGTTGCTTTACTTTATTTAAAACTTTGCGAGAATGCGGTACAAAAGGTGTTGATGAAACGGCAAACGTGGATGTGATTATGTCTTAAAGCTCGTCTCTTCCCTTTCTCTGTCTCTGTGACTTGATCATAGGTCTATGTACCGTGTATATTGATTGTGGTGCTTTCATGGGTCTCCTTCTGGATACATCGCGAGGCAACCAGCGACCGCGTTGGACTCTGTGTGACAGCTGTCCTGACACTATCGACCATCAGCCTCGATTCCCGCACCGATTTACCGAAGGTCAAGTATGCCACAGCTCTGGACTGGTTTCTCCTGATGAGCTTTCTCTACTGCATTGCCACACTGCTGGAGTTCGCCGGAGTGCATTACTTCACCAAGCTGGGCAGCGGAGAGTTTCCTCGTGTGGATGACGAATGGGAGGACATTGGAGCGTTGGGATTCTCCTCGGAGGAAATTGTCGATGCCGCCGAAGCCAGCGATGACAGTGAGCCTGCGAACTCCGAAAGCGATGTCTTTGTCTTTGCCGACCACGATGCCCTCCACTGTGAACTGCCCCTGCCGCCGGAGTTGAATGGCAGTAGTGGTTTTCCCAAACGCAACACCTTCAGCTGCCCCATTTACAATGTAAGGCCAAACATTGTTCTCTTTCTGTCCGTTAACCTCTGTTCTCTCTGCTTTGCAGAATCAGCATCAGAATCCCGACCACATCTTTCCGAAGCTCTCGTCGCATGCCTCGACAATGGAGCGAACCACACAAACCGAGCCGCCCGTCGTCTCCCGGATGCATCAAATGTGGCTTTGCCTTAAGGGGGACGTCAAGTTTCGCAGGCAGCGGGAACGGGATGCTGCGGCCGAGAAGAGCGAGCAGGGACGAAGTGGAGCCGGCTATGTGAACAGCATTTCTTTGATTGACCGTGTGGCACGTGTTGCCTTCCCCATGACCTTTGCCCTCTTCAATCTGCTTTACTGGTTGGCCTATGGCATGTACAAGAAGGAGTTCTCCTGGTCCATGATTAAGTCCTGAGACGGCTTCTAAAGTTAACTTCAATATCAATAATCGTCGGCTCTTAATCTGGCCCGCTAACCAAACCGAAATCTAGATCTAAAATTTTCACAATTTCAAAATATGGCAGCCCTAACATATGTATATCCATTTATCTAAATAGCTATAAGCTGTCTTGTAATCATGTTTCTTGCACCCCAATAAAACTAGAAGCATTTCAAGTATCACATTCGCTCTTAGTTATGGCAGAGAAGATGTTTTTCTCTAGCTAATAAAACAAATGTTGCTATTTGATTATGAATTGTCTTTTAACTTGATGAAAATACTTACCATATACATACATATGTATGTCCACAAATGAATTTTCTATAGCTAAGAGGAAATCTCCAAAATCTCATCTTTCGCCCAGCTTTGAAGTGGCCAGAACTTTGATTGGCTGGTCCATCAGTTAATTGAATCAAAGTTCGGTTCGCAAAGGATTTCAATGGAAATCAAGGAACCTGACAGATTCCTCAAAGGAAAATGTGAAATGTTCCTGTCATACTTAACATGTTAAAAGCGCAGACAGACAGTCAATTTCTAAGCTGCTTTTCGGTAACGAATTTCAGCACAAAATGTGACCGAAGACCGAACAACTTTCAGTAAGTACTATAGCTATCTCTCTTTGACTTGACTCTTTTCTAAGTAATATTGCGCTCTCAATTATACCCTGTTAAAAGCGGTATAAGAAACTCAAATAAAGCTCACTTTTTCCACAACAATCTTGCCGTTATGTTACAATGAATTATGCAAATTTGCATAAAATATGTAAACCACTTTAATAACATTTCTAAGAAAAATACAGTAAATTATGTGTGATGTGAAAATGGCGAATATGAAGGTACATTTTATAGTTCGAGAGTGAAACATATTGAATAGACATTTGCCATGCTCAGTTCACGATTAACATTAATCTAGTCATAATCATTCACTTAATTAATAACTGAGCAGCTGACGTCTCAATATTTGCAAACCAATTCCTGTTTTGAAGAATTTTTTAAAAACGAAATTTTGAATAATTGGGAAAACATTTACTGTGAATTTATCTATCTGAATAGCATACTTAACTATATTTGTATATGAATATGTATATGTATATGTATATGTATATGTATATGTATATGTATATGTATATGTATATGTATATGTATATGTATATGTATATGTATATGTATATGTATATGTATATGTATATGTATATGTATATGTATATGTATATGTATATGTATATGTATATGTATATGTATATGTATATGTATATGTATATGTATATGTATATGTATATGTATATGTATATGTATATGTATATGTATATGTATATGTATATGTATATGTATATGTATATGTATATGTATATGTATATGTATATGTATATGTATATGTATATGTATATGTATATGTATATGTATATGTATATGTATATGTATATGTATATGTATATGTATATGTATATGTATATGTATATGTATATGTATATGTATATGTATATGTATATGTATATGTATATGTATATGTATATGTATATGTATATGTATATGTATATGTATATGTATATGTATATGTATATGTATATGTATATGTATATGTATATGTATATGTATATGTATATGTATATGTATATGTATATGTATATGTATATGTATATGTATATGTATATGTATATGTATATGTATATGTATATGTATATGTATATGTATATGTATATGTATATGTATATGTATATGTATATGTATATGTATATGTATATGTATATGTATATGTATATGTATATGTATATGTATATGTATATGTATATGTATATGTATATGTATATGTATATGTATATGTATATGTATATGTATATGTATATGTATATGTATATGTATATGTATATGTATATGTATATGTATATGTATATGTATATGTATATGTATATGTATATGTATATGTATATGTATATGTATATGTATATGTATATGTATATGTATATGTATATGTATATGTATATGTATATGTATATGTATATGTATATGTATATGTATATGTATATGTATATGTATATGTATATGTATATGTATATGTATATGTATATGTATATGTATATGTATATGTATATGTATATGTATATGTATATGTATATGTATATGTATATGTATATGTATATGTATATGTATATGTATATGTATATGTATATGTATATGTATATGTATTTGTATATGTATATGTATATGTATATGTATATGTCGTTAAGAGTGATTAATATATGTCTATGTGGGTAAGTATGTTGCAGGTTTATCATTTATATAAATTGGTCAAATGTCAATATAATGTATATCATAGTTCATCAGTGGGAGGGCAGCAGGTAGAGGCGGAGACCAAGAAATATAGTGAAAAAGGATTGGGGCAATAACTACATATTTGACTAGAACTATTCCAGTATGTAGAAGATCCAATAGCCAAGATTGAAAGCACAGAAGCTTATCGGGAATATCATGCGCGAATATTTGTCGATAATGTTGACATCCTTGATCTTTGGTATTGTCGCCCTAATGGCCGAGGCGCTTTTCTTAATAGCGTGCATAACCCGCGGACGCGCTGAGATTCCTGGCGAAGTTAGAAAAGAAGAAAATAGTTTCAAAAACAGTTCCATATCTACTGTCTTGCATTTCCATTCTACTTACCCCTTTGGCCGCGATGTCGCAACTGACTGCGACCTGTACCATAGTTGCGGGTAATGCGAAAACTTGGCGGAAACTTGGCCAAATCCATGGTCTCGGTGCCAATGGAGCCGAGGGTCACATTGTAATTACCTTTGCGCAACGAAGGTATAGGACTCATTCGTACGTCCTGCAGCTCAATAATGTCTTCTGTGGTTGAACACGTTTCGGACTTTTCCAATTTACCTGAGGAAAAAGAATCATAAATAAAAACATTGCATTATTCGAGCATAGAATAGAGTGCATTACTTAACTAAAGCTCTCATGTGCTTTCACAATTAAATCACTATGTAAGATATAAATATAATATATCCTATCAATTAAACATTTTTGTTCACATACGAGTACGTTATTCCCAATAACGTAAAATAGCAAAATAAATTTTCTAGTCCTTGAACTCTTTTATTTTAATATCTGCTTTTTAGAGGTGCTAAAAATAAACTTTGCCTGTACTGAAAGCTCAAAATCTTTATTCTTTAACAATTTTTTTTATATTATGTAAGTTTGAGTTAAAAATATCACTCCTATAATCACGTGAGCTATACTTTTTAACAATTTCTCGACAAAACATTTTTTGGAAAACTTCAACATTTTTAATAGTTCCTCAATTAATTACTTAAATAATTTAATTCTTTAATTTTAGAATATTTTATGAACATATTTCTTTGTAACGTTACCTATTTTATGTCGATCACAATCTTTCAGCTTTTTGATCTTTTTCTTGGCCCTCTTGCCCCAATATGTATAATTGACTGCAGCGTATTCAAGGAGCGCCGCAAAGACGAACACGAAGCACATAACCAAATAAATATCAATGGCTTTCACATAGGAAATGCGTGGCAATGAGCTGCGAACACCAGTGCTAATCGTGGTCATGGTCAGCACTGTGGTAATGCCGAGTGCAACCCGAGCACTTGTCGCCTCGTGATTAATCCAGAATGAGACCCAGGATAGCATCACGATGAGTATGCTGGGCAAATATGTCTGGAACACAAAGTATCCAATGTTGCGCTGCAATTTAAACGAGAGCGACAGACGCTGATAGACCCCTGTGGCAAGACGCTCCTTCCGGTCGTTTGTCTCGTAGCCAATGATCGTAAATTGTGGCAGTTCGGCATCCTCCACTCCGCGTACTGGAGTTGGCTTCCAGTACATGACAACGTCGCTGACCGTGTAACCATCTGAAAAATAAACAGGAAAAGCGATGAGAACAATGAACTTTTATTAAATATCCAGAAAATGAATTTATAAACTCATCAGAAACATAAATCAAATAATTCAAATTGTAAACAACAATTAAAATTAGTCATAAAATAGACTTTGTTTATTTAATAAAAATTCTTTTGTTTTCTTGTTTATTGTGATTTGTTTAATAAAGTGCCTTTAATATTAAGCGTTAGATTGAAGCACTAGGAATCAAAATAAATAAATACAAAAAATTAAAAATAAATAAATAAATAAAAAATAAAAATAGAAAGAATGTGGAACGTGTAGGATAAAGCAAAATAAGTTACAACAGAGAGTTAGAGGATGTTAAGAAAATAAATTATATATATGACTGAGAGATAAAATTGTGGATGAGACAAATAAATATTGACACTTTAACTGGTAGCTGTAACTGTAAACATCAGTGAAATTGTATTAGGCAGAATATAAAAAACAACGATAAGTATTAAGAGAGCTTAATGTGAGAAATCAAACAAAAAATTGCGACCATGGAGGTTGTTTAATTTTGATAAAATCATTAGTAAGAATAAGTAGATATGAGTTTGAGCTTTTACAGAATTGGTTAAAGTTTTAACATATCATCACTTAGAATGAGTAAAATATGTGAGAAGGAATACGTTTTTAACTATATTTCAATATAAGATATACGCAAATGGTATGGATGCTCATAGCATAAATAAAAGGAAGTGAAAATGAAGTATAAATAAAGTTAACCGCATAAACTTCACTGTTTTGCTCTTTCCAAAATATATGGAAATTGACAAGTGATCAAATTTGAGAACATACAACTCTCGATTTCCACGGTGCAGTTCTGGGAGTCCAATGGGTAATAGTGCAAATCCATCATGCAGGCGAGTGTTGTGGTGAACCGCATGCCATAGGTCACGGCTCCGTCACCGCCGAGACGTACCAGCTTATTACGCTCAGTGACGTCGTGTAGGAAGCTAAAATATATCGAGAAATCCATCCGAAATTAAACAATAAACGGATATAATGAGTAGAATGGTGAACCTGTTTTTATCGTTTGCAAAGAATGTATCTGGCACCCAGATTTTCTCTGCAAAGTCACCTGACAGCGTCAGCACATCGTTGACTCCATCATCATCGGCATCCGAATCATAATACGGTCCATAGATATTAAAAGCCAAGCGCTCATCGCGCCAATACTGATTCAAGTACATTGTTATTGTATAGTCCTTATGTTTAGAAATGCCATTAGTATTTTACTTATTAATCAAAAGCTTATTTTAGTTTCTCGCTCTTACCATATTTACTTCTGAGATCGCATCAAAACTCGCTATAGTCAAATCCATGCCCACGTGCAACGGCTCGCCCCCAAAATTGGGACGCAACCGTATATCATATCCTTGCAAAATTTTTGAGATCGTCTGCGTTACATTTTCCAGGCGGCCAGCGAGCATTTCTTTTCGCTTGCATCTGGTGAAATTGAATTCAAATGGTGATATTCAAATAATTATATTGAAATATATATTAAAATTAATATTTATTCATATTAAAGCATATATCACTTGATAACTAATTTTTACACTTGAAACACGAGTCGATTCATTTTTGTTTTTGTTTAAAATACGAGTATTAGTAAAAAGATGAAGATGAATTTCCCTAAAATTGTACGGTAATATTATAAAAAGAATTATGCTATGGTTACTTACCGTACTAGTGTTAACTGGGCGCTCAGCAATAAGAACAGGAGACTGTAAAAGACGCCCAGTTGCCTTAAATTAAACATATTGGCAGCGTTAACAGTTCGCTGTTGTTATCCCCCTTTTGTAATTCTCAACTCGTTGGCATTGTCTCTGCTGGCATTTCCAGTTTCATACCGGATGCAGATACTCTTTGCAAAACGGCTTCCGTTTCGATGAGGACACGTCTCTAATGCGCCATTGCCATTAAGGCCCGTTGATGATGCAGCACATATTAATGTTACAACTACAATTATAAATATGCATATATAATATTTACAAATAGCTTTGATGCATAAATTCAACTTAAGCATATTTGGTTTTGTAGTTCAACTTATACAATCTATTTTAATGCGCTTTAGTTGACAAAAATACTTGGCCTGCATACTCGTTGGCTGCAAAGAAAGTGGGCACCTTTCTTTCACCCAATTCCCCCTGCCCACAACCTTCGATAACTGCTGTGATTTTTGATGTAACAGACAAATAAATCAGGCAATCTGACAATCTAAAATTGCATTTTCTAGGTAAAAAAGACAAACATTAAATGTAGAGCACATTCTCATTAGGGTATGAAAACCTGCGACAACTGTAATTTGTGAGAAAATTAAGTATTGATAACAATACGTGAATGTATTTACGTCGATTTGATTATGAGGAAAATACTCAAACAAACAAGAAATGTGAATTTCCTTATAGCGCTTTTTGAAGGCGTCTCATAATCACACACACATTCACAGTTCTCAGCTCGTTAATGTGGCCCTCAACAACAACAATGATGATGCCCAACACATACACACAGACGCACACACACACATACACATCCACACACACACACACTCTGCCTTTTGTGTGATTTGACCCATTTTGCAATTGCAGCAAATGCAAAAAAATGGCAAACTTTTCAACACGCTGATATCATTAATGCGAACCGAATTAAAGTCTCACATATACTTATACACATACATATGTATATATGCGTGTGCATTTGTGTGGATGTGCATTTGTAAGGTGACATTGTGTTTCCGTTTATTTGCATTATTTGTAACGTTAAAGGCAAGCATAATAGCAAAATATACTTTTGTATCTTTAATGTAAACAACACATACAGCCGCTTCATTCAACTATTTTTAATTTTTTATGTTGAAAAAGGGAAACGTACGAGATAAACAAACAACAAAGTTTAAAAAAAAAATAGCAACAAAGTCGGACACTGTAACACGTTTCGAACGTCGAACGAATAACGAGTAATACGAGCTTCTGTTTCTCATTCACTTTTTCCCGCTCATCCTATATCTAGATATGTATCTGTATCTCATCGCTTCGCATCGCCTGCGTCTCTGCACTGCGTGTGGAGCGGCTACCGTGTCTAGCTAACGAATGATTACTGTTTGCCACCGTTCGTCTTTGTCTTCGTCTTTGGATTCGGATTGGATTCGTATTCAGATTCGCTTACTTTGCCGATTCTTGCTCTAATTGATGTTTCGTGGAAGGGATGGAAGGAGGGAAGACGCTCGGCTTATGTCGTGCCACAGCCTCATACTTGAGCTCTCACCTCAGTCTCAGTCTCAATCTCAGCTTCGTTCCTCGTCTAGTTTTGAGTCTGCGCATTTTGTGGAAACGCAGCTTCATTCAGAATCACGAGGTGTTGATGCTCATTTAGGGTTGTCGTTGTTTGCTAATCGCATTCCCTCATACATACTACGACATACACAGTATGTCAAGTAAATGTTTTGATAGAGTAATAATAAGAAATCTTCATGTAATTTCCCAATTTTTTTTTTAATTTTAGACTTAGTGTTAATTTAAGCTATTAATATGTATACTGTTGTTTTTATGGACCATAGAACAAGTGAAAAAAAGACTAAGAAACATTGGAATTAACTGAATATTACAATATTATCTATGGCAAACAATGTACTTGACTAACTGTATGAATGCACTCGTATGTATCCCACATAAAATATGAGTGCTCTGCACACAATGAAAGTGAAAGCACACAGTTAGGTTATTAAGTTCTTCACGTTTTTTCAATAGTTGATGCCTGTTCCAAGAAGAAATATGTACATGTTTTATTATTTACTGTAGGGTTTTTCATATACGTAGGTAAATGATTTACATAGATAAAATTCAGAGGTCTAATGAGATTAAAACTGAATTTTATTTATCGCACATTGCCATATCTTACACTAATGCCAGGAATGGGCGTGGATTCATCAGCTTGAATGACTGACCAGGAAATTGATTTGAACCAGCTGTTTGCAGGTGCTGAGAGTGAGGACTAACCCCACTCCCCTATCACCACACTCAGCTCACCCACCTTGGTCTTGATTATCAATGATAAAAGCTTTGATGCTGTCCCCAGGCCCGATGAAAGCTTTTTGCCTTCAGCACGACAGCTTTTTACAAATGGCAGCTTTTGAGCGAGAAGAGCTTCGGTAACAGGTTCAACTATTTACGCAATCTCTTCTCGGTCGCTGTCTGTGTGAGATGAGCGTTAAGATGAGCGCAATGTTGTCTGTGTATTTGTGAGAGCAACGCTCGCCCATTCAAAAAGGCCATTGAGAAAGACTATGTGTTCGCTCAACACAAGTTTTCCATTACACACCGACACGCAAACACATGCTCAGCTCAGCTGCGAATTGGGAGTAGAATGCCGACTGCTCCTGCGAATCTCTGGCTGCCTCGCATTTAACGCAGCACAGAGCACGGCAGCAGACGTTCCGAGCTAAGAGCTGACGCACGTACAACAAACACAAGACTTCAGCATCAGCAAGGACTTTGACAACAGTACAAAAAAAAGAAAACAAAAATTAAATAGATATAAGAAAAGAAAAGTGCAACGATTAATAAAATTCTACAATATCATAAACACACACACACAAGCAAACTATTTGAAAGTGTCACATCAAAAGTAGCTATCGAAACGGCTTAAATCTAAAATACATAATACGTGTGTATCCACATACATTGTGCAGCTTGTAGATGTGAGTGTTAACCGCGCATGCTCTTAATATTCAACTCATACTTATTGCAATGCGTTGGCCTGTGCAAAAAAAAAAATTCCGAAAAAAACAACATCAAATAGTGGCAACACACACGCACAGCACAGCAACAACATCAATCGAGTAAAAAAAGAAACAATATAAAACAACTAATCAAATAAGCGTTGAGTGGGAAAAAAGACAAAGGCGAATGAGATGAAGATGAAGATTGTGGGTGTTACCCAGGCCGAAACAAATACAGGCACCCACACACGGCCAGACAGGCCATGAAATAATTTGGTTGCTTTAAAAAAAAAATTCTTTTAATTCAAAGTAATGTAAAGTTTTACAAAAATCTTTTATATTGAATTGAGCATGCTGGCGCCTTAAAGTATGCTTCACGGCAGTTGCAACAGGCCTTTTTTCGAATACAAATACGAATAGAAATATAAATACGAGCACTGAATACACGAATGCGAATTCCAAAATTGTCCGTTGAAACAAGAAAAGAGGGCGAGCTACAGAATAAGCGATGGAGTGAGATAGATAGAGGGAAAGAGAAAGTGAGTGAGTGGAAAAGAAAGCGTAAGAGAAAGCAGAAAAAGAGAGAGCTAGGTAGGAATATCAAATTTGATGAATTTGTTCACGTTTCACAGTGCCATTGAAATTTGTTACAACGTAGTTGTCAAACGACTCTTAAACATACCTTTATGACAGACTGTGCACTTCTTAAAATAACAAAAAGAACAAAAATAACAAATAACAAATAAAAAAAATAATAGACTATTTATTCAATAAAACTTATTCGTGAAAGCACAAGCAACTTGGAAAGTTTAAGAATATTTTTAACTGAAATATTAGCAGAAGCAAAAGAAATATAACAGGAAATTAGAATATTTGAATATGAAAAAGTATGTACAACAACGCAACAGTTAATAGCTTAACTGATTAAAATACCTAATTATCATATACAAAAAAATACATCCACCTACTTAGCATAGATGTTAATGCAAGTGTGTGAACGTATGTATGTATATACATAAGTATATATGTACATATGTTTGTGTCTATTCAAAATAATGTTCTTAAAAATAATAAAATAATGTAAATAAAAATAATAATAACAATAATTAAAATAATGATGATAAAAAAATTAAAAATAAAACAACAACATACATATTTATCGATTGACAGCTTAAAACATGGATGGATCGCTTCGACGTACGCAAACGCACTTTAATAAATCATAATTGAATTAAAAGTGAAAGGAAAAGGAAAAGAAAGTGAGCTGAAAATAAAGCAGTGCAAAATATTGTTGTAAAATGTGTAACAAGTGACACGACATAAAAAAAAAAAAAAGTTAACACAGTCAATAGACAAATGTTTTGTACAATTTGTCTTTCCTACAAAACGCCCAACAGTAATAACAATAACAACAAAAACAACAACAACAACAACGAAGGCAACAGCAAGTGTAACAACAACTGAATTACATTTATATGTGTAGACAGGGAATTGGCTTGCCAACGTATACCGATGTACATATGTATGTATATATTTGTACATATATATGTACATACGGTCTTGTGAATGTGACACCTACGCAACACGAAGCGCATTAAAGTGCGAACTCAGCAAGCAGCCCACAACAACAGCAGCATCCCAATTCCAGCCCAAAAGCACGTCACACGCACGCGCCATAATACAAATCCAATAAAACAAAAAGGGACAGAAATAGCAGCAGCAGCAGCAGCAGCAGCAGCAGCAGCAGCAGCAGCAGAAGCAGAAGCAGAAGCAGCAGCAGCAGCAGCCGAAAAAACCGAAGGAGCAGCAAACACAGCGTCAGCGTCAACGTCAGCAGCAAGCAGCAGCCGCACAGTTACGCAGCGCTCAGTGTTGTGTTCGTGCGTGCCTGGCTGCGTGTGCGTGTGCGGTGGCAATGTATTGGCTAGCCTTGCCGTTTTGCCCTTTGGTGTGCGTGCTATGCTTGTGTAAGTATTATTTCTGTCACGTACAAAACACACCTACTCACATTACCCGTGCATATATATGCATACATTAACGTACTTATCAATGGAAATTGGTATTAGCATTAGCATTAGAAATTCTCTAGAGATAAGTACATCAATAAAAATTATCAGACGACACAATGATGACAAAATGGTTTCATCATCTCATGTGCAAAATCCTCGCAAATACTACAATTTGACAATAACATAAAAGCTTTTTAACTTCCAGTTTGTATTATGTATGTACATACATACACACAAACGTATCTGATTTGAACTTTTTCACTTAGAAAGTTTTTTAAATCTATTTTAATTAGACACATTTACGAAAAATAGTAAAAACTTAATGTAAAAATAAAACGAAAATAGTCAAATTATGTTGACATTAGGGAAAGGGAAACTTTCAAAATGGTAAATGTTAAAGGAACCACTTGTGGCATTAATAGAACTGAGTTTAATTAATTACAATACAATATTCTGTTTTTCATAATTTGTGTAATTTTTTATTGATTTTTTTAAATAAACAAAACTCTTTAATATTTAAATTTAAGGTCATGGCTTAAATGTAATTACAATATTTCAAACGAAACTTATTTAAAAAAAATGGCATATCTTTTAAAACTGTAGTTGCAACCAATAGCCCTTTATTTATCTGATTTTGTTGCGATCAACTTGGATAATAGATGAAGATTTTTGTCCTTTGGACCCGGAAAGGAGTGTAGCGGAAAGTTTATGCAACCTTGATTCTGGCCAAATTTGGTTTCTCTAGCTCTCGGTGTTCATACAGGCGGAGAAAATACCTAAATTTAAGAAATTCTAAAGAAAATCTTAAGATTTCATACACTTGAGACATTTAAGGAACTATCTGATTATCATTAATTAATATCCTAATTTGTTCTTAAAGGTTTGGGATTTGGCGATTTGACTTATGGATATGGCGATCAATTTGAGCGCGGCATCAATAACCGTGCTGGGGGTCATGAGAATACACAAGAACGTCCACAGAACTGGTACCAGCAAGCCCGGCCACGATCAGTAAACGATAATGGACACAATGTGCATGGGGATGAGCTGTCCGATGAGATGCTGCACAAGGAAGATGATCACGACTATCTCACCGCTTCCGATTACCCACCACATCAAGATCATGAGCACGATCACGAGGACAATCATGAGCATGATCATGAGGACGCTCATGAGCATGATCACGATCACGATCACGATCACGATCACGATCACGATCACATTGATGATAATATGGAGGGCCACGAGGAGGGTGACAAATTATATGGTCACGTCTTCACCATGGAGCCAATGATACCGCTTAAACCGAGCGTCGGAGCTGCCGCTGGCGCTGGCGCTGGCGTCGGCACAACGAGCACGGGCGATACTCCAAAGTTCCGCAATGTGGGTCCACAGGGGGGACGTGGCGATATGTATGTTGTTCGCGAATCGGATAGACAGACGAGCACGCGGGGTCGTGATGGCTTTGTCAGCGGTGCCAGCAACAAGCAGAAGGGCTTCCGACCATTCGCGAATCGCGTTGTAGTCCACGACGATCCCCGGCAGCTGGGCCAGCCGGGTGATGGATACAGCGCACCACCGTCCAATGGCTGCCACAACAGCTGTGATGAATTGCAGTGGCAGTGCGGCAATTGTCAGTGCATCGAGTCGCACGAACGCTGCAATCGCGAGGTGCAATGCACCGACAGCTCCGACGAGCTCGACTGCGACAACATGGATGACATATTGTCGAAGCTGCAAAAGGCGTGCGAGCAGAGTGGCCTTCATGTCATGTGCCCCAGGACTTATCGCTGTATCAACAAAGACTGGCTCTGCGATGGCGACGATGACTGCGGTGACTATTCCGACGAGACGCACTGCGGAGCACGGACCAATTGCACCGAGGATCAGTTTGAGTGCCGCAACGGGTTCTGCATTCCACGACAGTGGCTGTGCGATGGCGAGAACGACTGCAAGGATTACTCCGACGAGCTCCACTGCAATCGCACCAGCTGCACCGACGAACACTTCACCTGTAACGACGGCTACTGCATCTCCTTGGCCTTTCGCTGCGACGGCGAACGCGACTGCGACGACAACTCGGATGAGCAGAAGTGCCCGGCAGTGATCAACAGCTGTCCGGAAGGTGAATTCAAATGCCGCGGTGGCCTCGGTGGCGCCGGCGGTCCCAGCGGTCAGTGCATCCTCAACCGCTTTCGTTGCGATGGCGACAACGACTGCGGCGATTGGAGTGACGAGGAGAACTGTCAACAGAAGCCATCGCAATGCACATCCGGCGAATATAAGTGCGCCGATGGCACGTGCATACCAAAGCGATGGAAGTGCGACAAGGAGCAGGATTGCGATGGCGGCGAGGATGAAAACGATTGCGGCAATATGAGTCCAGAGCATCCGCTAACCTGCGGTCCCGACGAATACACCTGTCACAATGGCCGCTGCATTTTGGTAAGTATCAAACCAATCACCATTAAGGCCGCGCTCACACTACAGTTAAAAGAGGAGCTGCAAGCGGAACTGAAATCTGAGTTCTCGTTAGATTCGAATGAAAAAGGTGCGCACACTATAGGCCAGTTAAAAGATGATCTCAAGGCTTATGCTGCACTATTTGACGCAGCGTCAATTTGACCAGTTGGTCAACTATTTCAGTTGGTCAACGCATGAGCTACCAACGCGTTGCCGATAAAGTTGACAGCTATTTAAACTAGTTGACGTTAACTTTCGTTGACATTCATATTGCCAATGCTGTATAGTTGACGTCAATATTTTGTATGTATCGAGAGTGCTTGATTGGTAAAAATAAAAAAATGATATGTCCATATGCTTATGTGTATGTACAACTATTTTACAATTTTGTCTTGAGGCGGAGGAGGACGAGAAGAAGAAGCAATCCTCGAAGAATTTTGTTCATTTTGTACATCAATAAAAATCTTTCAAACAAATTATAACAAACAAGTGCAACAACTATTCATTACGAGAAACTTAGTTTTACTTTGTTCACATATTATATATACTTATGTACATGCACATATTTCAAAATGTGTTAATGCATAGGTGACGGAGAAATCGAATTGTTGCCACCTCTGATAGTTTGTCAACAAAAAACAAGAGAATTAACATCAAGTCAATTTTAATTTCCATTGTCAACACTGACAATGTCAACTGACCTTTTTCATATTGTAAATTTACAGTCAACGCAGCAGTTGACCGAGTTGAATACTGTTTATACTACGATGGACTAAGTTGACATCAAAATTTACTTTGCTTCTTCGACGACTGCTCTCACAATTATTCAAATTCAATCATGTTTGGTTGATCAACAGTGCTGAGCTTCGATAAAACAACTTTACGCGTGTTTTTTTATTGAATGTTTTCAGCTCCACTTTCAGCTCCTTGTTTGACTATAGTGTGCGCTCGTCCTAGCTATCGATAATTATAATTGTAAAGTGTAAAGGAAACCAAAATATGTTTTTCTTAGGTATAAAACTTAAAAATAAAATAATGAGCTTCTTTTCATTTTTAAACATATCTCGAGCATGTATGTATGTATTTTGAAATTACAGCGAACCTGGCTTTGCGATGGCTATCCGGACTGTTCGTCGGCGGAGGACGAGGTCGATTGTCTCCTGCAGTGTGACGCCGGCCAGTTCCTCTGTCCAGCCAAGAAGAACATCACGAATCTAAAGTAGGAATCATATAATGCGATTAACCATACATTTGGTTCATCATTTTGATTAATTGTCTGCTCTTAAAGAATCTGTGTGCACCAGAAGCATGTCTGCGATGGCCAAAACGACTGTCCCCTCGGCGAGGACGAGGTCAATTGTCCAATGGAGCAGAAGTGTCCCGAGCCACGGCAATGCGAGCAGCTCTGCATCAAAACAGCACGCGGAAAGGACGAATGCGCCTGTCGATTGGGGTATCTAATGAATGAGAACAAGCGAAAGTAAGTTGGAAAGATTCGCGATTGATTTGCTAGCATTTTATTTTTGAACAGTACAAAGAGATTTGTAGAAATACAAACGTGTGCGAAATAGTTAAAACAATCAAGTGTTAAATTAGTTCCGTCAGAGAATTGTTAAAATAACACACATCTACTTAAAATATCCTTAAATAACGAGAATTTGAATAAAATCAAAGGATTAAATGGTGAATTATGTTGAAAAAGAATATGTTTAAAAAAATTACTCCAAGGCAAAAAAACACCATTTTAATCATGGTTTGGAGGGGAATGAAAAAGTTTTGTTACGGCTGCGGTATACAAATTGAATCGGTTAATACCGGTTAACAGTTACGGTTGAAATCATATGTGTAAGGATATTATTATAACAATAATTTTGACCGAATGAATTTAACACTGGAAGAATTATCTTTGCTTTTTTGTTTCTTGTTACGACTGTGTCATCTGGACAGACCTGACCTCTAGCCTTCGAAACTATAATATTTATTCCAATTCATTGTTTAGCTGCACGGACATTGACGAATGCCAATATCTGACGAGTCCAGTCTGCTCGCAGAAGTGTCACAATACACTGGGCTCCTTTGTCTGCTCCTGCGAGATGGGCTACATCCTTCGCCCGGATCTGAGGACGTGCAAGGCCCTCGGAGGAGCCATGACGCTGCTGGTGGCCAATCGCTGGGACATTCGACGCGTTACCCTCAGCAATAATCGTTACATGGCGATTGTGAAGGGATTGCATAATGCGATTGCTCTGGACTTTCACTATCGCAAGGGAATGATGTTTTGGTCTGATGTGTCCACCGACGTCATTAAGATGGTTTACGTGAATGGAACCCGGGTGCGGGATGTCATCAAGTGGGGACTGGAGTCACCAGGTGGCATTGCTGTCGACTGGGTGCATGATCTTCTCTTTTGGACCGACTCGGGCACGAGACGAGTGGAGGTGTCCAACTTCCAGGGCAATCTGCGCACCGTGATTGCCTCCAGTGATTTGGACAAGCCACGTGCCATTGTCATCCATCCTGGCGAGGCATTGGCCTTCTGGAGTGACTGGGGACCGAATCCGAAAATCGAGCGTGCTCACATGGATGGATCGCAGCGTCAGGTCATCATATCTAAGGGTGTCACTTGGCCAAATGGCCTAGCCATTGATTATCCGAATAGTAAGATCTACTGGGCAGATGCCAAGCAACATGCCATAGAGTGCTCCAACCTGGATGGCAGTGATCGGATCAAGGTGCTCAGTACACATCTCCCTCATCCATTTGCCCTGACCATCTTCGAGGATACGATGTACTGGACTGACTGGAACACCAAGACGGTCTCCGCTGCCAACAAGATAACGGGCAAAGGCTTTCGATCAGTGCACGAGAACTTCCACTTCCCCATGGACATCCATGCCTATCATCCAGCTCGTCAGCCGGACTATCAGGATCGCTGCCAAAAGGACAGGCGGGGACTGCGCGGTGGCTGTTCCCACATGTGTTTGCCCAACAAGACATCGCGACGCTGCCAATGTCCGATTGGACTCTCACTCAAGGACGATGGGAAGACTTGCAAGAGTGCGCCGGATAAACTGGTGCTCGTGGCTCGTCGCAAGGACATTCGTCTGCGGCAATTGAACAGCAAGCCCTCGGGACCAAACGAGGTGGATATGATTGTGCCGCTGGACAACCTGAAGCATGCTGTCGCCCTCGACTGGTGCAGCGAGACGGACTTCATCTACTGGACGGATGTGGAGCGCAGCTCCATCAGCAAGGCACATCTCAATGGAAGCTATCAGCAGCGTGTGGTCCACTCGAACTTGGAGTCGCCAGTTGGACTGGCCCTTGACTGGATAACCGACAAACTCTACTGGACTGATCCCTCCACCAATCGCATCGAGGTGGCCACCACAAATGGAAAGATGCGCACATTGCTCGTCTGGGAGAAGCTGGACAAGCCGCGGGATATTGTCGTCAATCCAATAGGTAGTGTATCTGTAGACTTTAAGATAGACACTAAGTTCGAATGACCTCACTTTTAGTATTTGCTATTCTGAAAATCTATGCTGGATATTCGTTTAAAATATGGAGTAACCTAACTTCAAGTTCCTTAAGTGGACAAGTACAAATACGGAATATGAGCATGAGAAATCTTTAGTCAAGTACAAATTAATTTTTATTTAAGATATAAGAATTTATATAAGAATTCCAGTTGGGAATTGATTTTCACAGCGATTTTTCACAGAAATCGTGAAATCTTAAAGAAAAAGTCTTAAATCTTAAATTAAGATATACAAATTTTATATGATTGTTATATATGTTAAATGTACATTATAATTAGTTCTTTACGCATTCGCGATTGCTTGCTTTTAATTTTCAAACGACTTGCACTTCGATGGACACTGACACATTGAGACTGCATTTGACAGGATCAATTCTGTAGTCAGTCCTGATTTATTTTGACAAGAACATTTAACACTTACAAATAAGTTTTGTATATGAAACAATTTTGAAGTGATTTAAGTTTAGTTCTGAAATCTTGAATAATGCGCTTATTTGAAGTAGGTGCCTAACTCAATTTTAGTTCGAAAAAACCAGTTCACAAATATTAAATTTTTTAGAGTCGTAATTAATTTAGATTAAGATCCTCGACTTTAGCCATTTGATTATTTTATTTTTTCCATTTGTTTTACTATATAATGATATGTATTCATATGCTTAGATGGCCTCATGTTCTGGTCGGACTGGGGAGTAGAGGCCATGATCGAGCGGGCCAATATGGATGGCACCAGTCGCGTCATTATAACCTCCAAGAAACTGATCTGGCCCAATGGCCTGGCCATCGATTATGACCAGAACAAGTTATACTTTGTCGACGGCGGCACCAAGACTCTGGAGAACATGAACTTTGATGGCAGCAGTCGCAAAACAATTATCAGTAGGTGAATGAAGCTCAGTTTGTGATCTATGATCAATAATCAATTTGTGTGTAGACGGACTTGGTCATCCGTTTGGACTGGATGTGAGTGGCGGACGTGTTTACTGGACGGATTGGGACACCAAGTCGGCCATGAGCGCCGATAAGCTGACGGGCAAAAGTGTGAGCACAGTGATCGCCAACAGTAGCGACCTCATGGACATTCGAGTTTTTCATCGGACGCGCAGGCGCGTCTACAACGCATGTGACAAGCAGAATGGAGGCTGTTCGCACCTGTGTCTCCTGAATCCCATTAGCTACACTTGTGCTTGTGCCGTTGGCGTCCAGTTGAAGGAGAATCGACGCACGTGCTCCGAGGGGCCAACCAAGTACATTCTCTTTGCCCATCGCATTGATATCCGTCAAATATCGTTGGACTTCGATCACCTGATCGATGTGGTGCTCCCATTGCCGCCAATCTCGAATGCTGTGGCCCTGGACGTTGACCAGAAGACGGGCTACATCTTCTGGTCGGACACCATTGAGAATGTGATCATGAGCTCCAGTCCTGATGGTCTCCATGTCCACAAAGTGATTGGTGAAAGCCTGGAGAATCCAGACGGACTTGTTGTCGACTCCATTGGCAGGACGATCTACTGGGCGGACGCGGGCAGACACACGATTGAGGTGGCCACTCTCGATGGCAACCATCGGCATGTGATTGCCTACAAGGATTTGGAGTCACCTCGCGGTTTGGCCCTCGACTATGAGGCGGGTCTCCTATTCTGGACCGACTGGGGACATTATCGTAAGATCGAGCGCTCCCATCTCGATGGCAACGAACGTTCCCGCATTGTCACCGCCAATCTTGGCTGGCCCAATGGCCTCTCCCTGGACTTGAAGAGCAAACGAATCTACTGGGTGGACGCCCGACTAAAGACGATTGATTCCTGCGATTACACGGGCAACCAGCGCAAACTGATCATGTCCTCGCTGCATCATCCTTATGCCCTGGCCCTCACCGAAGACTATATATATTGGACGGACTGGAAGTCGAAGGCCCTGCACATGGCGGATCGACGGAACACGAGTGCCAAGCGCGATGTCATGACTAACATTGATGGCTTGATGGACATCAAGGTGATTGTCAAGAACCAGCAGATGGCCGAGAATGTGTGTGGCAATAACAACGGCGGCTGCTCCCATCTCTGTCTGCGCAACCCCGCTGGTTACTCCTGCCAGTGCCCCACTGGACTGAAGCTGCGGGAGAACAGCACCACACAATGTCAGAATCTGCCAGAAGTAAGTTCTATATATATGGTTCACTGAGATCCGTCAGATCGTGGCTAAATCTTGCATTTCTCTCTAGGATTACCTGCTGATTGCCCTGCGATCCGGCATTGGCATGATCTCATTAAACAGCGGTGACTACATGGACGTCGTCCTGCCCATCAGTGGAGTACACGGCGCCGTCGTACTCGACTATCACTACCGCAAGAATTGGCTGTTCTTTGCCGACGTCAATCTCGATGTGATTCGTCGAGTCAACCTCCTGAACCTCACCGAGAGCAAGGTGATCGTCAGCACCGAGCTGTTCACTCCGAATGGCATTGCTGTCGACTGGATTGCCGAGAATCTCTATTGGTCGGATACGGATCGCAAACTGATTGAAGTCGCTCGTCTCGACGGCACCTGTCGCAAGAAGCTAATCACCGAGGATCTAGGCGATCCTCGATCCCTCATTGTGCATCCAGCCAAAGCGTACGTATATTTAAAAAACAAACTTATCTTCGACACGCCAAAATGTAGATTTACAAAAAAAGACTTTAATGGAAGCAACATTGAGTTTTATACTTACAGTTCCAAAATAAACTGATTTTCCGAATTAACGCTTAAAATTGGCGTAAATTGTTCGGAGTGTCACCAGATTCTATGGGGAAAAAAGCGTTAAGATTTCGGACTGAAGACCTTTGTGAACGTTAGGTTACATAAATTTCATATGAAGTTCATCATCATCATCATATGAAGTTCATCAAATTCACTGTTGGGTGCTAGAACTGAGATATTGAGTATAAGAATCTTTGTGAATATATGTATAATATGCACTCTCTGCAGCAAAACAATATGAAAATGTACCGATATTTATTGCGAGTGCACTTTGTAAACACATAAGTGTATACTTTTATTTCAACCATTTCAATTCATGAAAGAATCTTTTTATATAAATCCTCTTGTCATTTGTTTCTTCCTAAAAATCAGTTTTGACTTGTAAAATAGCGGACATACTAAGCAATGAACTTTGACCCTGAATTTGAGGCACTTACAGGTCGAGTTTCGCAAAACGCACGATAAACTTGTTGTGTGAAAATTGCAGCTTTCTAGTTTTGGCCTACGCAACTAAATGTCAGTCAGTCAGGACAAAGAGTTTCAAATAAATATATGTACATGTATATAGAATAGATGTAATTATAAATCCATACAAATCTCCATTTTGTCTCTGCAGTTATCTGTTCTGGTCGGACTGGAATTCGCCGGCAAAAATCGAGCGCAGTTCTCTGGATGGCTCAAATCGCACAGCAATTGTCACCTCGGGTGTGGGATTTCCAACAGGTCTCACAATTGATTTTACGTAAGTGACCGATTGAGAAATAGATAATCAGGTTATATTCGAGAGATATTTATTTAACTTTACAGCAATCGCCGACTGCTTTGGGCCGACGCGCTCGAGGATAATATTGGCCAGGTTGATTTCAATGGCAAACGCCGTCAGACTATCGTTCCATATGCTCCACATCCCTTTGGTCTGACCATGGTAACTATCAAAGTTCTGCCAACGACCTTGATAACTTTACTAATTTGAAATATCTTGCAGTTTGAAAGCAACATCTACTGGACAGACTGGTACAACAAGTCCGTGTACCGTTCACAGATTGTGCCTCGCATGGGATACGGATATCCTTTCGAGGTTAGAGATGCACTCAGTGGGGCACTGGACATTCGTGCCGTGTCGCAGCAACGCCAGGCAAAGAGCTGGAATCAATGTGCCCAGGATAATGGTGGATGTTCGCATCTGTGCTTCTATCGGGGCATTAATTATGTGTGCGCTTGCCCGGATCGTCTGGAGATCGATCGCCGGGAATGCTCGACGACTCCCAAGGAGCTGGTACAGGCGCGTCTCGAGAGCGATCAACAGCCGGATTATTCAGATGAGGCGACCGAGGACACGACATCGATCGACGGCCAGGATAACAATAATGGCCAGTTCGATGACGATCGCAAGAACAAAGAGGACAACGAGCGTGAATTCTTTGTACTAATTGCGCTCGGTGTTGTCATTGTTATGGTTGTCATCATAATGCTGGTGATGTTCAGTAAGGCCCAATAGTCCATCCTAACACATTGAGTACGTTCATTTTTCTGTTGATCTTCCATTTAATTTGCAGTGCTCGCATTAAATACAAATCGCAAAAAATCGAAGCGCAACACACGCGGCTCCAGTCGCTCCGTATTGACCTTCTCCAATCCCAACTACAACGTGGACGGCACGCCAATGGAGCCCAAAACGAATATCTGGAAGCGTTTCAAATATGACAGATCGCACGTAAGTTAATATCTATAACTAAAAAAGATTTTCTAATTAAAAATTCTTAATTAGAATAATTTGAGATATATTTTCAAATTTGCACTTTTATTCACTTCTGATTTTGTATTTTGCTTAAGTTTCTGAAATACTCTAAAAAAACATTTAATAACTAAAATGGTATTATTTTCACTCACTCATCATTTAAATTCAGAGTTCACAAATGCTGATACTAATTTTTAGGAAACTTTTATTTTCCCACACATTTGAAAAAATTCATTTTGATTTTAACTTTTAATTAAAAAATTTGAAAAAAATAATTACAAACAAAAAAAATGCTTTTAACTTTTTTGGATTTTTTCTTTCTACTTATGATTTATTTTTAATTTGCTTATAAAAGTCTCTAAATCTTTTAATGCAAAGTGCAAATACATTATGCATATGTATAAGAAAGTTGCAAGTGACATATGTAATGTATTTATGTTCATCAAACTCTTTACAAGTTAAAAATCTAGTGACGATAATATTTTCATGCCCCCAAATTTCTGACATTAAATTTCGTGACAAACAATATTAAATTAAACATATATATAAACTATTTAAAAAAAAAATTTGCTTCTCGGCACATTGCGCAAAAAGATCCGGCATGTTCACACCCTGGATATTATCTTGCAGCACCTTACGATGGCGCTCGGCACCTCCTTTTCGTAATCCTTTTCCCCACTTTCCGCGACCAGTCATCTTTAGATAGTATTAAGTTTTACTGATGTTTTTTAAGCTTAAAAGTTTTGTGTTAAAAAGTTATGAAAGATATCACAAACGCAAAGAAAAACCATTTTACCCTTTTTGCCCATTTTCAATGGACACAGGGTATAAAAAGTGCTCGGTAGAGTGAGAAACCACGCCTATTGCAATTTTCTTTCTGTTTTTGAGGTGAGCAATTTTATTTTCAAGCTCAGTGTACAATCATTTAAGCGGAATCAAAATAATCGTAGCAATAAACTCAACTTTGCATGCTCAGAATTTTGTTGTTTTCTGATGGATTTTTATATTTTATTCTTAGACATTTCTGTAACCCTTACATGAGGTACCCCTATCTATCATATACTTACTTTCATTACATATACTTAATTTCTTTCGGAAATTTTCTATTTCCTATTTTGGTTTTCCTAAATTTTATTTGTAGTCATTTTTTTGTCTGTATTTTTGTAATTCTCAAATGACGTACCCCTATATCTATCATATGATATATACTGTTATTTATATGCGTTTTTCTTAGGAACGCGCTGGAGTCTACGAAGAGCGTAGTGTGACCACTGAGACAGCTTCGTCCAGTTTATTTGTGCCAACGCCGTCTCCGATGGCATCACCGTCAACAAAGACTATGCAACTGACAACGCTCTCGACTATCACATAAACTCAGAATGACGTCACAAAAGTCAGGAGTAGAGCAAGAAAACACATAAAAAAGAAAAGCAAACCAAATATAAGAAAACATTCCGAAGTACATATTACTTAATAAATTAATACAAATTTTGCTACGATGAGAATGAGAATGATAAATGATAATGATATGAAATTATAGATGATATGAGATGAGTTTAATGATAATTAATAATGATAATGATAATGATAATGATAATGATAATGATAATGATAATGATAATGATAATGATAATGATAATGATAATGATAATGATAATGATAATGATAATGATAATGATAATGATAATGATAATGATAATGATAATGATAATGATAATGATAATGATAATGATAATGATAATGATAATGATAATGATAATGATAATGATAATGATAATGATAATGATAATGATAATGATAATGATAATGATAATGATAATGATAATGATAATGATAATGATAATGATAATGATAATGATAATGATAATGATAATGATAATGATAATGATAATGATAATGATAATGATAATGATAATGATAATGATAATGATAATGATAATGATAATGATAATGATAATGATAATGATAATGATAATGATAATGATAATGATAATGATAATGATAATGATAATGATAATGATAATGATAATGATAATGATAATGATAATGATAATGATAATGATAATGATAATGATAATGATAATGATAATGATAATGATAATGATAATGATAATGATAATGATAATGATAATGATAATGATAATGATAATGATAATGATAATGATAATGATAATGATAATGATAATGATAATGATAATGATAATGATAATGATAATGATAATGATAATGATAATGATAATGATAATGATAATGATAATGATAATGATAATGATAATGATAATGATAATGATAATGATAATGATAATGATAATGATAATGATAATGATAATGATAATGATAATGATAATGATAATGATAATGATAATGATAATGATAATGATAATGATAATGATAATGATAATGATAATGATAATGATAATGATAATGATAATGATAATGATAATGATAATGATAATGATAATGATAATGATAATGATAATGATAATGATAATGATAATGATAATGATAATGATAATGATAATGATAATGATAATGATAATGATAATGATAATGATAATGATAATGATAATGATAATGATAATGATACTGATAATGATACTGATAATGATACTGATAACGCTACTGATAACGCTACTGATTATGATAATGATAATGAGATGTTGTATGTATAAGGGGCACTGAAGGTATTTCATTTGTTCCAGGTTTCGAAGCTGGACTTATCAAATGCTTCAGTTGATCTTGGGTCACGTGTTACGCCCTGTGAAAAGCATATATATATTTATATATATATATCTATATATACAGATACTACAGATACTGTATACAAATGTATATATATACATATATAAATATATATAAATTATCTGCCTAACTGGCTGTGTAATTTTATTGAAGCTAAGAAAAGACTTAGGCCTGTTAATGACGTGGATTTATAAGTATTAATGATTAAATTATTAATTATACTTTGACAGCCAGTTATTTATGCCGTGATCATACTTGCCAAAAATATTATAAAAAAAAATACAAGAAACCAAAAAAATCCCTTAAAACCCAGTTTGAAGATATTGTATGTATGGTAAAGAAGTTCCTTTAACTCAACAAACAGTGTCCAATTACAATCGGTATTCCTGTATTAAAGAGAGAGAATGAGAAAGAGAGAGAGAGAAAAAGTGGATCTTCCTATCTGTATATGTATCTGAGAGATGTATTCTTCTCATTAAAATTTCAGCACACATTGTGAGCTAAAGGTATATAATTGTTTTATCTCGTTTCATCTTTTAAAGAGTATAATACAGTGTGTTGTTGTCCATTCGATATATGTAGCCAACTTTTAGAATTGTATGTGTATTCTATGTTCGACTTGTCGTTTCAAGTTTCAACTTAATTGCAATTTTATGAAGAGAGCAAACGAAACAGCAAATTCGCTGGCTGACAATGCTGTTGACTTGCTCTAACTGATGCAGTGTTGTACTAAACGAAAATAAAAATATAAATAAAAAAAAACACAGACTACTTCAAAGTAAAAGTTAGGCAATATAAATCAACGAATCCTATTTTGAAAACACATTTCAAACATTTTATCATACAATACATCAAATCAGAAATATATGTATATGGAAGGCATATTTAAATTTTGTATAGAAACTAAGTTCTGTGACACTGTGACCGTTTTCAACGAAGAATTGTAAATGTTAGTAGTACCTAAGCAAGTATTATCACGTTATAAATGTGGCTTAACTCGTTAAACAAACAATATTGTATGTAAAACAACAAATTGATTGTCTGGGCGAAAAAAATAAAAACGAAACTTAATTGTAATATATAATTCACAACTTTTTTTCAAAACAAAGAAATGTTTTAGATATTCGTTTTGAAGTTTTTGGTTAGAAAGCCTTTCAATCAATCGCATTTAATTTTTGCTAGTTTGATTGTTTCAAATGTCGTCTCAGTGTTGAAAAACGTTTATGTGTAGGCCAACGACCCGATGCACCGTGAAATAAAACTCGTAAACTTCTTCCCCCATTGGAAAACCATTGAATTTGACAGACAGTAAACTAGTACAAATGTGTGTACATATACTTATATTAGTCAGTGTTGCCCAACTAAATGTAATAAGTGTTTTAAACATATTATTGCCTTTAAATAATAACTACAAAGAAAATCAAAATTATAACTGATTTTAATGAAATTTTCGAGAAAAATATTACATTTTTGTTATTTCAGTATTTGATTAATCCAAAACCAAATAAATGGCAACACTGATACTCTAAATAAAAAATGAAGAAAAAACAAGATGCGAATGAAAAACAAAATGTAAAAGTGAAAAATCTATAAATGCAGGTTTTAATCTTCCATATTCGATACTGTCTATGGACATTTTCAATACTAGCAATCGCGATTTTAATCAAATTCAGCGAAAGTGGAATTGATTGGTATTTCGAAAAAAAAACAGAAAAAAAACAAAAAAATACAATTTTAAAATACAAAAAACAAAGTACATTTTTCGATTTGCACAGCTTTGATTGTTAGTCTTAGTAATTACTCGTTTAATAAATCTTATGTATGCGTAAGCATATATGTACATATATAAAAAAAAATGATATGATATATGATATGATATGATATAATTTATGTTTCTGTTGATGACATTATTAAATCGTTGCGTTCAAGCTGCACTGATAACTGAAAACAAAAACTAAAACCAATATGAGAAAGATTAACAAAAAGATAATGAGAAATAAATAAATATGTATGTATTGTATTGTATGTACTTATTACAGAAATATGAAAGAATAATGTCTTCGCCACCAGATCTGTCGCAACTGTTTTTTCGCATGCATAAAATATATTAAAATATATACGAATATATATTTATACATGTATGTATGTAGAAACAAGAACATATGATGTATTTATGTAAATCGACGAATGTGTCAATTTGTAAAATAATTTAATCAAACCTTATCGCACATTTGGGACAGGTCAAGTGCTCCATAACAAACTAAAGCATCACATGGAGTTGATATTGTTAAATATATTAATTTATTAAAACCGTTTTTGTAATTCATATACTTATTTTCTGCAAACGGGTCGTCCTACAATTGAAAATCCTCGATCTGGTTATGCTAATAACCAGGAGCTCAGCTAGATACTTAAGGGGCCCCATTTTTTACAGAATCACAGAACTAATCTCTTTAATGTTTTTGCCATTGTGCCATTTGTGCCATAGCCATAGTGTTTGGCATTGAATGATTTATTTTGTTTTATCGTGGATCTCAATCTATTTGTGATCTGATCTGCCTGTGAAAAATCTTTCTTTTTTCTATAAGCGACAAATGGAGACAACGAGCAATATAAATAAGGTTTAAAGATATTGCCCCTTTTCACCATCTACAGCCAGGTAAAAATTTGCATTTTTTCACTATTTTTAAAAATTAACAAAAAACAACAACTCAAAATCAAAACAAAATAAATAGACGAAACGAAATTTTTGCAGATCTTTACTTTTTCTTTGCTGTGTTTTTGAGCAACAATCAGAAAATGGCTTTATAATTCTTGAAGGCGAGACATCAATCTTAAATTAAACGTCTTTTATTGTGCCCTGAAGCCAACTTTCATTATTGGTCATAATTTTGGATGTATCTCTCCTAGATTCAACTCAAATTCATGGCACATTTTTGTAAAGTACAAATTTATCTTTTTGTGATCAATATCATTGCCAAAAATTATCTCTGTATGCTCTAGGAGTGAGTTAAGCATAGCGGTTCCTATGTTGTTTAATTATAATTCGAAAAGCTCTGCGTGTGTTATTGCACTCGTTGCTAAATTGAAGGCCTTTGGGCAACATTTTATTCCTGATTCTGATTCAGAATGATTCTCGGCAAACGAAGTATGTTCTGGGTGATTTGAATGTGATTGAATGTTGTTAGTTTTTTTCCACCAAAAATAGAATATTGATCGAAATACACCTACTTTTTGGCACTTATTTCCAACAAATAATAAAAATTTTCTACCACTTATAAAGTCCCATTATAGCGCTAAAAATCAATAATGATCCAAAAATGATGAAACAAATAAATTTTACTGCTCACAGAGACCACACGATCAAATTGAAAAGACTAAACTTTCAAGCGCACCGGCTTAAGAACCGTTATCTTCTAATCACAAATTTTTTGTTTTGTTCTGTGCTTGTTTTTGAACCATTTGAACATTTCTAAATTGACTTCTAAAAGCTCATTGACCTTAAAAATAATTTTTTTTGCCAATTAAGTCTCCCTAGATTGGCAAAATCTTACACTGTGGGCACCTTTGTGCGAACTGGGCCTAAATAAATTTTTTTTTAGTATGTACTCGTAATAGCTAATTAACCTCTTAATATTAGTTTCGTACATCTAATGCCCGTATCTCTTAATCTGTATTTAAAAAATATTTTATTGACTGCACCATAGCATTCAAATTATTTGAATGTGCTTAACACAATTCAAAACTTCTTTTCACTAGAAAAACACTTATTACTCGTACTAAAAATCCCCATTTATATATATTTGTCTATGAAAAGCAATTTTAAACAGTCATTTAGGAAATGTTATATATTTTGCTATGGGAGATTCTAAAAGACTGTTGAGCCTTCCTAATTTAAAATTATATTGGATGCCCGGCATGTAGAGGATAGGATTTTTTTCGAAAACAAGTCTTCTGTTCGCACTCAACAAAACTCATAAAATATATTCGTTAATGGTCTGCAAAGCTGTAACAATAAAAAAAGCACCGGAAAAACAATTGCGGATGTTTTTGAGACCTCCTACACCACGCCCTTGTCTACTATCTTAAGCAGCTCAAGCGCCTTAAAGTGTGTAAGGTCTATCTCATTGTTGGGGTCTCCCGCTTGTTTGATTTTGAAATTCAGTGTAAATTCGGAAAATATTTGTGCCCTTCTTTTTTCGCCGGCAAATATCGAAACCAATCCTACAGATTACATAGCTTATTAGCTTAATATTGCTGCAATCCTGAAAAAAATTGGTTTTAATCGAACTAATATATAAAATTGCTGGTTTTAAAAAATCAACCTTCACTTGACATCGGCCAGGTTTGCTGATAATATCTCAGCTGTTTCTTCATAGTATTTAAAAATTAAAATCTTATTTAAACAACTAGAGGAATTTAAAATTACAAATTTTTTTCAAATTTTAACACAATTTTAAGATACATAATATTCTTATTTCAGACAGTATATGTATATTTTTAAAACTGTTAACTTAAATTTAAAACTGTAAATAAATTATTAATGTGAAGTTTAATTGGGGCCAGTTTGTTAAAATTTTTTTGTTTTTTAATTCTTTGGTTGGTGTTCCTTTTAATAATAAAGCTACATTATAAAATTAAATTGTTTATCAACGCTTTCGACGACTTTTTCGCCTTCTAAATTATTAATATATTTGTATATAAATTGGTTTTTAAGAAGTGAAATGCTTTTTAAGCTCGGTTGAGATATTCAAGAGTAAACTTAAAGATATCCAAGCTTAATTCTGTAAATAATATTTTGTAAAAATCCAGAGATTTTTTAAAAAAAAATTATTGTCACTGAACAATTTTTTAACTGTAAAATTCATCCGGGTAAGTGGATAAGATGTTTATTGTAGCTGCTTAAAGTTATTGTTAGTTGCTGGTTGAAATATGCTGTAACTGAATTCGCTGCAGTGAGTGCGCAACTGTTAACTGTCGCTGTTAAGTTTGCAGTGAGTGCAAAACTGTAGAAGCGTCAGTCAAAAATGTTATGCTTTCAATAACATTTTATACTGCTCTAGTAAATGATTAACTAAAGTTGTGTAGTTTTCACTAGAAATTGAGACAATTTTTAATTATATATTTTATAAGCCAATTAACTAGTCTTAATATGTCAACAGTACATTGATATTGATACTGTATTTGATAGATGGTTTTTTTTCATGAACATGTAAAATATCCCAAATGTTATAAAGTGTTATAGATAAAAAGCGATAAATAAGGTAAATTACATATTTTTGCCTGCTTAGAGCGATGTGAAAGTACTCCAAAGTGATGTGTGCTATTCGTTTATGTCATTTCGTCAAAGGCCTAACTTTCCGGTGGCAATTTAGGCTGTTAACCGAGTCATAGGTGTATTTCACGTAATCGTGCTTAGTAGATTCACGCACGTGCCCATCTCTAATAACAACAGCGACAGCGGCCTTCCTGGTTGGCTGACAGAGTCTACACAGTTGTTGCTGTGATAGCTGCTTTTGTTGTTCTTTTGGTAGTTGTTGTTGTTACTTTTTCCAATACACATCGTGTTGCATTCAAGCTCACTGCTGTTATCACACAGACATACGCGAGCGCACGCTCTCGTACGAATACAAAGCAGGCGTAGAAAGAGAGAGACAATAACAGCGTGATAGTCACGTGTGTGTTGCCGACACTTTTACAAGCACACGCATACAGGCAGACGCACTCTCACACAAATTGAAAGCGTCGCTTAGCAGTAACAGAGCAGAATGTTTATTTGCCAGTAACAGCGAATGCTGTAGCAGCAAAAAGCAACAACTAGGGCAAAAAAATTAGCAGCAAAAGCAGAAGCAGGAACAGTGACATTAACAGCAGCAGCAGAAGCAACAACAGCAGCAAAATATGTATGCATGCATGCGATTATATACACTTGTATCTTTGTGTATACATACAAATGGCTATAGTGGGCTGGCCTCTGTTATAAAATAGCTCAACTCTCGCATAGAATTTGTCATTCGGCGACAATTTCTAAACACTCAAAGACGTTAAAGGCGCCCCGTGCCTGTGCCCAAGTCAGAGTAACAAGAATAATTCAATTCAGTTGACTAACAGTCCTTGACTAACAAAAGTGCGCGGGCTTCAAAATAAAGTAAAGTACATTACAGTAAACAATAGAAAATAAAAAAATATTCAATATGCCATTCGCAAGTGAACAAATACAATCGGTGGTCAGCCAGCAATTGTCCAAATCGGACACCATTAAGCTGCGCAACAAACATATTGGGTTAGTATTATTAATTAATTAATTTTTTTTTTAATATGAGTAATATTATTTATTTAAGTACGGGTAAGGTAAGAGCTCCTACAGAAAATGTATTATTAAAAATTATTTATTAATCTTAAATTTTAAATTAATTAAATTATTAATTTTTTAAATAACTTTAATATTTTTAATGAATTTTACTTAGTATTATATAATTATAGCGTTATGTATTAAGATTTTTCAAGTAACTATATATGTTTATATGTATGTAACGTCTTCTGGGCTGTTACGTGTCTGTTATGTTATTGTTATTGATATGCTTTTATGTTATGTACATGTTAGTTGACCTTCCGACAGACGATTTCGCTGTCAAGGTCAACAAGCGGCATCCCCGCGCTACAGTCATCAGCTTCTGTTGCCGCATGCCGCAACCGCTTGCCGCGTGCCACTTTTGTTGTTGCCTCGTTGCGGAAGGGTGGTAGGCAGGGGTTGGGGCAGGCAAATAAATTCTAGTTCTTTGTTGACACCTCATTCTTGCCAAGAAAACGACTTGGCTATTTGGCTGTTGTTGCTAATGTCTCGCGCCAATCGAATTGGCCGAAAGTAGCCGCATTTATTTTTGGCCTTTATCGATTTTATATTTCGTTTTTCAACATCGTCAACAAAGTGCATATATACATATGTATGAATATCTAAATATGTAGGTATATACAGTTAGTAAAGTAATGGTTTTGCATAAATAATTGTGTTTTTTTTTAATTTTAAGAAATATTTAGGCCCAATGGATAAAAGTTTTTGTAACTCTCTCCAAGAAACAAACATGTATTATATTTAAAAATCAAAATTTATTTTTAATTGTGTCAAAAAATTTAATTGACTACACGTACATACATATGTATGTATATGTGTACATACGTATGTATCAAGTAAAGTTTAGAATAAACCATTTCATAAATGCTTAAAAACTAGAGCTCGGCTAAATGTAAACAGACACGAAATTGTACTCGTAAAAAAATTTATATTTCTTAACTTAAGTTTAGTTAATGACACCAAAGCTTAAGCTAGATATTGCGAGCGTATTCCCCAGCCATAAATGATAAACACTATCATAAGCATTACCGTTATCGGTATCTGCATCTGTAAATGTATCTGTATCTGATGTTGAATGACGCTAGGCCCCGACCTGGTGGCATTACATGGGCCCATTATTAGGTACGTCATATCGATCAACTTTGTTGCACCGATAAAGTGCATTGCGTCGTTTCGTTTAATTTGCTCAATAATAGATTTATGTTTATGAAAGTGCTCGATTTTCCTTAGATAGAGTAAATTATTTTCATATCGCATGATTTCTATAGCTTAAGTTCTAGTTTAATATTTTTTCAAACACACACAAACAACAAATTTTTTCTCTTTTCGCTTCTCTTTTCAATGTACTTAACAAACCTGCACCTAAATATACAACAACTACACCACAAAAAACATTTAAAAAATAAATAAACAAATAAAAAAAACAGACAAGCCTGTCAACTCTTTTATCGGTCTGATCCATTGAAAATTGTCCGCGGACAGGGTCAGTACATGTTTGATGAAGAGGGCACACGCTATCTGGACTGCATTAATAATGTGGCACATGGTAAGTTGACCCCTATAAACTACTAATATATCTTTCTACATATGTTTATAAAATCTTCAAAATAAGTACAAAATAATTCAAAATTTGATGTATAAATACATATTCCCAAATAACATTTCTTGTGGGCTATTCTACGGCGCCCGGGAACGGGGCCCGACCAAATGGGCCCGTCAATGACAGGCCCGGGTCCAAATCCACGTCCATACACACAACAATCGCGAATCATAACAATATAATTATTTAATATACGCTGATAGAAATGCTTACGTATGACCGACTAACTGACTGAGAGACTCGGTTACCAATTTGTACAATCGTTGCACTTTGCAGTCGAGATAATGGAAATGAAAGTGAGGCGCATGATGTTGATATTATTATTATTACTGCAACGCAAAGTTGGCAATACAACTAATAAATATACATACATATATTTCTAAAATATTTTGATCAATTTTATGAATTACACATCTATTTGACTTTAAGGCGAATTCGCCACCAAGCCAAGCAAATGGCCGCTAATGGGGCCACAGGTTCGGTTGGACAGGGTGCCAAGTTCAAGGTTGCCCCCACATGTAGCACACAGCACTTGAGGCCCAGACATCGGCGGCATGTTAAGGCCCCGATTGAGCAGCGCTTTTTTTTGTGTTTATTTTTTCGTGATTTGATTCAAGTGGATGCGAGTGGGACTGGCGAATAAACTGAGTCAGCCTTATCACTGGGCTGGGCCGGGGCCGGCCTATGAACGTAGTACTACGGGTATTAGATGCTGCTGGCCGTTCATTTCGGGCCCCGACACATGCGGCGAACAAAAGCAGCAACAGCAGCTGTGATTAAGAAATATACTCTGACGTCGACTTGGGGGGAACAATAACAAAAACAATTACATTAACTAAGATTGACGTGTGCGCGTAATTTGCCAATTTACAGATTGAGTAACTGAGCAATAGGCGCACATAAAAATGCACACTGTTATTCCCTTCCTTTATGTTTTGCGGAAATTTCCATTTAGATTTGACTCAACATCAACAACGATCAGAGCTGTTAGCATGGAATAAGTCAAGTAATGTAAGCTTTTGCTGTTAAGTTTAAAACTCTGTTACGGCCTTTCTGTAAATACAGCATCATTAAATATAATCGTTTTTTATTGAAAAACAATGCATACAATAACCCTTTCTTCTAAGCAACTAACTTGATTTAGCATAACGTGCACAAAAAGCATTTATTAAAAATAATAATATCATGCTGATAACCGAGAACAGTACGTGGTTCGTTGTTCCCAACTTTGTCCGATAAGGTCTCACTGTTGTCCCAGCACGTTGACTATTTATAGAGACAACGAGTATTTCGGGCTGAACTAAAATTATAGTAGATGATAAGTCGCACGAGTAGCGATGTTGTCGGCAGGGAGAAGTGGTGCTAACAGTGTTAACAGTGCAACTGAATGGACTGTTATATGCACTGTAATTTTACAACGCATATTGACAACTATCTATTAAACAACAAATATCAATCTGATCAAAGATTAAGAACATTTCAAAGTGTGTCACAATCAAGTTGTTATTTCTTTAAATTTTATTTTGAAATCAATTTCAAGTTTCGAGGCTACTTAAAAAAAAAATATGAACAGCCTTTGTAAGCGTGAATCTATCAAAGCAATGCCTCAATAACAATAACCTTATTGTGAAGCTAAAACTATTTACTGCTATTTGAAAACGTAATAAGGCAACATGTGCACGTGTAGCGGTAACAACAATAATATTTTGTTGTTTATTATGAAACATGAGATCATCATCATCATCAACGTCGTCGCGCGCTCTTCAATCGCCACGTTATTAAACATATGTATGTATGTACATATGATCTCGTGCTACTTTTCTATGGGACTGGACTATCCGTATAGTTGGCACCTTATCAGCAACGAAAGCCAACTGGCCTGAAACTGGGAGCTAGCAACATGTGAACGTCTCGTGCCGAGTGGAAATGTACTTGAGATAACAGCAATAACAAAACTAACTCACTCTCAGTACTACGCACTTTGTCCAACTGTCCGGCTGTCTGCCCGTCTGTTTGTTTGCCTGTCTCTCTGTCTCTCTGTCTGTCTGAGCTCATAGTCTACTTTCAATATTTGCTCTTGTTCGAGTCTGACAAACTGAGCAATCAGCTGGAGTCCGTTGCGAATGGAAAATTCTGTGCACGATAATGTGAAAAACACTCTGTGGGTGTGTGGGCTTGAAAAGATTTAAAGAAAATGCGGTCAAACGTACAAGTTGACACGAGAAATAGAAACAGACAATCGTAGATAGTAATAGTAATATACGAAGAGGTTGCGAAAAGTCAACAACAAAAGTTGGAAAAATTTTACACACAAGAACAAAATTTTTAAACTATTAAAGTTCTTAATTTCCATTTGTTACATATATAATTTAAATATATTTAAATTAAAAATCTATTTTTTTATATTCTATTAATAGATTTGAAATGTTGCTTCTGGGTCACACTTTTTCAAATTTAAACAAAAATACGTATATAAAATACGTTTATAAAAAAAAACTGTCTTTTTGAACATCTAATTATACCTTAAGAATTTATTACTTTATTTAAAAATAAAGTATCTACGTATATATTTTTTTGTGTAAGTATTGGCTCCGATGCCGGTAAAAGGTTCTATTTCGGCTTTGCCCATTTGTTTCCAGAATTAGTACCGGTACAAAAATAAAATCTAAAATTTGCTTAAATTATAAAAAACAAATATTTTTTTAACAGAAATGTACATACGTATGCATGTATACGTATCGAGATAAACCTAAGTTTAATTTTAAGTATATTTTAAATTTAAAGCCAAATTATGTTTATCCATGTGTAATAGAATACAATATAATTTTTTTTAAAAAAAGTAGCAAAACCGTCCCGGCACAAAAAAAAGTTTCGGTTTTTGGTAGTTTATAAAAAATATATTGTGGTTCCCTTTCCGTTACTACATTTGAAAGGGTTAATTTCGGCTAACGGTTCCGGTAACGGTAACGGTTCCCTGGTAAAAGTAATTACAATTATTTATTATTTGATTTTAAAAAATCCTATTCATATAAAAATTTAGTTTTTATTTTTTAAATAATTAATGATATCTCTAATATTTAATTGAAAACAAACAAACAAACAAAGAAAATTGAAGCAAATACGTTAGGTGAAAAACTATATTATATTCATAGGTACTCATACTAGATCTTCCAAACGAATCATATTTAACTTTGATAAAAAATTTCACTCTCAATGAACAGACAGGAACTCTGCTTAACAGTGTGACAATTCATGAACGCCGCAATCACAAGCTTTAGCTAAATAGTCGTACACCTAAAAATAAGCTGACAGATTCACGTGATTTCACAGTGTGGGCGACTGTACGTAACAGCAGCCGGCAGCAGGCCCGTTATGCAGACAGGTCAGACCCGTCCGTCCCGACAGTAGTCCCATACCATCCCATCCCATCCCATCCCATCCCATCCCATCCCATTCCGATCGTTCGATAATGAGCGGGGCTTATCTAAATAAATAAACTCGTATAAAGTTTGCGCACCAACGACATGTGAGAAGCACCAGAATTGAGGCTTGGGGCGTTGACAAGTATTCAGAGCGGAGACAGGCCCGGGTCCAAAATGCTACTCAGGCCCCGACACCAGCAGCGGGCAAGAGATAAACGGACTGGGGCCGGACCGTGACGAGCTAAGCCGGGCCGGACTTGAGGGTCTCTCCACTGATTAGTATATTTTTATTTCGTTATTTATTTATTTTGTTTTTTTAAAAGTATTCTTATACATATATTCGGGGGGTTTGGCCCTCGTCACGCGAATCACGTGAAGCGCACGCGATACCGATGCGTTGTCCAATTGCCTCGATGTTCGTTGTGGCGATAAAACGTGCCCAGACAGCCACTTGACCATGACGAAATCTATTTTTATTGTGCTTCGAACTGCACGAGGACTTGATAAACTACAAAATGATTCGTGGGTTACGTACTATACTTCGAGTTGGGCAACAACACGTGAATTCTCTGTTACTATGTTGGTTTAGTTGGGCCCATTTGAAAGGGTATTATATGTACACACATGTATAACGATTACGACTGAATTACAAATTTGACCCTGTTTTGTTTTCGGTTTAAAAGATAGTACGTATCGAGTATGTATCACATGAAAAGTTTTGATCACAAATAATATTTGATCTGAGCTTGATGCATTTTATTGAAATTCCGATTATGTAGTTTATGTTTTTTTTTCAACGAAAATACTTTAAATTTGTTTAGAGTTCATTTAATTGGCTTACAACCAACTCTAAGACATTTTTCTGTTTGGACTTCAAAGAGATTACACGAAACTTCCAAGTAAGCTCGTTAAAATCCTTTTCTTTTCTTAATTGTTTTACAAAAAATATAACTCTCCGAATGATAAACTTAATTTTTGAGATTGATATTAATATACATATATCATTTCTAGCACGTGTGTATATGTTTAGTTATTCTCCGATTTATTTTCAGCTGTGTAATTAATTTAAATTTTTTGTTTTTTTTTTTAAATTTAAATTCGTAATATTACATTAAATTTTGATCATTTTTCGTCCAGTTCTTTTAGTTGACGTTAGATTATGAATTGCAAGTTAAATTTTGAAATTATAAGATCCATAATAGGCCTATTTGCTTTCTAGTTTGTTTCTTGTTGTTCTACAATATTCTTTTTGCGTGTACGAGTATCTCCCATTTAGTAAAAATGTTTGATTTAATATTATACTTAGCGCTTAACTTTCAAACTTTCAGTTATTAACTTGTGGATTTTCTTGGCTCTTACTTACAGTGGGTCACTGCCATCCGGAGGTGGTGCGTGCCGGCGCCTTGCAGATGGCCACCATCTCGACGAACAATCGCTTCCTGCACGATGAGCTGGTGCAGTGTGCCAAGACATTGACCAGCAAGATGCCATCCCCGTTGTCCGTTTGCTTCTTTGTCAACTCCGGATCGGAGGCCAATGATTTGGCCTTGCGCTTGGCACGCAACTACACCAAGTGCCAGGATGTGATCACGCTGGACCAGTAAGTCAACCAATCCCAAAATCTCATAAGGTCAGCTGCAATTGATAATTCAATTATTTGCAGTGCCTACCATGGACACTTGCAGTCGGTCATGGAGATCTCGCCGTACAAGTTCAATCAGCCCGGCGGCGAGAAAAAGCCGGATTATGTGCATGTGGCCCCTTGCCCGGATATCTATGGTGGCCAGTTCACGGATAAGTTGTATCCAAATGCGGATTTGGGTGCCCTCTACGCCCAGCCCATTGCGGACATCTGCGAGCGCCAGCGGGCCAAGGGACAGGGCGTGGCCGGCTTTATTGCGGAGAGTCTGCAGAGCTGTGGTGGACAGATCCTGCCACCCGCCGGCTACTTCCAGAGAGTGTACGATGCCGTTCGCAATGCTGGAGGATTGTGCATTGCCGACGAGGTGCAGGTGGGCTTCGGTCGTGTGGGCAGCCACTATTGGGCATTCGAGACGCAGGGCGTTGTGCCGGACATTGTGTGCGTGGCCAAGCCCATGGGCAACGGTCATCCAGTGGGCGCTGTGGTCACGACTCCAGAGATCGCCCAGGCATTCCATGCCACGGGCGTGGCCTACTTCAATACGTATGGCGGCAATCCCGTGTCCTGTGCCATTGCCAATGCCGTGATGCGCATCATCGACCAGGAGGGTCTCCAGCAGAATGCCCACCAGTTGGGCGACTATTTGCTGCGCGAGTGCAGTCAACTGAAGCAGGAGTTCGAATGTATCGGCGATGTCCGCGGCTTGGGCTTGTTTGTGGGCATTGAGCTGGTCAGGGATCGAGACGCACGTATTCCGGACACCAAGGCCGCCCACTGGGTGGTCAATCGCATGAAGCAACTGCACAAGGTGCTCGTCTCCAGCGATGGACCCAACGACAACGTCATCAAGCTAAAGCCCCCCATGTGCTTCAACCACGAGAATGCCGATGAGTTCCTGCTCGCATTCCGCGAATGCCTCACTACCCTCACCCAGGATCAGTTGCAGGCACGTGCCGCCGAAGCAGCAGCTGCTGCTCTGTCCACAAATGGTGTCATTGCCACCGCGGCAGACACCTTGGCGAACAAAACGAAGATGTTCGAGAGGCAGGATCGTCTGATTAAGTCCGTTTGAGTACGGCATTCATCATCCACTTCCACTACAGCATCGTAATCCACCAGTCCTAGATCGTAGTTACTCCAAATACACCAATGCCGACACAAACACTCACAACGATATTTATATTTGCACATCTAAAATGTAATTTTTTTTTCCTAGACTTAGTCCTAGATTTAGAAACATCTAACTAAATATATCATATATTTTTTTTAGTTCTACCAGCTTCTAGTATCTAGAAATATAGGCACAAATTTATATACAAAATACATTGCATGATAATTATTATTATTAATATTATAACACATATAGATATATTTTGTCATTTTTGTTTTTGTTAACTTGGTAAAAAAATATATATATATAAATATATACAATTCTTTTTTAGCATATATAAAGAAAATCATCTTTTATTTATTTCTGTATTTGTCGCAAAAATCGGATTAAAAACTCGATGCTCGATATCTTATAAAGCAAGGCTGCATAGAACAAGACTTAAATTCGGTTCGCGAACCGCTTTATCCACCTGAACCTAAGGTTTACATTCAAATCTTTGTTCAATACTATAGCATACAAAAAAATATATTTATTGACTTTTTTTCCTTGATTTTGAACCTTTAATTAAAATTTTGATTTAAAGCCACAATAGTTGAGCGATATTTGAAAAAAATGGAGTTTATGAAATTACATTCTTTTTCAAACCGAACCAATTAAAATTGAACCGGTTTGCAGCCTTGATATGAAGACAGTTCCTCTCATACACAAAATACAAGTACAAATTACTAAAGATACATAATTGTTGGGCTTATATGAAATAGTAAAATATTATTTCGCAGGAAATCAAAATTCTTACAAATGTATATTCGAAATTAAACCAATCTATCAATGAAAACTTTAATAAAGATCCAAACCGTTACAATCCCTGCTAATTGTATTCTGTTGTATTTTATTCAATTCAGCTGTGTGTGTGTGAGTGTGTGTGCATGTATTCGATCATAAAACTGCAAAATATCGGACTTTTCTATAATACAGCACAATAAGTGTGCTTGCTCACATACTCGTACAATAAGGTTGAAATCTTTCAGTGATCGCAAAATATGCCATATATTCAAAACAGTCCGGAAATGTTTTTGTTTTTTACGCATTCTGTTTTTTTTTTTTTTTTAATTTTACTTTACCGCGTCGTTCTGTCAACCCATTGACTTCCCATCAAGCGGTCTCTGTTTTTTCACTTTTCTATAACTTTTTTGCGAACGTCAGAGTTGATTGGAACCTGACACAGTAGATGATCGCATTTACGGATTACTCGCACCACTCATTCTGAAAATATGTAGTTCAGTATTCATATACACAGTCTTAAAGTTAAATTAATAGTTCCACAGCTATCTACTTTTATATTACAATTTATATGATTTTAGGCGGTATTTTTAACACTTTTTGACTGGCAAAATTCGAAAAAAATTTGTAACCCTACAGATTAAGTTTATTAAGATCAATTGATAGACGAGTGAGATATTTGAGTCTAATATAGACGATATCAAAATGTACAAAATGTATGTACTCAAAAAATATATTCAATGAGGTGCAGGGAATAAGAGATTTAAGAAAACCATTGAATGATATAATTATTTCTTAGCATTAATAAAAAAATACCAACTAGAAAAGCTATAGTCGAGACCCCGACTAAAGTTTATAGCATAACAGCACGCAAAGCTTGCAAGGACACAGAAAAAACAAGCGGGAAAGTCTATATATATAAAGTAATGGGTAAACAAATTTTATGTATTTTAGACTTATTAGAATAATTGATATATCTATAAATATATACATACAAAATAATATAAATACGTATAAAGGAACATATGTTTATTAAATATTTAAAAATTTGAAGAAAAAGCACTTGGAGGTAATCTAAAGTTATAACAACTATATAACAATAAAATAATATCAATATAATATTTAAATTGGACAAAACATTGATCACATATTGAATATTAATTCAAGATAATATTTAATTCAAATTTACATAAATACGTATATCTGAAACCAATATTTTAGATTATACATTAGAAATTGCCTATATTTTGAACGAAATCTTAAAGCTAGAAACTTCTTCAGGTTTTAAATTGTACAAAGCTTATTTGTTTGACCACCCTTTCAGGTTTACAAATTGTTGTTTTAAAATCAATGTCTCAGATTCACCATGGAGAAATGCCTAAACTTACAACAAACTTTTCAAGCTAGCAACTCCTTTAAGCTAACAACTGCCGTTACTGTAAGCCTACATTTTAATTAAACAACCTCTTAAGGTTTCAAACTGTGCAATACAGTTAATTTAAATCTACTTATATTTAGAGCCTGCAGAAATTCTGTATGAAATCTCCAATAAATATAGGCGTAAGATGCATAACCGAACTTTATACGAATTACTGCATACTTTTAGGCCCCTACATTTTTAAAAAGATAATTCAAATACTGCATACTTTTAAGCCCCATTGTATGAAAGGATAAATCAGCCATTATGACAAGATTCTACGCTGATTCAAATAAATGGAAATTTTGTTATTATTAAAAAAAAAACCAATTTGACCGTTCCATTTATTCGATCTTGTTGCTATTAAGTAGGATGATAACTAATAAAAGTTGATAACGCTAATTAGCAAAATATACGTAATATCTTAAAAACTGTGCGAGTGGAGATTTTTCGCAATTTGAGGAGGTGGAAAGGGGAGTGGCCCAAATTTGAAAGAAACTTGATCTGCGTGGGAATTATAGAAGTCTGTGTGCCAAACTTGGTAGTCATAGTTCGTATAGTCTCACACGAACGGACAGACGGACATGGCTATATCGACTCGGCTGTTGCTGCTGATCAAGAATATATTTACTTTACGGGATCTTGCAGAAGGAGGTTTCTGCCTTTGTTTTACTCTCTCTAAAAACCAAAAGCATAAAAAAGAAAAAAAAATGATATCGCTTTTTGATTGCAAAATAAAATGAGACAACTTTTTAATTTGGCTGTACTGATACTTGACTAACTGTTCATACAGTTAGACTTTATACATATATAAAGTGAATTTTATTTATTGATTAAATCTTATTTTTTTATATTAAAGATATGCAAGACTAATTGGTCACCATTTTTTTAAATGGTGTATCGCCAAATTCAAAAAACCAGATCGACAAATTAATTCATAAATTTCACAAAAATTAATAAATGTAAGCATTCACTGATTTACACTGATTAACGAAACTAGAAATTTGAATCGACAATTAAAAAGTTTCGGATTCCCCAACCAAGAAAAACAACTTTTTACCATATTTTTTTGTGTGTTTTTTTATTCGAGTGTTTTTTTTTCGTTTCATTGTTTTAAAATGTATTTCGCTTGTTCTTTTTTGTTTCACTTCATTTTTTTACTGTGTATATTAAGTTCAATTTTTTTTTTTTTTTCTTCTTGTTTAATAGTATATATATATATTTATTTATATATAAATATATATATATATGTATATATATATATGTATATTAAATCAATTAATAATAATATGCAATTTTATTTGTTTTTCGGCTGCATCCATTGAAAACTATTAAAATTTGAAAAATTTGCTCATCTGCTAAATTTTGTTCATTTAACACATTTTAAAATCATATATATTATGTATGTATGTATATATATATCTGATATTTTTTTTGTTTTTAAATGTAAATTTGATATAATTTTTTAAGTTTTGAATGGTCATTTTGTTTATTGTTGTATGTTTGAATATATAAAATAAGCATTTCTTTTATGTTTTATTTATTTTTAATATTTGCATTTTCAATTCATATTTTTGTTAAGATTTTTATTTATATTTAGTTAGTCATATTTCTTGTCTTTTTAGTTTTCTTTGCTTCTGTTTACAATTTGTTGATATTATCAAATAAGAATTGTGTGTTTATCTTCTTTATTAAATATTATTCATTGTTTAGCATTGTTTGGCAGAGTTTTGTTTTTATATTTATTTTATATCGTTTTCTTTAGTTTAATTTATAACTTTTTTAGGAGAATTTCTAAGCACTTTTTGAAGCTGTGGGAAAGAAAGAGGGTGAGAGAGAGACAGAGACAGAATGTGACTGTAGGGGTGGAAACTTTAAAGCTTTGCTCGATTGGTTAGCTGGGCGGGTTTAATGGGAAAACTCGCGCCGAATGCAAATCAAATAAAAGTAGAAAAACAATTGAACATAAAATCAAAAATATTTATGAATTATTTCTTTACGTTATGCTTGACATTTACAGAGGTGTAAAAGATGCTTAATTCGCATTTATTTTTGTATTTACTTTTTTTTCATTTTAACATTCAACTTGCATTTGCTTGTTCAAGTGTATAAATATTATTTAATTTTGTTTCTGATTTTTTTTCGTTTCCCGTTTAGTTAAAAACAACACTTTGTTTAGCGATTGACTCACTTCTACTTTTGTTTTTCTTGAGTTTTTTACATTTCGTTTTACTGATTTTCATTACTTTTGAATAAAACGCTAAAAGATGCAATGTAAATAAGTATTGTATATAATATGCATACAAATATACGCAAATTTTTTTATGTATACGAGTATATACATGTATGCATATATATTTTTATTTATGTATATTTTTTTGTATTTTGTTTTGCTTTTTTTTTGTATATAATAGTAATTTTTCGCATGTTTCCATAGGCGTATATATGTATAAATAACGTCGTTTCATTGTATATATATATAAGTATATATAATTTATTTTTATGATAAACTTTTGCGCGGTTTCTATAACTTCATTTAGCAAGCTGTTGTTATATTTATATAATTTTATTTTTTAGCTTTAGTTTTTACAGTGCCCAAATGTACAAATAGCAAAGAACAATTAAAATAATATTTCTATATATATATATATATAAGATCTATGTATATGTATATTTGCATTAAATAAACGGGAAATTTGTAAATTAAGGGGATTTGGGGCAGGGGACGCTCGACAAATTTGTTCAATTTTTTTAAAATTAATTCATTTTCATTTCTTTCGGTTTTTTAACAAACAATTTGTTTAAAATATTTAAATCAATCCTATTCAGTTGACAATTGCTAACAAAAAAAATACATATGTATATATTTAAGTATGTATATGTATGTATGTATGTATGTATGTATATATGTATATATATATGATGCCTATACTCGTATCATATGCATAGATTTCTACGTTTAACTGTTATCATAAGTATTTAAAGTATGAGGTAATGATTTATTTTCACTTAACTATGGATCCATCCAAAACGAACAGATCGACGCGAAATGACCTCTAACTTAAAATGTATTTTCGATCCGTTCGTTGACGGTCCAAATAAAAGACATATGTATATGCATATATCTACAAATAAGTATATATTGCATATTAGGCATATAAAGTAAGTACATACATCTATATGATATAGGGCTAATTCAGATCAGTTGCTCCTTAGAAGCGACTGTTTGCCTATAGAGCCAATATAAATACATATATATATATATGTATATAGCTAAATATTTTTGTATCTTTTTATGTTTTTCTCAATGTCTATGTATGTATATAGATATAGTATTTCTATGGATTCTTTCTGCTTATTTGTTTTGCTTCTATTCAAATATGCATTAAATTATTTAAGGTTGACGTGGCTGCCCATGTTAATAAATGATATTTCAACTTCAACTGCTGCAACTGGGTGTATCATTGCCTGTGTGTATGAGTATCTGTGTGTGAGCTTACAAAGCCGAACAAATATGACTCATGGACCTATTCCTTCTTTCGCATTTGCCTCAATTTCGGCAAAACTTTGAGTGCGGCATGATTTTGAAATCTGGAACAGGTTTACTTCATATTTTAAGTTGCTAGTTCGTAAGATTGAAATTTTTTCTCTAGTGCAAATTCAAAACAATATTGTAGTTCTGTTTTCCAAAATTGGAAAGTGTGAGTTGAATAGTGTGCCAGTCCCATAAGTAGGCTGTCTTCAAGCTAGCTGGTATCTATTTTTTGGTGTTTAATTTTTTTTAATTTACTTATCTTTTTTTAGTGTATGATCGATGTCTATTGTTCGTAAATATGCACTAAATGAACAAAAGTTTATTAGCTACATTAACAACTCACATGTCTTCTTAATAAAGCCCATAGAACAGCCCATATATTACATAAATAGATTGAGTTCTAATCGTAAACAGTGTTGAAATTCTGACTAGAGATTTTTCTTTATTCTATTTCTGTAAAACGTGCAAGTGTAATTTTGTAACAGTCTTGAAGATCCAAATTAAAAAATTTTAAAAGTAAGGCGAACTTAGTATGAAATGAAAGCCGCAGACATATTTATTAAAATATCATTACGAACGACGTTTCAAATATTATATAAGATAAAAAGATATAATTATATAAGATATCTAAGAAACATGATATTTAGACGAGTTTATATCGAATTTGTTGTTGGGTAGTTTAATCGCCGTTAGGCAGGCGGGTAAATTGGCAGCATTTTTTTTTTGTTGATTTTATTCACAAACTTGAACTTACTTAAATGCATTTCTATAATTCTGTGAAATACTCAAAAACTATTCGATGTAATTTGATAAAAGTGAAGGGTTTATAAGAGGTTAAGACTCCAAGAAAAATCGAAGATCCTTCTCATCCAGTCAAAGGTGAATTAGATAAAAGTTATCCGAAAATTCTATGAAATTATCGCCAATTAAATATCGCAATATAAAATTGTAAACATCAATTTAAAGAATTAATCATTAATCAAATGAAAACTTTCGGACCTATGACGTACTCCAATTTTTTTAAATATTGAATCTGAATAGATTTTCGGACTTAAAATGAATTGTTAATTAATTGGAAAGCTAGACTATATTGTGGACAGTGCTGGAAAGTGGCTATGGGAGCTTCGAAAACTTGCGTTTGTTAATGTTCGGTATTTGAATGTCTAAGTGTACTCATACTTATGCAATTATTAGGTTAAGCTATGGCCTGATTTCGTGTACTCAATGCATGTTTTTATATTGTATGGTGTAAATGTATTGTACAAATATTTTGTGTTCTATATAATATTGAACAAGCGCTGTTATTCACTGTTTTTTTTAATACTCTTATTTTTCTGATTTTTTTCATGGAAAAAGTCAACTATATGCATATATATAATTATAAATATATTTATGTTTATACATGTATATGTATTGTATGCATGCTTGTATAGAGATACATATTGTTCCATTTACTGCATAATTATTTAAAAACTTGTATCGCTTACATTTCTCATTTTTCTGAATGTACAGTTCTATTATTTTTTCTCCATTTGTTTCCTCTTTGTTGTAAAAAAAACTGTCTACTTAAAAAATTTACAATTTATGCGATTGCTTACAGAATTCACTAAGTTTCATATTAATTTAATTGTGTATTATGCATGTACATACATATTTGTGTGTATGTGTAAATAAGTTATTTGCATGCATTTATTTAAACCGTATCTTCAATTCTCTTCTTTATTACATATACATATACATATACATATACATATACATATACATATACATATACATATACATATACATATACATATACATATACATATACATATACATATACATATACATATACATATACATATACATATACATATACATATACATATACATATACATATACATATACATATACATATACATATACATATACATATACATATACATATACATATACATATACATATACATATACATATACATATACATATACATATACATATACATATACATATACATATACATATACATATACATATACATATACATATACATATACATATACATATACATATACATATACATATACATATACATATACATATACATATACATATACATATACATATACATATACATATACATATACATATACATATACATATACATATACATATACATATAC